>KE525064.1:0-19919 GCA_000441895.2 Anopheles sinensis | reverse complement strand
CAGTAAAACTACGTTCTAAGAATTACCGGGCCTGTAGTCCTTCCTTACAGGACAGACCAGGCTCGGTCGTCACGTCAAAGTCTGAAAGGTGCACACGGTGGCCCAAATATGTCTCGCTTCCACATCCCTCAAGTCCGGAAGCGGATGCAAAGGTGTCACCGTTGATCGCATCAAAGCTTGCGAGCATACGAGCGGGCCACACTCAAGCACAAACAGTAGCAGAAAGAGAGAAAAAAGGCAGTTTCTACTCCCAGAAAGGCAAGTAAACAACAAGACCGCGATCCGGCGTGGCGTCCAGGCTAGACATGGGCAAAATGAATCAGAACTGTATGATTCACTCTGATCTCTGTACTGAGCGAACGAGTACCGCACAGTCAAATGAACGAAAATGATTCTTTCGCTCGCCTGTGGTCCCAACTGTGCATGTGAAGAAAAATATTCCACACGCCAGCAGTGTTAAGATTCTTCTTTGAATGATCTCTTTCTGTACTGGCTAAAGCTGTACGCCAGCGGTGCGGTATTGATTCGTTGTACGGTTGATCACGAATGTGTCCGAAAATTCTCCGACCGCTGGCGGTATGGTATTGGTGCTTCGTACGATCGATCATCGTGCTCCCCAGCTCTGCTCAATCGCACGCTAGGCGTGCGGTTTTGATTCTTTGTGCGGTCTTACCGTGCGGTGCGGTATTGTATGGTATTGGTGCTTCGCACGATCGATCGGTGCTCCCTAGCCCTGCTCAATCGCACGCCGCGGTCTCTAACGGTACCAGCGGTGCGGTATTGATTCGTTGTACGGTTGATCAACATGCCTACTATGTAAGTGTGCGGCAAGTCTCCACACCACTCGTGCTTTCGTTCGTACGTAAACGCTAGCGTAGGTAACAGAAGATGGCGGTAATTATATCGACCGCTATAATTATGAATGAATTTATTTCATTAATTTATTTCGTTTCGTCGTATGGGCGCGTCCAGACGGCGCGTAGCGTAGCGATTTTACACTAAATGACACTTCGCTCGTGTGTCATTAGGTGTTAAAATCGCTACGCTACGCGCCGTCTGGACGCGCAGTATAACGTTAAAGCCAATATGAAGAATAAAATCGGACCTGGAACGTGCGGAAGAATCACCGCACGCGTTCAGTTCATCTCACTGAGCGAACTGGACCGCACCTGATCTTTTTAAAGAATCATTTTTCCCATATCTATACCGAACATCACCAGCAGACGTCAAACCGAGAAACAAAATGGCTGGTGTAGGCAATTGTAGGCTCATATAATTAGAAAATGTCTGAGACAGATTAGTTGTTTATAGTAACGGGAAACTGAAAATTACAAAAGACTACTCAAATGGTACAGATTGTCATTGCAGTAACTACTGTAAATGAAAAACTAAACTCCGTCACCAGAAAAATGTCCATTGAGGTGTAAAGAAACGAGTGTGGCCATTTTTTTTTCTTAGAAAAAACAAGATCCCGATCGATTCCGTGGTTTAAGGATTTGCGCAGCACCAAATACTTTCCGCTTCTATTGTCGAACCGGAAATATTGATGACCGGAAGCTGCGCGTGACGGAGCTACAGAACAACAATCTCTTACGCACAATAGCCAATACAGTATCGGTGCCCAGTTGACTCAAAAAAAATTTCTCAAATCCATAAGAACTAAGCATCTAACTCTGCAATGGATAATTTCCCTTTTCTATCAAAACGTTCCTCCGCTCTTATTTGCATCCTGTGGATCTTGCATTCTGATAGTAGGTCTGGCCAGCATTTGCAGGACAACGAACAAAATCGCAATATACGCACGGAAATGGTATGCATGCATTAGTAAAGTAAGGTACCATCTAATCAATAGATCTGTCTTTTATTTTGGACTAATCATTTGAGTTGACACCCGTTGGGCCGGTGATTTTGCAACCTCATTAATAATTGGGATTTTTTAAAAGAGGAAGTCAGTAGCGTGTTGCAATTGAGTTGCTCTGTGTTTCAAACCGTTGCTTATGCAGGTTATCATTGTGGAAACTATCAACAAAACACAACATCAATGTGAGTTCTTCATTGAGCTATACTTATGTTCAGTTCTGGACAGGTACTTTTTCAAGCCAACGGGATTTAACAAATCACTAAAAAATATTATATGTTTCGGAATTGTTGTACATAATACATATTTTGTTGTGAAATTAAAAGAACATCGGGCTGCACGATTTTGATACGATATGTTATCGGACGTCCTTGCAGGGTATTTTGCTTATACAGTTCAAACATGCCTGAATTGAGTCGGACAACGGAAATGATGAAGAATGGCCATTGCTGAGTGAAAATAAGCTGGCAAAAATAAACTGGGAAAGGTGCTGTTGAATGTTTATAATAAGATATTCAAAATAGTCTGCCTAAAAAAATGATGAAAAAAAGATTTGAGCGACTATTTATTATTATTCCGTTTAAACTCCAATTTTTAATGTGTGACTCAAAAATCCTATTTTACGCTGGCATCATCATGAACATTCACTGGAGATCATTCAAGATTCTGGAAACTGGATAGTTTTGTATGCCATCAATACTCCTGCACTGAGTGTATGAAGTATCGTCATCGTTGAGTTGGATAAGGTACAAGGAGTAGAATATCCTTCTATGCACCAAAACAGATTGCAACATGGCGTTTCTTATTCGATGTTTATTAGCCGACTATTCAGAATAGCGATTTTACCAAATGGTAGGACAAACATTCACAGTATTGTGTGTGTAGAATAGAAGTGTCGCAAACGTTACGTACCAAATAGTAATTGAATCCATTTTGTGATATGGGGTGTATGAAATATTTTTTAACCATTTCTTCATGGACTACAGGTCTCGATGAGGACATCATTATTAAGTGTCGTTCATTTAGCTTGCGAATAATGCGATAATGAAACAACGTTCACTAATGGGCTAATCTCATAGAAAAGAATGATCGTGCAATTGGTGCAGGTTAATTTTCGAATGAGTTCGCTTACATTCTTACTGCAGGTGTTGCCAGCATAAAGATTCACAAATGCCAAAACCAACTGGAACTGATGTGCTGAGTGAAGTTTTAGAAATGTGAATTGCAACTTGAAGTGCCATCTGCTCAAGAGATCTATCAATAGCATAATGAGAGCGTTCCATTGGTAGCGTAGTCCTGTAACTGGGCCGTTTTACCTAGCGGTTCACAATAACCGGGATTAGGATTAACCACATACAGTTTGTTGCAGCTTGAATCCTCTAACCAGGTTGAGGCTTTTAAGTAAACAGCCTTTTTATTTTGCTGAATCTATCGCGTAAACTTCACTTGATTTTAATGCAAAATCTTACAACAACATGGGCCCGCGTAACCGGGCCGTTTTACCTAGTAACGGCAAATAACATCAAGTGAATCCGAAGGTTTAACACGAAGACAGAAGACAGAAGTTGCAACACGTCCAGTCTGCTCAAGCGCACATGGAGAAGAGAGTTTCTTCCGGATCTTTCGTTGACAGTTCCGCACGTGGTCACGCGATCAACTATCTTGACAGACGTCAATTCATACTTTCAACTTAACATTAGTAATCTTATAACTATTTTACTTCTACAATGACAACCTTATGACTAACGGTCGGACACTACATCACATTCCGAAATTTAATTAGATATTTGTTGAAATTGTTCGTCCTGGTCTACTGTTGGGCGCTTTCGTGTTTTTTGTGGAAGTACGTTTGGAGTGGATGAGGAGGCCGGAATTGGAGGTAACTGATCATGGCACGATGGGGCGAAGCCGGGATAAAATTCAAAAGTTCAACTTTGGATTTGTATAAAATGAACTATTTTTTCTCAAATTACAAGATGAAACTAAGAAATGACCAAAATATTAGAGCTCTTGTTTTCCCCGGTTCTGAGAAATAAACCGTATAAGTCAAGAATTATTAAAATATTGGGTCAAAAATAGCAAAAATTGCTTCAACTTTGAAGGCTTGTAACTCCTACAAAAATTATAGAAATTCAACTCTAAGCACAGTGTTGGAAAGGTATATTATCATGCTTTGAATTTATTGACAGTTTGAGTGATATGATGATAAGTGTTATGAACTATTACGCAATCTTTCGTAAAACTCCTGGAAAATGTATCAACTTTCCGCTTTTAACCTTATGCCATTGCTAAGGATTGTAAAAGATTGTGATGTGATGAATACCAACTCATAGCCTAGCATATTTTGTAACAATAAATGATCATTTAATCTGCGCATATGCGCGCACTTAGTTTTTTTCGTACTTTATATATGATGCATATAGTTCATCACCTACCAGGCGTCTCCATCATATGCATTAATATCGTATGTGGTAAGAACTATTTGAAATTCTCATTCAATGAAAACATGTCGATGATCGTATCGTGAAATTGAGATGTAGGGTGGTAGTTGAACATTCGGTAAACGGGAAAAACGATTCCTTCAATGCAAAGAATGATATTTTAATGATTGGTTTGCTTAAAATGTAGCAGGTTGCTATTGCTGGTTCATGTGCTCACAAACCGCTCTTGTTATACCCAAAATCCAGTCCTCAGCATAATGTACCATGTAGCTTGCTTTTTGCAAATGCAAAATTTTGGGTGAATACCTAAAAGCAGTGGAACAACCACTTCGGGTAAAATGGTACAGTACCTTGTACAGCGAATGACTTCGTCTGTAGATGTCCGAGGGGAAAGTACTTATATATGTGTTTTGGTAGGGTCTTTACAAGACCTTATTAACAATGAAATTACTAAAACGTTATCTTTAAAGGGCAAAAAGTTATTAAGTCAGCAAGTCGTGAAATTGCACCAACATGGCCTGAAATTGGCCAATAAGCAGGAATACTGACCACGCGGTACAAGAAAGGGCATTGTCGTAGAAGAATTTTAAGTAGAACATATCAAGACAAGTATTTGACTATATGGGACGTAAACACTAGCTGTTCTCCAATGGAGCGTTATGGGTGTTCTATGGTTTCCACTCCAAAGTGGTTCAAAAACAGTACTGAACCTTGTAACGCGAAAAACTACCGTTGTAGATGTCCGATCGATGAGCTTGTGAGTGTTTTGGAAAGGTCTTTACAATACCTAACTAACGCTGGAATAACGAAAGCGCTCTCTTCAAAGGGCAAGAACTTATGAAGTGCACAAGGCGCGAAATTGCAACATGGCCTATAATGGGCCAATGACTAAGAAGACTGTCCAGGTGATACAAGATAGGGCATTGCCGTAGAACAATTATATGTTCAGCATATTCAGATAAATATTTCATTATACAAGGCCAAAGCGCTGTCTAGTCTCGAAATGAGCGATAATGGTGTTCCATGGTTTGCATTCAAAAGTTGTACAAACACGGTAACGAACCATTTACGACGAATAATTCGGCTGTTCATAGCCCTTGCCAATTCCGAAGCAAAAAGATGTTCGAACAAGTTTAGAACATTCAGGTAACGTTTGCTTAAAAAAAATAGACAAATTTTAACGATTTTTCCTGGAAAAACCAAAAACGCTACTGTAGGATACGGCCTACTCCGGAACTTAGTTGTTGTTGGTACAGGTGGATAGAGAGAGAGAAGTGGGATACAAAAGTCTGGGTTCGTCCAATAGTACCAGAGAGCGCACTGTAGTGTCCATAAATCGCTACCCGCCAGGAACTTTCTATGGATTACAATGCTTGGTAAATTGGGGAAAGATCCAAACAAACACCAGTAGGTTTTGAACTCAAGTTGGTTTTGGTTTATTTCATTAGGACTTCTAGTTTCGACGCCCACGTTCCGTTAGCGATACATAATTTACCATTATCGCTTAATTATTGGGTAACGGTTGTACAATTCAATTTATGCGTTACTGGTCTGCCGTTCTAACTGGTCTAACGCTTCTTTGCCTGTTGCATGCTTTTAGGCGAAATGATTCCTAACAACTCTAGCATTTCGAACAGCTACCAACTTCTTGTTGAAAGTAACATGAATAGTAGCATTTTGTTTAAATCCAGAACAAGTTTGACAAGTTTATCATTAAAATTGGATCCGCGGTTACAAAAATAGCAAACTGACTACGTTTGAATTCGTGTAAAAACTTCCAGATAAGGCTAGTTCTTGTCCGCCGAACTCAGTTGATATGGATTTTTGAGTAGTTTGTCACTTATGGAGAAAACCTAACCGCTGCAACAGAGGCCGTACCGACAGGCAAAAAGAAAAATGGCCTAATCATCCCGTTTTTTGGGCCAGAATGTCGCTTCTACCGGCCAAATGGTTAAGAAAAACTTAAAAAAAGATGGAGATTGTTATACAGATGTGTCGATCGAGGCCGGCCACTCAAACCACACGGCTCGAAGCTCCTGTAAGACATGTTTCCGGAAAATCACAAATTCAGTCAAATATCATTATCAATACCAGCATTAATAACCCTACCTATGTCCCTCAACCACTTTCAATTGATAAAACCTTGACAAGTCTTAAAGGATCTATTCCAACCATTTTAAGCACAAGCGGGGCAGCAGGTGGTCTTGCAGGCCACACAACTACTGAAAACATGTTAACATGAATGGTTTTGTCGGCTATGGTTAAAGCTTCGACCAAGTACGTGAACGCCTTGGTGGCAGTCAGAATGTTTTTTAAACTACTTAAGTGATGTAACTTTACAATAAAACTTACTTCATTCAATTAGTTAGGTAAACTTTTTTCTTATCGCATTTGAAAATTTGTCTATTTTTTAATGCATACGTTAGTAACTCTGCATAAGATGTTATGTCCACGTCAGACGCTTTAAATATCCATTTTTTTAATAAAAGTTAATGGTGAATATCGTTTGTTTTACATAAAAGTAAATCAAAATTGTTTACCTTGAATCTAAAAAAAATAATAATCGACGTAGGTCCACAACCCATAGAAAATGCAAAAAATATATTGTTTTTGCAGCGCCAACTGCCGGGATTGACCAGAAACATCATTATATTGTGTAATATCTTTTCGCTCCATAGTGCGATACGGGTCCAGCGTAATCAATGTGTATCCTTTCCCAGGGGTTGCTCGGATAATCCAAGCGATGGCTATTGTATTTCGGTGGGGCTGTCGCTTGTCGTGCACATTCTACACATGATTTCGCTGTTTGTTCAATGTCCATGTCTATGCCGGGCCAATACACATAGGAGCGTGCCAAAGATTTCATCTTTACCATTCCGATGTGTACAACATGAAGATCCTTCAGAATCGCTGGACGAAGGCTGGTTGGGATTACTACCCGGTGCTCGAATAACAAGCAGTTGGCGACGATAGTGTACTTTGTCTCCGGGGCTTTAAATCCTGCATGTTCGAGACTTCGTCCCAGTTCGAGTTCCTGAATGATTTTTCCGAGATGAGGATCTTTACGGGTCTCTTGCGCGATATGTTCTGATCGTATTGGTAGCTGCTGGATCTGATGTTATACTAAATTTTCAAACTCGTCTTCCTCTGCGCTCCCTTCTCCGCAAAGAGAAAGGCTGTTCACCCCAGATAGCGTTGATGTGCACGGAATACGGGAACAATAGTCGGCGTTGGCATTTTGGTTTGTTGTCTTATACTCGATACTGAAATTAAAGTGTGCTAAGTAATCAGCATAGTTTGCCATCCGGATTATGCATAGAGTAGGCAGGGTTTGTAGTCGGTAATCAGAGTGAACTTGTGTGCGTACAAATAATGAAAGAATTACTTGACGACCCACACGATTGCGAGTGCTTCCTTGTCGATGATGGGATAGCGTTGTTCTGTAACCGACAGACTGCAGCTGGCATAGGCGATTGGACGCTCAGTTCCGTTACTAAGGCGGTGAGAAAGAACTGCGCCTAAGCCTGTTTTGCTGGCATCTGTTGCTAAAAGAAGCGGTAGAGATGGATCATACTGCATGAGAACCTGAGGTGAAATTAATGTTTGCTTCACGTCGCGGTATGCCTCGTTCGCTTGTGCTGACCACTCAAATTTGCTTGCCTGTATCATGTCGCGGTGCATTTTGGTTCGAGCAGACGATGCAAGCGGTGCGTCTCGATCTGCTTCAATGTGCTTGGAACTTTTGTGCAAGTCTTCTTTATCTACGCAGTGTTCGAGACATTCCAGCGATGGTACAGCAAAAACGCATTTCGAGCGATTGAGTCTTAGTCCGCTCTGCTGTAATCTGCTTAACGTGGAAGAGAGCGCTACCAAAAGTGCTTCAAAATCTGCAGCGAAAACAATAATATCGTCGTAAAAACTCCCTACGTTGGTGAGACCTTGTAGCACTGTCTCCATACGTCTCTGCCAGATTGCCGGGATATTGGCGGCACCATACTTTGCACGGGTTGGTCGTATGAGTCCGTGTGTAGTGGTATTAAAAGTAAGTATGGTTCGAAAATTTATCTAAGTGGCAGAAAATTGTTGTTCCTTTCATCTGGTTGAAAATATCTTCGTCTGTTGGCTTGCTTGCTTCATGGTGTGAATAGGTTGCTTTGACTCTTCGTGTAGTATCCTGCTTTTGCTCCTGTGCTTTTTATGTTTCCTGTGTAACTGTGGAAGAGAGAAGAAGAACAATCGTTTAAATATTTTTACTTACCGGAGGTGATTACGTCGTGTGATTTCGAACCGTAGCCGTTGGAGGTATAGTAAGCACGTTCTCAGCACACGGACACCGCTTCTATCGATTGATTGATGATTATTCCCCCATTTTTAGTTACGTGTAACGACGAAAATGAAGCGATCAAACCCAGTTTCGCCAATCGAGCAAATTCATAACGCAAACATTAAACGCGTATTGGTTGACACAAATGTGGCACCAGAGATGCACAATGTGGCACCAGAGATGTTTGGCAGGCCAGTCGTGAAAAACGCTAGGCCGACAACACGCGTCAAAAACGCTAAAAAATGCTTAAACTAAATTAAGTATAAAGATGTTTGGCAGGCAAATCGCGAAAAACGCTAGGCCGAAAAAACACGTCAAAAACGCTAAAAAACGCGTAAACTAAATTTAATTTAAAGATTCATTCTAAACCTACGGTAAAATATTTACAATATTAACAACTATACTGCTGAATACTCTACTGCTACAATCTATATCTACAAATAAAAAGTAAAGCACTTCAATTTACCTGGCTAAAAAAGGAGTATCTAATTAGATTCAGTAATGACGACGAGTTGAAAACACCACTATCGCTACGGCTTCCATACTTGCCAACATCAAAAACAATTGAATTTACATCTGGCATCCGCTTGCAGATGCAAAGAATGGAATTTTTTATAATTGAAATATTGGCTACCAGATTTTGCTGGTGCTTTAATTCGCACATGTTTCCCATCAATGGCACCAATACAATTTGGAAAATTCCATTTCTTAAAGAATTCTTTTTCAATTTTTTCAAATCCCGAAGTTGTTGGAAATGGGATGAATTCATTACTTAAAGAATTCCAAATTGCTTCGTATGTTTCATAAACAATGGCGCTTATAGTATTGTGGGCCATACAAAATGTGAAGGATAACGACTTAAACGTTTATGGGTTAGTCTTAGTCCTTAATAATAAAAAAAATAACAACCAGTTTGATATTTAAGTTAATAATAGGTGAATTAAAGAAAATTATTATGTTTCAGCTGTCCTCGCAAGAAATAAGTGGCGCAACTTGCGAGATGCTTGTAAACGGAAAAGGAAAAGAAAATTTTCCATCTGGGTCGGGATCCATTTCTGTCTGCTACAGGTATCAAGAGCAGATGAGCTTTTTAGCGGACAGCTTAGATCCCCGGCCCAGAACGGGACACTTAGAAGTAGAGGAAGGTAGTAATGCAATATACTTTGAGTTATATATTTTAAGTAATCAAATATTTCTTATGTGTTTCTTACAGAAAATCTAATGTCTCGAAGATATGGATGAAATGGAGTGTAGTATTCCCCAAAATATACCCCCAAAGAAGAACATCCCAAAATAAGGGTGAGGCATTAGTTTTGGAAGAACTGGTGGAATTGAAAAAAGAGCGGCACGAAATGCTGAAAAACAGGCTAGAAAAGAGTGCCAATCATCATTTTATGATGAGCTTGGTCCCTCTTTTGGATAGTCTTAGTGAAGAAGACCAGATGGATGCGCGAGAGGAAATTTTGAAATTCACAAATAGAATAAGTAGTTTTTTGGAGGCCAGGTACCTGGCCTGTCATGAGACCCGGCCTAGAACGCGATTTTTTTCAAGCTTTTATGAAACATTCCATGTCTTCACTTGTCATTAGTTTGTCCGTCTCACTTTGGTTCGGCAGCCCATGTTTTAAAAATTCAATATTGTTCAAGGCCTTCTATTCGTTGAATTATCACAATAAACTGCGCGAGAGACAGTACTGCTGGAATAGACAACCAGCTCGATGCAGTAGTACGCCCGCCTGTATTCCTTCTCGAGTACACAATCAATAGCTGTATTACTGCCGTGTGGATATGTGGGATCTCGAAACTACACTTTCATCGCCATCAGCATCACCAGCATCGTACGAATCAGCTGTGCGATTATTTAGCTGTCGAATTGTCGATCGTCTTCGCTCATATGCAATCTCGTCTGACCATCGCACATCAAAAGAAACAATCCGCGATGGAAATCACACACAAAAAACTCATAAAGAATTCACGTCGATAACGATTCGTTACAAACAAAAACTGCGAACAACATCAACAGATCCCAGAAAAAGGATTTGGTCAAGGTGAATCCAAAACAATATTTGGACATCTGATGTGATGGAAAATTTAAAAAATCTCTCATGTAGACGGTTATAGTTCGATAATTAAATTATTATTTATTTACTTGGTTTTTAGGGCCAGGTACCTGGCCCGTCGGAAATTCTTATCTCCCCTTCTGTTCCATCGAAGGTTCGAAGCCTTACACGTTCCACTTGCCTCTTTTCACACTCGAGCAAACAGGACACCCGCCTCTTCACCTGCACCGGTGTAAACATACCGGTGTTCGAGTTGCAGCTGCGAAAATGCATTAATTCGTGCGTGAACTCTGCCAGCAAAATTTGCTAGTTCCTGCTACCTGTCGTGACAGTTAAACGGTTCCTACGCAAGACACTCCAGTTAACCAAGCCTATGACAAAATATGGTTTGGATGGGAACCGGATCTGCCCCCGTTCCTGCTCAATTCAGTGTTTGATCCTGGCTTAAATGAGGCTGTCATTGACATAAATGCAAAAGCATTGTCGTAAATGCAAAAGAAGCTGGAAGTTTTCTGCAGACAGTTACACCATATTGTACCAGTTTCTGTAAAACCACAGTACATGTAGGTCCTGCTACCGATGAGCTGCGCTTTCGCCACTTGTTAAAGCGCCGGGTTTTTAAACTCCTGCTACGCATGATCATTCAAATTAGCAGATGTGATGCGATTTGTGTATTGTTCCGGCCGTAAAGGAATATCCTCTTAAACAGGAATTAAAAAAAAACAGAAAAAATAAGAGAGTGGCATCGATGAGCTTACAGAAAAACGAATACTTCCGGTGCACATCCGTCTCTGACCATACCACCCGTGCCACATACATACACTGCACATTCTGCCGATCCCTGTTCTCCACATTTTGCTATTTCCTTTAGTTTTTGTTCGTTTGTTTGAGGATCCTTCCTTGTTGGTGACAACTTGTGGTAGGCGCATGATCGGCTCGAAAGTCGGTATACTCTGCCGCTCGCTATCCTCATGTTTCATCTTCTTCGTAATGCGTATGGAAGTATCCTCCCGTCTTCGCATACCTAAAAATACAGTAGAAAAATCTACCTGCTCGCAAAGTTCGTTTTTCCAGTACAATCAGCACATTTGCAGGTCTAACGACCGTACGCTACGCGGCTCGCTATCAACACTGTCTTGTTTTCTTCTTTTTTTTTCTTGTGGTGGATGATCTATCCATAGGATACAGTTCGCGGAAGTAAACCAAATTTTTTTACATGCACTGCCCTTCCGTCCCATCGAAGGTTCCTTGCCATCTACGTTACACGTGCCACTTCCCCTTTTCGCACTCGAGCAATTAGGACACCCCTTTCTTCATCTGCGGACAGTCTATAGTAAACATACCGGTGTTTGAGTTGCACCTGTGGAAACGCATTGGTTCGTGCGTGACCTTTGCCATCAAAATTGGTTTGCTTCTACTGTAAAGTACAACAGAGCGTAAGCAGGGTTGCGATCGACAGGAAACTCCATGGAACCGATCCTATGATAAAATTTGGTTTGGACGCAAATCTTAACTGACCCCCTTCCTGCTCAAAGCAGTTACTGTTCCTGGCGTACTGGATATCCCGGTTCAACTGACGCTCTCATTGACGTACAGGCAAAAGCACTGTTACATTGCCGAATGTAACCCATAAAACCACGTCTACCAAATATCTCAGTTAGATCAGAAGTGAGTTCTTTAAAAATAGTTAAACCATATTGTAGCACTCGGCCGCACCATTTTTTTAAATGCCGAATTTTCAAACTCCGGGTGCGCATCATAATCCACATCAGCATCTTCGATGCGATTTATGCATTGTTTCGTCCGTAAAAAAATATCCCCTCAAACAGGAATTAAAAAATCAGAGAAGCATTGCATCGATTGCTCGCTACCAGAGCTGACAGAAAAGAGAATACTTCCGGTGCACATCCGTCTCCTAATCGCCCATGTTTTACATTCCTCGTTTCGCGGAAAGACTTCCCCCCCACCCACCCACCCACCAACCTTGTTTGCTTCATTTCGCGTAAGGAAATCTACCTGCTCGTATAGTCAGGGTTGTTCGTTCTCCCTCTCACATACGCGCGTGTCACATCGGTCGTGCATTCTTTAATTCGTCTTTCCCCACGTCTCGCTTTCTTCTTTTATGCGCGCTGCATAGTGGCCATGCACTCTTTCATTCGCCATTCCCCACGTCCCGCTTTCTTCTTTCGTTTTTTTTGTTTTTTTTTTTGATGAGCGCAGTGTTGAACGAATGTCGGTAAAGAGTTTCCTTCTTGCTATCCTTCTTCCACGTTATAATTGATTCCTTTGGTTGTTTTAGTCCCGCCCATGGATCGTCACGGTTGTTTGTCTGCGGTGGAACCATGGATCTCCACGGTTGAACCATCTACGCGGTCGAACCATATTTCGCGGTTGAACCATTTACGCGGTCGAACCATTTACGCGCAAGGGAAGGAAAATTATTAGACACGATATGGAATGGGACCAGAGAAGCAGTGCTACCTCTATCATTTATTGTTAGCATGTAGTTTTTTTTTCAACACTATAGGTGCAATAAAGATCAATGTTGCTGATGATGTTATTAAATTCTGTAATCTTGTGATCCTGTATCCACTTTGTGCTTGACTATAGTTGTTCCTTGAAAAACCAAGGTTAGGGAAGTTGACGTATGTATTTTGTTGATAATTATTTTCCGATAAAAAAAGGATCATTGTATGTTCGTAGAATAAAAATAGAGCAACCATGCTTCTACTGTTTGTTGTCCTCATAAACAGTTTTTTTCACTGAACACTGAAGGTGCAGTAAAAGCAATCTGTTTCAATAATAAAAAATGATAATTTTAAAAATAGGTTACCTGTACAAAAGAATCAAAGCAAGCTGTCAACTTCACCCGCAGTTCCAATTCGTTCCTCCGTGCGTGTGGCTAATTTATTTGTTTATTTTTTATTTTTTTAGTGTGTGCAACGCACCATTTGAAAAACTGTTCATGTACTTCAACGTCTTCATGAACATGCAAAAGATTTTGAACGGCACTACTCATGTGGGTGCGACCGTAAGGGGAATCAACTCTCGGTATGCCGATGGAAGAAAAAATTGTAACACAACAAAAGTAAAGAAGGTAATGATTATAACCTTCAATGTGCAAAACATGTTTGTAAATTACAGGGCTAATGTAGTGAAGGAATGACCTAAACTCGGTTGCTCGGGGAAGTCAGTTTGGTAGAGAATAGAGGCGCGAACGAATCGCGATGGAACGATAAAGGAGTGTTGTGTTATTACCAGTAGTAGAAGATATCACAGGGATGAGTTGTTATAACTTTACCTATTGTACCCTGCTAAATAATTATGCCCTTGCTTGTCTACCTTCAAACGAGTAACCTTCGATAACTAATATATATTTCGCCTTAAAATATCGGGGTTACACTTGCAATTCTGTGCTTTGTAAAAAAAACCTTGTTTCGTGAAAGTAACGTGAAAGTCAAGTATGGCTGATAAGCGACCATCATCATCATCGGTTGTTGTAGTTGAAGGCGATGACACAACGCTAGATCTGAACGACGAACTTTTACAGCACTACAAGGATTTCCTGTTGTATTCTTGCGCCGTCACCACCTTTTCGACGGAAGTTTATAAAAGACATTGGCCACTTGCTGGTGCATTCGCTCCAACAGTTTGTAGAACAGTACGCTGAATTTTTTGGGGCAGCATACATTTCCAGCAGGGGGTTCCGCGATAGCCGAGCGGTAGCGCTAGTTAAAAACTCGGCCCATGAACTCGAAGCCCCAGAACGTACGCTGGTGCCAACGGAATATTCTTCATGCAATCGTTCCAGCTGAGGGACGATTTTCGCGACTGTTCTTGACGAAGGAAGCAAAAGTAATGCGCTACAGTAAAGCTACGAAAACGGCACAAGGTAAGGAATTATTTGGCGCTAGAGATTACTTGCATGCTGCGAACAACTATTCGCCATATGCTATTTGTTTAAACATGTAAATCGGACAAATATCTAACTTGCGCACTGATTGTACAGAGGTTTGCCATGATGATATTAAATCTAAACTATTCGCCATAAGTTACTTCAAAAATCCATTGTGCACAGTTCCTTTGCTCCATACATTAAAAGATATTTCATGCAAAGATATTTATATATTGTTAAATAAAATGATGTGAAAAATATCGATACGAGTAAAATTCATTGATGATTCCGCTGTTTTTTCCACCTTGTCCAAGACACACATTTCTCTTTATTTTTCACAGCTTCCTGATGCCATCAAAGTACGACATCAGAAAACCCCATGAGAAAAAGTTAATTTCAAGTAGATGCAGTAGAATACTGTAGTAACATAATCGATGCGTTACATACCGTCTTCTCGGCATTTCTCGGTTAATTGTCTTGTGAGCTTTGTTTCTACAAGTCTGCTCGCTCATGGCGCTTCCGTACAGGGGCGGGTCCAGTCTCAGTTGGGATTTGCACCCACAACGCCATGGGGGTGCACCATCGCTCATGGTATAATTTCCGGAAGCGCCGGAAGTTCCAAGATCCTAAAGATCAAATTCACTTACACGAGCGTTAACGACCGCTCCGCGAAGGAAGAGATGAAGGTGGGTTGTTTCCTGCGGAAGCTGGAGAAAAATCGTAATTTACAATCAATTCTATGAAATGGGTAAATTTGATAAGCTGTGCACTACCTATCGGTGGATCTGAAAGACTTGTTGAGGCGAATTCCTGCTAACCCCGATCCAGCTGCACGCTGCGAAAATTGGACGGCTAAAAAGCGCATCCAACGCACGTGCGATGCGTGTTCGTGGATCGCAGTACACGGTCTCGCTCTTCAGTTGATTTACAATTTCAACGGCGTACGCAGCGTCTCTGCCAAGTTTTAGTTCGAAATCGTCCAGCTGATCACGCGTTTCCAACTGAACGATTTTGATGTAGGATATCATCAGTCGATCCATGGTGGACCACAATGTTGTATCATACATCAACAGATGCTCGAGTTTTCAAATGGTCCGTCCTCAATTTGTCAATTTTTTCTTCCATCCGAGCCAATTGACATGCGACGTCGGAATCGCACACCTTGGAGGCCACAACATTTCTCCCTTGGCAGAGACACTGCGCACTTGACACGGGCAAGTTGGAAGGCGAAGCGGGTGGAGGAGATCCAGCTTCGAGCTTGATTACGCACGGCTTCTCGGGGTCTAGCAGCACCGGCGCTTCCTGGAAAGCTTCCGCTTCTGGTTCTTGCTGGAAGGTTCTTTCACGCTGGAGCAAACATCTGCGTGTTGCGATGCACTTGCAGCCTGCTGGATTGGCGCGTGATAGTGGGAAGCATGCTGGGATGTAGCGTTCTTCTGACTTCTTCGTAACTGATGGCTGTTACTGTGCAATTTGGCAGTTTCTGCTTCAGCCAATCAATGTCGTATTTGTCCATTCTTAAATGAAGATTACAGGAATCATTCTAGCAGTAGGACCAACGGTCCTCCTCTCCATACAAAACTGCTCGATACTTGTGTCACTCGTAGGACGTTTTTGCTCGAAACCGCCTAGCGGGCCTAAGATAAGATTTTAAAACGCGTGCAAAAGGTCCGCGTTCCCTTGCTACCTGCGCGTGTAGTTTATGTGTAGAGTGTGTGTGTATGGGAATTATCCCGCATTCGCTCTGAACTCCACGACTATGCACGTTGCGAGCTATGCAAAATGCTGCGTCATAGGTTACTTCGGAGTTCTGAACTTATCGAGATTCGAGCTCTGATCCGAGCAATTTTGTTAGCCGGGTGCCCAAGTCAGACAGAACACAACAAACAGAACACATGGGTGACTTTACACGACGCGAACCCTGCTCGAATTTTGACGATCCGCGAACCTTTTTTTGAATGTGTTGGTTTTTTGAGCAGGGTTCGCGAACCTTTTTCGAGCAGAAAAGTTTTTCCGACTTTGCTGGATAGCACGAACCTTTTGTGCGAACCTTTACACAGATCCTCTTCACAACGTTACTGTTGCTTAGCAACAGTCGAAAAACCAGAGCAAAGGTTCATAACGTGTGAACGCAAAAAGGTTCGACGAACCTTTTTTGTACACTCGATTGTAATAGTGTGCGAGAGGTTCGCCATCAAAGGTTCGTCATGTGTGCACGTACCCAATCAAACCGAACGAACCAGACAGACACTTCGACGAACAGCGAACACCTACAGTCTGAGAAGAGAGTAGGGGGAAGACAGCAATATCACAAACGAGCTTTGTTCGCATTGTCAGCCATCGTTGTTTTTTTGAAAAGCTGAAAAATTAAGCTTTAAGCTACATCACCGGTAGCAAAATGAGTGGTATTTCAGCTCACCGTGATATCGCTGTGAAAAGATTTTGGGGACTAATTAGGTTTTTGGAGGCCAGGTACCTGGCCCGTCATGAGACCCGGCCTAGAACGCGATTTTTTTCAAGCTTTTATGAAACATTCCATGTCTTCACTTGTTATTAGTTTGTCCGTCTCACTTTGGTTCGGCAGCCCATGCTTTAAAAATTCAATATTGTTCAAGGCCTTCTTTTCATTGAATTATCACAATAAACTACGCGAGAGACAGTACTGCTGGAATAGACAACCAGCTCGATGCAGTAGTACACCCGCCTGTATTCCTTCTCGAGTACACAATCAATAGCTGTATTACTGCCGTGTGGATATTTGGGATCTCGAAACTACACTTTCATCGCCAGCAGCATCACCAGCATCGTACGAATTAGCTGTGGGATTATTTGTCTACCGAGTTGTCGGTCGTCTTCGCTCATATGCAATCCCGTCTGACCATCGCACATCATCGTATGGCTGAAGCAGTGGATACTGCATCGCGTCGATCATCTGATTTTGTTCGAAAACCGTAGTCAACCGACGGGATCCTCCCTGTTACAACAAATTCCGTCCAAATGATGCCATATTGGTCGACGGTAGGCCTAAAATTCCTACAACTTCATCTGCATAGGACGCGTATATAGCAACGTGGATCCGCCCGGGCAGCCGAACGTGGATGCAAACGTTCCTGTGCATGGCGAAAACTGACCGCAGGAGGATCATCATCCTGAAAGCAAATACACTGTTGTATTGGCAGATGTTTTCAATAAATGACTTGTTGTTAAATAAATGGCTAGGTTAGCACTATCTGCCTCGAGGTCCATAGGTCATAGTTGAACAGTGCAGTGAGAGCACGGCATACATGATGAAATGCATGGCGATCACCTGCATGGTGGGTGTACAAAACGGTTGTGATAGCCGCGAGAGTCGGTCACGTCTACCCCTTGTCTCTTGCGCACGTAAATGAGCTTGAGAAAAGATACTTAATGAAGCCGGTATGTTCACTTCGGGTATATTCCTTAATGTTTCCTGGCTTTGTTCATTGTATCGGGCTCGTAGATATCCCCAAGCCTTTGGTAAGACGCCTATCAGACTGGTACAATTCTTCTCACTATAGAGAATTTGAATTTGCTCGACATTCAACCGTTCGTACGCCAGCCGTTGCCCACCCGCGCGTCGTGGATACCCATCGCTGCGCAATCGACGACTCTCGCACTGTTTTCTGTCTCGCTCACGCTCATATTCGTAAATGAAGCAACGACCGTAGCCTATCATAGCGTGTTTGAGCGTCATCATAACGATCGCTGGTTCGGGTCCCGGTTGCGACAACGTTGCTTAATTTTTTTTTAAATTTTCAATTACTTAGCAAAATCGCAGAAACGATACACAAACATGTTTCAGTACATGAATTCATTGTTTGGTTGATTCGTCAAAGTCGGAAGCAAACTTCAAGAGACCTTTCGGATAGCATACAACGAAAAACAAACGTGATTTCACGAGATCTAAGCGATTGTTATAGACTTAGTGGTGACTGTAAAACCTTTCATATTTATTAGATTTGAATTGAATTCAAGTAACATGAATCATTCAACGTAGTTAATGTAATCACTGTGCAATGAACCTTGAAAAAAAATTGGGCCATTATTGATGCATCTTGGTGTCATGACGGCTGCATTCATATTACGATCTAAGACTGCTCAATCAATGCACCCGCTGTGGCCTATTTGGTTGACCGGTCTTCTGCAGCTGTCACGTAAGTACCCCATAACCTCGGTGGTTCGAATCCACAATATAATCTATTCAATAAATATACACACACTCTGCACAACACAAACACATAAATACACACGCTCTGCACAACACAAACACATAAATACACACACTCTGCACAACACAAACACAAATAATCCCTAAATCACACATCACAACACAAACACGACGCAAATTTGGGACAGTAGAGATGGGATAATCAAAACACATGGGTTTAATTTCATATGCAAATGAACCCAACGCACTCAAGCTTCGGGTCGAATAGAAAGGAACTTCCCAACCAGCATTTGACATCTTATTCAGCTAGGTCCGGCTGTGTGTTTACGGACCGCCTAGCATTCGTGTGTGGTTGTGCTTGTTTTTCATAAGTTTTACTGTGTTAAATTAGTTTGGAAATTGAAATTTTCAAACAAATCTATTTAGTTTCCGTACGTAGGAAGTGAAGTATAGTCATAAGCGGCAGCATCGGTGATATTCTTGAAGTGCGCAGCAGTGCAACCCGAATCATTCGGCAAGCACAATGCTGGCACTTCCAAGGTATATACAAAACCTAGACAAAATGACAACATTGATGAATAAGTCATTCAATTAGTGGGTGAACCCCTTGATGGATCCCTATTGGGTAGGTCTTGAGCCAGTTATTAATCGGGTTCTTCACAGTTCCTTTGCTCGTTGGGCAGTGGCAAAAACCCAACCAGCATTTGTCATCTTATTCAGCTAGGTCCGGCTGTCCCAGCTGACAATTTTGACAGTTATTTTTGAAAAATGCAGTGAAATCGCCCTAAATCCCATCGATGTTTGATTGTATGGGTGCGGAATCTCGTGGTGCCGTGTACAGACACGGAAGGATCAATGTTTTCTTCTTGTACTTTTTTCTAAGATCGCTGTACATCAGTTTTGAGCTGTCATTTGTGTTTTCATTTGAGATCGCGACCCTGCTCCTTTCAGACGTATTCTACGTAAACAAAAGTTGATAATCTTTAATAAACATAAATGTTTACGCGTTTAGACTGCGCAACTGAGTTTAAGTTGCAGGGAGCAACGCGAACATCATCAACAACACGAGTCGAGTGTTAGTGTTCAGTAAAAAATCATCAACAAACGGGATGTTGTATCAGAACTTGTTCACACGGCGGGAAGTATCAATCG
>KE525060.1:252957-268790 GCA_000441895.2 Anopheles sinensis | reverse complement strand
TTGTTAATAGTTGTTCTAGATTGAGACATAAGGCTGGGATGTCCAAAACTAGAATTATAATTAAATGTTAAAAATAGACTCTTGAAAGTCTATAAATTTTCCACATTCTTTGTTTTTACTGCGTAAAAAACATACAATAAATGAAACATTGAACAACGTTATTCACATTCCCCCAACAATCATGCCGGAACGTAGATGAGGCACGTCATGATGCGAGATTGCTTTCATGAGCAGATTTATGTGGCTTGCTACCCTTCATTTCTGACCCCGTGGCGTCGATGGATACATTTGTTGCCCTATATTTCCTTCCCCCTACTCTCCACATCCATCATTCCACTATCGTCTTCTTTCCTTTCCAGCGAATCACCAAATTGGTACTATCGATTACCGAACGGGAACGAGGGCTGGTCATGATAATGCTACACCAGAATGGATGGTTCGGATTTCTGTATCTACTTCCTCACGAAACAGCGCACAGCATGCGGTAACTTTATCGATCCGGGAGAACTTTAGCAGAGATGAAATATTTGTGCCCGTACAATGCAGTCCAAGCTTATGGTGAATTATTGTTGCATAAAATTTGTAGTATATATTTTTTTAAACTTTCTCACCATCGAAGAAGATAACTTGGAGAATTGATTGCAAAGTTTATTATAGTTTTGAGACAAGAAAATTAACACCTGCCCACCGGACGGGTCTTCGAAATGAGTAAAACTCTTGCAAAAAGGGTTCGATATGAAAGCAGACAAACATCTCCGCCGGCAGTGGTTTGGGAGTGTTTGTGGGCTCGTTGGTCTGGTGGGATCCCCATGCAGGCCACCGACGCTCTTTTAATTCTCCATTAAATATTTATAATTCATAAATTGTTTATCGCCGACAGCAACCCTTCGGGCGGCACAAGATAGCACACCTTTTGTGGAGGAATTCCCTTAGGGAAGGAAAAAAACAGAACAAGTGGCATTCTTTATGCCCATCTGCGATGGTGACGGCACTTTATTTAGCCCTTAGTCAAAAGTTTAGCAGAATCTGTCAGATAAAAAACCCCGGCAAATATGGAAAGCCAAAACAGCGAGCCTTTCAACGTGGTTTTGTTGCCATCCGGCTGCACGATTACGTGTTGAGTGCATAATTAATGCTTGCAATTGGTTCCCTGGGTCATTTACGACGAGTTACTGACGCGATCCTGAAAGCGCCTAGCCATAAGCTGTGGTTAATTTGGTCGGAGTTTTATGGATGCTTGAGGTTTTTTGGGCTTTGGAAATGAGCCGCAATGTTAAACCCGCAATGCAATCGTAAAACTAAATTGCATAGAGACAAGGATGTTTACCTGTTTCGGTCAATGTAGCAAAACGTAAATATTATTTACGACCCACAGCTACCGGAATTCATAATATTCAAGTCTTTTTTTTTTAATTTAAAACGAATGACCTTGGAACGAGAAACTTCCGCTAAAAAGCCTTGCTGTCAAAGCGTAAGTGCTTGGAAAATGCAGCTGGACAGCGATCGGTTGCAAAACTTTGCCCCCTCTCGTGGCCACTTGGAGACCGTTTTCGAGCAACCCCAGCTAAGCTTTCCACGACCGAGGGATTGTCGGGCATTATCTTTTTAAAGCACCCTAAGCTTCCTCACCTCTTCGGGGTGGCTTATCGTTGGCCGATGCTGGTCGATTTGCGGCCGCACCGGCGAACATGTTTTGTAACCCATCTTCTGCAAACAAAGTGTTATCGCCGCTACCCGATGATGCTCATGAATTATTCATCTTTTCCCGTTCTTTTACTGTTTCCCTTCGTTTTCAGTCTTTTATTTGCGTTGCTGGCCGTTAGGTGACGTTCACGTGCGAAAAAAGGCGGCGAAAACATTTGGAAACTAGATTTCAATATCAGTTCCGGTCGCGCGCGCGCCATCTTTTCCGACCCCGGGCACGTTTCGATTTCGCTCGTTTTCGGGTTTTGGTGCATCTGAAAGGAGGCGATGTTTTCTTTAACGTGTTTTCTTCCGCGCTATTCTTTTCAGCTTTCGGGGAGTTGAATTTTCAATTCCTCAGACGACGGGCAGGCAAAGGAGATGGTAAAAGCAAAACACACCCAAGTCGCTTAAGAACGCATCCTTGACGGAAACCGTTTTCCTTTCTTTAGCGTTGAACGGCGAGTAGCAAGGAATTTTATTGGTCGTCCTAAGTAAACAATTTTCTGCGATTTCCCCAAAGTCCTGGCAAGCTGTTTTTCTTACCGAATTGTTTTTTGTTTCGTTCGCTCGAGTCAGAAACAGCTTTTGCCGTTTGTGCTATAAAAAGAAAAGGATTCGCCAGGTTCCGCTTTATGAGTTTCAGTGACAAATCTCCGTGAGGACAGCCAGTGGCTCACCGATTTGCGTACTTGGTTTCCCGATGAGGGTTTGCCCGCTTCCCTGAAGTACCGACCGGTTCGACAAATAAAAGGATATAAACGACGTTGTTAGCTAATTGGATGGCGCTGGCTGGCCCTCGCTAGAAGCAGTGATTTTTGTACTTCTCTTTACCCTTTTTCGAATGAAATTGATTTTATTCTGAGGGCTCGCAAACGGGAGATCGCAAAACAGCGTGGTCTTACGCGCTGCACTAGCAGTCTCAATAATGGATAGAATAATAAAATAGGGCACTAACCCCCTTCAAAACGGGAAGTGAGGAAAATGGATGCCATCGGGTTTTAAGGGGTCGTGTGAGGAGGAAAAAAGAACCAAATGCAACACAAATCCGGTAGATCCTATTTTTGCACTGACCCAGATTTTCGATACGATCGACAGCATCGCAACCGAATCGCGATTACATGCAATCGTATTGTTGTTATTCAGCGTTCAAGCTTTTCCTTTAGCTGGCGCATTCGTTCATTTTCCAACGGCCCGCGGAAATGCCCTTCTGGGTGGTGGGTGGTATGAATGGCGCATTCACCGGCAAAGTGCTCGAAATAGAAAAACAGAAGGATTAGTCAACGATGGGAAAACAAGCGAGGAGCGAAACGGCCCAACTCTTGGACGAATGAATCGAAAATAAAGCATTTCCAAATGAACGGCGTCCGGTGCTGCTTTTTCCCATTTACTGTTCTTTAATCAGTTCCGCTCGTTCGCGTTTATTGTTTCGACCCGTTTTGGGATTTTCTTTGGGCTGGCCGTGGCACAAATCGCACTCGGCTGGGCAGATTGCATTTTCCAGGACGCAAACCCTCGTAGATGCCGATGCAATTGATATTCCGGTAGGCCACCACAGTCGGAATTGCATTGTTTGCATTGTGAAAAACGGATCCTAAAAGCGGGAAAACCGGACGAAATAGTCCGCATGAGCGACCGGAACCATTGGGCTCAAGCAAAACGCTCGCGGTGGTGAGCGTTTTCGCAATAAAATCGTTGTCCAAAGCCGGCTATTTTTTCCTCTCCATTCTAGTTCGATAGTTCTCGTGAAGCACATTATTGGTTATCCGTTTGATATGGACCTATGTAGAGGGATGCATTTTTTTAACATAGAGAAGGGAATTTCGAAACGAAACAATTACGTCGAGCAAATCATAAAACAACGCATTTATTTTATAAAATGAATTTATGTCGGGACAGTTTTAAAAACCCACGATTTATTGACAGTTTTTCAATAAGGCCAAAACTAAAGCTTTTTTCAAATTTCCTTAACAGACATGAATTGATTTCTAATCACCGAGCAACAAACTATCGTTTGATTTGTTAATATTACAAAACGAACAGCCATCTTTTTGCCTTTTGCAAATCGCAAAATTTTCTACTCGATTAATTTATGTTCCATAAAATATAAAATACTGCAAAAGACGACTTTTATGTAAGCTCCACAGTAACACCATCTTACGTTAATAATGTCGTTGAAAAATTGGATCAATGTTGAAGCTTACGACGATTCTTCCGTTAAACAGTTGTCCATCGGCTTGGTCCCTTGCGCCGTGCGGTTGTGGCTGGGAAAATCTGCATCCCAAACCGGATGGCCAGCGAAACGAACAGCAACCAATCGTCGGACCACTTAGCCCCCTTTGGAACGGTCCAGTTGGTGAACATGAATTTCCAATCCATCCCGTTGCCGAATGTCAGGCCGAGGACCGCAAGCTGTCCCGGCCCAGAAATGACACAGACATCTCCGTCCATCCACCCATCCGTCCGTCGTTGATGATCGGTTCCATCGGTCGGAGTGGAACAGCACAAAGCTCTCAGTTTGTGGTTGGGTTTTGTCAGCATTCCTCGATTGCTACCTTCGACGTATGCAACCGTGGGCTAGTACTGTCCTTTTCCCGGACTGTGTGGAGCTTTCACTCAGCCACTCGAAGCGGCTTTGAGCGCCCGGACACGTGTTCCTAGCACGCAGTTGGTGGGAAATTGAAGATGGACCGGACAAGGAACGACGGAGCACGGAAACCGGGCACACATTATTGTCATGCTTTTCTGGCCGGTTAGACGTGATAGAGGGTGAATTTAATTTGAAAAGTTTTGGATAAAACATTAAAATACACTTGCCTCTCGTATCCCTTCTCCCGGTTTGTGAGGCGTTCTTTATTTTCGTTTTCTGGAAACACGAATATTTTGCTTTTCGAGCAGATGATTCCGGTGGAAGCAGTCGGAAACTAATGTCGGCGAGGCGAGAAACAGACCCCAAAAATATATTTAGAGATGATTTACACCCTTTCGGAGCTTCACAGGGTTCTTCAACTTCAAGCCACTTTGTGGAAAGTGCGCATGAACATTCGTCGGTTGTTACTTGTCGTTCTGCATTTTAAACGCCTCAAACGACGCGCGAGGGACACAGCACAAAATCTTCGCCGCGTCTAAGCGGCTTAAAAGCTTTCTCGGGTTTTCTGATGAGGCGGGGGAGAAAACGAATAAAAAATACGCATGACGCCACCGAATACCATTTCGTACGATGATGCTTGCGAATGTCCTTCGTCACCTTCGTGGTGGGGTTGGATGTGGGCTTTTGTTTCACACCTTGAGCGAAATGTCTTCGCTCACGGTCGTAAATTGTAAGTTTTGACTTTGTCCCTCTTCTTCGTCTCTAACGGTGAGCCGACACTTTTTTTTTGTGGTGGAAACAATTTCCATTTTTCCTCCCTTTAGGTGGAGATTCTTACAGATTTTCTGTCATCCATTGTTTTGGCTCTGGCGTTTTTTTACATAAAACGACTTCTACCAGACGATTCCATTGAACGATGCTGTAAAGTGAAACACTCTTTTTTGTTTTTGTTTCGCTCGGTTGGATTTCAATGGCGGGTGTAGACTGTGACACGGCCAAGAAGAAGATTGTGACAGGGAGAAGGATGTAAGCTGGGATTGATTTGGAGCCCATTGGATTATCGTTTGAATCGTGGATTTGATGGCACAAATCTGAAGTGTTTCCATAGTTCAATGATTTGTCCTTTTTTTCGGAACATTACGCTATCGAATGATATTTTACATTATCTGAAGCCTTCAAAGCATGAGTTTGTACATGTTTGTATTTTTATCAGTGAGGTTATGTTTTAATGAAAAGCTTTTCAATAAGATATGCTTCGTGAAAGAAAACAGGGTTATGGTTTTAAATTTGGTCAAATTTCTATGAAGATCAACTAAGTAGGAATCAACATAAACATCATTGAGCTTTCGGGGCCTACGAGAAAATATGGTTTTTTTTTAAGCTTAACGAATTCCAAAACTAAAGCTGAAGGTGTTGTTTCATCGTTCATCAAATTCAGTGGAAGATTCCCATCGGTTTATAAATCAACGGTTCCTTTCGGAGCGAAACCCCGGTGCCACCAACACAAAGTAAATAGAGTCAATCAGTCTGTGGTGTGTGGCATTTTCAAGGCAAGAGAAGATTCAAGATAGGTAGGCGCGATAGACCTTGTGACGGACGGGTCTTCCGACAGGCAAATAAATAAACCGGAGCGATAAATACACACAGAGAGTAAGATAAAGGCGTGGGAGGCTCGGGCTAGGAATGGTCCGATTTGGGGGTGAAGATTCGGAACCGGACTATGATGGACGTAGTCTGCAGTGTATTATTTATCCAAGGCGCTACCAGGATGCCGGCCGGAATCCACTCCAGCGAAACATACCTCAAACCATGCTTAGATGACGCTAAAGAAAGGCAACCCACTTCGAAGTTGATGTCAGCCTCATTAGGAGAAATGTACCGGTACCAAAGGTGTTATCTGGAGAGAGAGAGAAGGCTTACGTCACGTCCATTAATTTATACATACGTCCATTTGCGTACGCCACAGCTTGCCGGCAGGTAGGAGGCCTTTACGTCACACGTTGTAGGTTGAACGCATGAGACACTTTTCGGGTCACCGGGCCTAAATCTCTTCCAGCTAGGATTATGACGCTTTTCGGCTCACAAAACGTTCTACCCGTATACGTGAGTGCCTTTACTCTTATTCGGAAAATTAATGGAGGCGCTTTGTAGCTGCTACTGGAAGAAATACAGAAGAGAAAATATGTAGTCACAGGTATTGAACAAATTGGGTAGCAAATTTTAGTCTGTATATTTAGATAGATAATTATACAACACTATAAGTATGCATAGTTGATCTTTCGTTTTCAATATGAGAATTTTGAAAAAATTATCCAAAATGCTCAAAAATCAATGTGACACTAACAAGAGCAACTTTATATTTTCAGATTAGTATTCGATAGGCAAAGTAATAATTCAGCTAGAACTTACCAAATGAATTCTAGTGACGATTCAACCACTCGAAAGTTCACTCGGAATAAAATTTCATTATTTATTCAATTGACTTAACCGTAGAACACGCCGTATGATTGAGATTGTGGAGGTGAAGTTCTAAAGCAGTGCAGTCATTCCCCAATCCAGACGTGAAAAAGATTAGGGTACCCAAATGTAGAACATGGATTAATTGACCCATTGAAGAGGTCGAATCGATTTAGGGAAGGGCAGAGGATATAAGCACACTCGAGATAAATCTCCATTTTCATAATCTATCTTCGTACAATATAGATCTGGATAAAGAGTGTGTTCCATCAATCTCTTTTTTGCCGGGAAGATTTACCTATAGCACTCTTCCCTGGTCTTTGTTCCCCCTTACAACTTCTCAATGGAGAGGAACGCAGGCGTCTATCAGCATAAAATGCGAATAAAAATGTCCTGCACCCATTATGGCAAACAAAACCGTCCACCCGTCCTCAAGTTACCATCTCCTTCGGGGGTTTCCCATATGTAAAAAGGTTCGGAAAGTATGAACCGCTCATAAATTATTCCAATGCTTTCTTCCCACTTCCCCAGGGTGGTCGTTACGGGGAAGGGTACTGATGGAAGAGAGGATGGAATCCCGGTGAGGGAACATCCATATCAGCGCACAATTTGGGAGTAACATTTGGATCTTGTGGGATGGAGACGCATGGTCTCTCGTACAATGCGGCTAAAAAAACTTAGTTGTGTTGTTTATATCTGGTGTTACAATATTTTATACCTTATGAAAATAAAAATTTGGTTCAATACTCTCATGACTTATTCAGTTTTAAATTTTGTTTTTGACAACTGATTTACTCTCTTTTCACCAAACTGAAAACGCCAATTTGTGTGCCGCACTGTGATACGATACTATAGTCTTTTTCCATTCAACTCCTACACCCACACACTCACTCAACCCCAAACGGCGACATCAGCTTTGGGCGACCAACCGCAACCCCAGAACAAGGTAAATAAATCATTAAACTTTCAAATTTCTTAATGCGTGATGATGTGCCCCGCACGTCCGCTCGGTCCTTCGAGGACAGTTTTCGCAACGGTTCGAGGAGTAGATTTGGAGATATAATCGCTAGACTCGTTTGTCCGAGCCACTCTCCACCGTCCAATCTCCCTTTCCTTCATGCTATGGGTATTGTCCTCTGTTGTCTTGTAGAAGTGGATTTTTTATTTTTGTTTTCGTTCTGTGTGTACGACAAAACCGCCGAGGGTTGGTGAAATTGTCGAAGTTAATTTAAAAGTTTTCCCGAAAATGGAAACATCGTTCTTTTCAACTCCACACCGTAGCAGGTGACGGCAAGTTTATGTAGAAAATGCCTTTTCCGGGCATCGCGTGCATTTGAGAAGGTTTTGGCTTTTTCGGCGTGCTTAGTATTTTGTTTTATTTGTCGTCGCAGACAATCTCGACAAGAAGGTCCAGGTTTGCTATTATTTTGGGAAATGTTTATTGTAATCCTTGGTATTACGTTGATAAACCAAAAGTTTTATGTCTTTTGCTACGAAATGGATCGGTTTGTTTTCATAAAAACTATTAAAGCTTCTAAGCGAGTTATCGAGGCGTTCGGATGATTCGTGGCTTTAATAGTGAGGATTTGGAATAGTTCCTAAAGATCACACACTTATAAACCACATTGCATGGTGAACCATTTTATGGATTTGTCATAAGGGTACCGTTCAGGAACTGCCACGTTATGCCTTACCAGGTGTGTGTTTTACTCAAGAACTTTCTACGAAGTATTGTGCATCGAAGCATAATGGCTTTAGATAACTTTGCCCGATTTCATCCGATGACATACGCGTCTTCGCCCAATGAACGTTTGCTCTAGCAGTTTGTTTGAATTTCACCGTGTAGATCTGATGGTCAATAAATTATAGATGCACCCGAGTGCGATTGTCAACCGAAGCGAACTATGGAAGGCCACGTTTAAGCCAGCGAGGGTGGACTGGATTTAAGCTTACCGTCGATCTAACCGGTTTCAATCGTCCACCAGAAGGACAGTTGCTTTCTCCATAACGGTTAGCTCTAGCTGGGATGAATTAGAGACCAACCAGCGACGTCTTAGCTGCACATGGATGCGTTCTACGAAATCAGGAGAAATCTAACTCGAGCCAGTTTCCTTCATCGAAGCGTCGTTATCCCTCGGTTGACCCCCCAAGGTGTCTCGGTGAGTTAATGATTGGTTTAGATAATGCGGAAATGCGGAGACACTATTCTCAGAGCGCTCTGCCGAGAGGACAGAGTAGGTTAACAGATGACCCAGAATGGCCGTGGGCCAGATAGTCTAAAGACAAATTTAATATGCACGCAAGCTGTTGCGGTTATGAAGATGAACGTAGTGGTTAAAGGAGGGTTTATCTTAGAAATCCAATAGAAAGTTCATTGGATTTGTGGTTATCACAAATCGTTAGAATACGTTCGAATGATACCGTGGGCGTAGTTGAGTAGACGGTCATCCATTTTAGACAATTTTGAGTTGCTATTTTATAACTTCTTTCATAAGCATAAAATATTTTTAAGTTATTCAATTATATTGATTAGTTAGAATATTGTTTAAAAATAGTTTTATTTACTATGCTAATCACTAAACCATTTGTGCAAAGATTATTTCAAGAAAAACAATGCAATTTTCTCAATACTGTAGAATAATTCCAACCCTACTGAACCCGATCTAACATTCCATTCAAGATATGATGAATTGCATGATAACATCAGATCAATCTTGGTAAGACGAAGTGTATCATGACCAATATTGTTTCATATCCATCCCATTCTTGTCAGGATTCGTTAGTGCTTCTTTCTCCTCTATCCACGGTTTTGCGTTCCAACGGTACTTGTAATCAATATTGTTTATGAGGTAAGTTGTTTTTTCCCAAGCTGCAGTGGTAATGAACCAGCTTTCTACCTTCTGCTTCATTTCGAACCTTTTTTCGGAGCTAGCTCGTTTGCGTGAGGTGTTAGAAACTGCTTCGTTCCTTTAGAAGGCAACATTCTTTGTCGTTCCTACGTTCTCGTAGCATATGATCCATGGCATTCTTGACCGCTGACGCAGCCTTTCCAACAGCAAGCATCCTTTGGGAAGCATGTTTACCGGGACGCTGTTCAATCGAGGCGCTCTTGTGGTTTGATAAATCCAATCAAAATCTCAAACGTTCAATCCATACCATTCTCTTTCCAGGCCGAAGCCCTCTACACGATGCTCATATGTGCACACTGGTTGTGTGTATGTTTGGTTGGTGGTTGTGCTTCAGCTACATTGAGCGACGTTATCGAAGGGCGACGCTATCTGAAGCGATGCTCAACGGCCTCGGACTGCTCGAAAAGATGTCAACGGCGTGGCGCTTTGTGGCGGCCAATCGTAAATCCAATTACATTAAGATCCCTATTTACATACCGTACCGTTACTCGCCGCTGAGTACACATCTTGAAGTAATTTTCCTTCTCCGCTTTAAATTACATTCGCCTGGGTGGCCAAATGGGGTGGTACATTCCCTTTACCTCAACTCACCGGTTAGATGACCCTCGGAGTATGTGTGTGTTTGTGTGGACAGATTAAAAATCAGCTCCAAGGACACAGGCATTGAACTGCACGCCATGAAGCAACAAGAGGGGGAAAGGCTTAGTTCGAAATGGTTATTGCACTGTTCCAGGAGTCTCTTGCATGTAAAGTTATCTTCCTGGTGATTCTTTTTACAGCGTCCAAGCTAACTACACATGAGGAAAACTGTCGCTGTTCGTCCCTTAATAAACATCGGCAATAATAACGCCGCCTCCCGGTTATCCCGGAGCCCGAGTGTGGTGTGGAAATTATCTCACACACTCATACTGCGCTAGAAACCGTGTGTTTGTGTGAACAAGGACGGGTTGAAACAAGAGTGAAAAAGATAATGGAGAAGAAATAAACCAACCCGCCCTGCTGTTACGACGATCCGGAGCTTTATTTTCCGCTCATTGCCCGCCAGCTACTCGACGGAGAAAAATATCCTCATATTCACATTCACCACATCTTGCCTTCATCTTCCCTGGCCTTATCGCTTTCCACCCTTTTTGTGTGTCCTTTTTTGCATTCCTTCGTGCAGTGAAAAATTGTGCCGTTCCGTACGTGCACCCCGTGTTGTGTCGTTTGCACCATAATGGGAAGGAAAAACCATATTAAGTCGAGCCAGGGTGCAGTGGCCGTGAAAATGGGAGCTTATTATTATATCGCCAAGCCACCGTTTCGATGAGGATTCGTGCCATTGCTCCTGGAAGGTTCATCCAGTGGAAAGGCATCTAACCTTTCACGGTGGAAGTTCTAAAAGCGAAGCGCTATCGAAGACGAATCGAAGTGAAAATCAACTCAAGCACAAGCATTTGCCGTTTCCCTCCTGGGTAAACACTTGCGCATTTCAAGGACAAACAGCGGGAGCAAGCATCATCCAGTGGTCCAGCAATTAGCGGGATGGATTTTCCGCTGTGGAGAAAATTGGCACACCAGGCCGAGAAAAACATCGTTCCATCGGCGTCTTGCTAGCTTTCGCTTCTCTTGATAAGCTTATGTGTTGCTGATAAGCAGCAGTCTCGGCACTCGTTGGGGTATGTTGAGTACATATCGACGTTGGTGCTTGTTTTCCATCCTCCATGCGAACGGTATCTCTGTTGTTGACTTGCACACACTAATTTCGTTTGAGCATGTTTATCCTTTTAGTTTTCCGCATTAGGTACGGGTGTGTTTGTTGCCAATGTTGTTGTTTGGTGAAAATAAAAATGGTTTGCAATTTAATTTTCATTGAAAAATATTTTCTGTTCAGTCGGTTTTCCTGTGTTACACGGTTGATTTGTTAGTAAGTTGTTTTACGAAAGTGCACCAAGTGGAAGGAATCCTATCTACTATTTGTTGTTTTTATCATACCAAAAAAAGCCTGCAGCTTTTTACGATACAGAACCTATATTATGATAAAGTTTAAATCGTTGCAACAATTTAATTCTTTGTTTAATTAACGAATGTAAACCATGCCAAAAGCATGCAATGAGGAGTATATTTTAATCAAATTACACTTCAATATTTAGGTAGAGGTTGTTCAGTATTTCAATGCAATAAATAATTAAAAATACAGCAAACACAGCACTCGATACCCTGGATATAATCATCGCGTTCAGTTTCATTAACCTCTTGCAACGTTTGCATTTATTCACTTTATGTTTTTCGTCGGCTTTCTTTCGACCGGTGGCACCCTCATTGCCCTTAATTTGATTTCAACCACAGTGTCTGTCCACTTCGAAAGTTTTTCCCTGATGAAATTGCATTCGATTCCCCCCCCCATCTCGTCTCCAAATAATGGTCAATTTATTTCCTCGCCGAGTGGATCGTTCCGTCCATTCCAAATACGCTCGTTATTCTACCCGAGTGCACTCGAACAAAGGATGGGTGCGATTTTGCGATCCCGAAATGCAATCGTAGTTCGGCTTGAGAGATCGTACTTGACTTTTTCGGCGAAAGGGTGCACGAGTGGCACGAAATAAATCCCAAACCGTCGCCCAGCGCGGGCATCGGAAAAATTGCACATCAGCGCATTATTATTATTGCCATTTCGAGCAGAATGTAGGCGGCGGGGGGAAAAAAGCAAGGGGGTGGTGAAACAAAGTAGATCCCGAGGGAAACGTGATAGCGAGGAGCGTCCTGCATATCGCTTCCTACAATGTAGTGCACCGAGATGGATGGTTTTAAATAAGCACCGGAAACGGAATCATCCCTGAGTTGGGGGTGGCGGAAGTCTGGGGGGAAAGTTGGGGCAGTCAGTGTGTCAATGTATCGGGTTCGAGCGCGAATCGAAATGCAAATTGGAAAACGATAGGCTCAGCATAATAAACAGAAAAATCAAAACAGAGGTTTCATGGTTGAAAAAATCGAGCTTTTACAAATACATTGCACTGATTTTTGCATTTCGATTTTGTTCGAGACAGTTTTTTATCGAGCCACATGCGTGCAACGTGCGTGGGAAAATCCACCACTTGGAATCGTTTGCACCGTGATGAAATATAGATCGATCCCTTACAGCAGGGAGTAATTCGGTACACTTTTCCCCGGCAGGAAAGTATTAACACGCTCTAAATTATACGCTCAGCTGGTGCTTTTTGCGTTTCGGCTTTACCATTTATTCTTTGCTTCCACCAATACTCTTGATGGTAACGGTTTGATGCTTTTGGGCCGGGTTTATAACCTTCCAAATTAACCGGCACGACACCCAAGCTGGAGGACACGCGGACGGGCGAAAGGAAAACGGTGACATCCTCATCAGCATACGGTTCCCGTGAGGTGGGCTTTTCGGCGTAAATGACTTCATTTAAAAAACCGAAAATAGTACTAAAAGAAATCCTGCGGTTCGGCAGAAGCCCCGAAAGCGTAGAAAGGTGCGAACGGTGGAAGCACACAGAAGGAAGCAAAAATCTGCCTACACTCGGGGAAAATAGGATATCACGGAGAGTAAAAAAAAACGCCACATCCTTGTCGTAAATAGAAGGACGAAAATGTGATGAGTGCGAAACTCCGGAGTGAATTTGTTTATTAGCTAAGTGGCGGACAGGGCAGCCGTCCGACGTTTTTGGAAGGGACAGTATAAAACATCAAGTACTCTCCCTCACACACAGACTCACAATGTTAAATATAAACCACAAAAAAAAACGGCAGAGTGAAAATGATGTTTCCACCTGGGACAGTTAGAATGCGGGAATTTATTTGCGGCTCATCTCTGGTGGAAAATTAGGTGCGTTAATTGAACCAGCTTTCCTGGTTGTGGCCGCGCGTCAGGATTCCGGGAAATCTTTATGACGAAAAGAAAAAAAATCGGTTTAAACCGATGGTGATTGCAACGAATAAATAAAAATAAATGTGGGCAAAGTGTTTTCTAATTTAATCATTTAAATTGGTGTCGACGACATTAAAGCGGAGCTATTTATTACGGCCTGTTGGAACTTTAATCAGACCGATTGTTAATCGTGTCTAATGGCACGTGGTGTCGGCGGGGTGTAGTAATTTTCGTTAATAATTTACAAGCCAATATAAAGTGGATAAGGTTTGCAAAAATGTAGAGGCATGTCAGCTTTATGGCATCATATCGATAAAGCTCGAAATGTTAATTATAAATATTGTAATGTGAGTATATCCTTACATTCTGCAATTTAAAATTTAATTTATTGTATAAATTTTTAAATTAGTTGGTTTTTTTATAAATCAAAAATAAAAGTAAAAGTAATTTAACGGAATCTTGTTTTCGTAAAGAAAATGATCTCTTACGAAACAATCCTCTACAACAGAATCAGTTCCCTGCGAGAAACAACTTTTGGTTTTAATCTAAGTGCGTCAATTGTCGAAGCCGGGCGGAAAAATATGAACTTCCGTCGCGCGGTAGTGAAAGTAAAACCGCGCACGCACATGCTGGTTTGCGTCATTTACGGAAGCATATCGGGGGGTTGTTACGGTGGATGTAGCACTTTTTCTATCTCGCACCCTCACCAACCACACTGACTTCACACCACGCTGCCATCTTTCTTGAACGACTTTGTTTTTTCCTCCAAATCATCTCTCCCTCAAGCTGAAAGTTGCCCGCCGGAGCTGAGTGGTGACAGAAAAGTCCAATTTTCCGGATGATATCATCGAGCAGTAGCATCTTGCAAACGGGGAGGGGTAGGGTTGTGGTGGGAAGTGGTTTATCCTATCCCCTCCGGTAGCGGTATGTGCATGTCTTTAAGAATACCACTGCAGAGGTGGAAAATACTCTGGTGTGGAAACAAGTAAAGTTGTCCTTCCTGCCATCGTGGTTTCGGACGCTGGCTGTAGAAAGAAAACGTCCGTTGATTGTGTGGAAACGGGGGAAAAATGTGGGCGAAACCTTGAAACCGAATACCGCTCTTTAATGCAACACGCAGCCCAGTGGCGTTTGTCGTTGGTGTGTCCTTCTGTGTTGGGTTTCCTTCGCTCTATGGTGACTTTGTATGCTAAAAACATGCCTTTCGAGGGCCGAAAATGGGACCTTGAGAATTTTCCTGTTCTGTTTGTCTTCCTCTTCCGTAGGCAGATCAGGTTGAGGAGTAACGAAGCAGCAGAGATACAGACGCCTAAAACTTGCGGTGCTCATCAGCTTCTGTGGCGCAACGGTGAGCCAACGCTGCAGGGCCTCAGCCGCAACCGCTAACGGAAAAACCGGTCCTTTGCTTTCCAGACAACGCTGCGTTGCTCAAAAGGCTTTTCACTCATAATTTCAAGCTTCGCGACTTCTTACACTCTTCTTAGCTCTATCGGGATGCGTGCTTTAGTGCATTCTTTAAGCAGAAGCGGATGACCGTGAAGGATAGGCAGGTGTGTTCGCCCTCGGGGTGGTTTCTGTGTTCTACGAAAAGCAGAGAAGATGCAGATGTGGATGCTGAAAATTTGATGAAAGCGGGTTGGAGTAGCATTTAAATTTTCCAGGTTTAGAAAATGACACGGAGCAAGAGAATAGGCAATTTAATCTTTATTGCTCCCTTTTACTGACACTTATTCATCAACGATAACGCAGACAATCGTATTTAATTTCTTTTCAAATGGTTTTACGGAGAGCTGTATGTGCTTAAAGTGTGCAACAATGTCATTTTTATACCACCACATCTCACGCCCTATACCGATGTGTCAATCTACCACCTTTTGGGGTACAATTTTTCATTGTCGTTTTTGCGAGATGTGAGTAATTTCTTTTCACTTACACGACAGATTGCACGGTTTCCGGTGCCGCTTTGGAGTGCTGTCTTTCTGCCATTTTCCCGACGCTCTCGATTCTCGCCACAATTCGACGGTACGAACGTCGTGTCACTTTCTTTGATTTGATTGCATTTGTGCTGGGCGTGTTTTATTCATGCCGCGCGCTTTCCCAGCATCGTCGGAGCAGTTTCAACTAGCGAAGGTTCAACTTTCAGCATCCAACTCTCGGCCGAGTTCCTAGCTGGGGCCTGGGAATGTTGTACTGCGCGCAGTCCGGATGGGTCGATTCGAGAACCCAACCAAACTTGCCCGGAGTACGAAGTGTTGAAGTGGCCGGATACGCCGTACGCCGCACGCATAATACCAGCTGGCATTAGTTTATGAGCATGGAAAGTAGT
>KE525060.1:213191-231419 GCA_000441895.2 Anopheles sinensis | reverse complement strand
CCCCTGCCCTCAACCGAGTGGAGTTTATAAGACTCAATTACCGATCCGCTCACCCTCCGAAACAGGGGGAGAGTTTCCTTCCGGTGGTTGGAAATTTTCGCACGAGAGAGAAAAAACTTAAAACTCCACCCCCAAATGGCCAAAGGTTCCCATAACAAGTCGTCCTGATGGTTCCCGGGGTTTTTATTAAATTAAACAACCATAACAACCGATCATAAAACATCGATTATTTCGTGCTCCCCTGTGTTCGGATGAAGGAAAGAGGCATGGTCTGAAACCATGAACCCCAGACCCACGTTGGCCAACTGGTGCCGCAACCATTCTGGAGACATTTTGCCCGGAGCGCGATGTCCGCGTATGCGTGGCGGTCATGGAACGAGTGGTGAATTCGGTGGAATCTATGTCACGTTGCGAAGTCCACCCGGGAGGTTCCGGCCGGGTTCGCCAGTGACCTGGCGCCTTCCAGATGTCGCGACGTATGGATGGATGGCAGGTTCGTGAGTGGCAGTTATGATGGTGGTTTAATATCAATTGCAACTGACCCGGCATAGCTTCGGTTCTTCTCGTGTGACCAAATGACCTTATACGAACGCGGAAAAAATGTCGGCTCAGATCTGGAGCCGTTCAAGATCTACTTGGTTGGAGCTTTGGGAGCAGTAAATATTTCGTTGATAACTAAAAGTAAAAATTTAAAACATACTTGGCAAGTTATATCACTGCTTATATAAATGGTTATAATATAATAACTGGTTATATAATTGGTAGCTCGGAAATAAATATATTTCAGTACTACCGTATTTTCGTGTGTATAAAACGCTGTTTTTTTATCAACAATTATTGAGAAAAGCACACGGTGGTATGCACGGAAATAATTTATTCTGTTATTTTTCAGTATCAATTTGTAAGTTCCTATCTATTGCAAATTATATTTTTCAGAAATAGAAAAGAAATATTCAATTTTATTTATTGTTCACCTCTTCCATAAAATAAAAGGCTTGGACATAATTTTAAACAACTGTTCCTAGTTAGCATAAACCTGGTTGAAACTGATGTAGAATTCCAAAATTGAAAATTAAAAAAAATGTGACAAAATGGTGACAACCAATGCTCTGCAATAGTTGATTCCAATGATTGGATATGATAAATATTTGTTTTCAGTGCAGGAAATTAGTTAAAATATTCTATTTGCACTATACACTAAAATGCATTGTAAATTTCTTGTTCTTCAAATTCAAATTTCATGATTCTTGTTTTCAAGGGCGACGTTAAACACGCGAAAATACGATATTTCTAACGAATACCAAATAAAAGCTGTACATACCTAAGAAGTAGATTAGATTTTCGTTTATATGTTATAACTTTCAGTTGTATTTTTATGAACTGTCTGACCTGTAGACAAAGAGATTCGCCGACACTGACCGGCTGTTGTATGGCCTTTACTTATCGCGTATTCTCGTGTCTCTCAACGCATAGCCTTCCACCTTTCATCACGTTTTACGATGGCGAGTATAGTCACGTACCATCTGTGATGACTTGCTTACGAAATCGTTCCAAGTGGCATTCGGTCCCATTCGAACGTAATTCGTCATCGACGTGATCGTCTTGAGATGGACTGTGCTTGAAGAAGCTGTTCCTGGAAGTTGTTCACTTAATGAACAGTAATAGTAGCAAGATGATTATGTTTCATGCTGTGAAGGAAATCCGAAAGAGATTCAATTTGTTGTCATAAGACTACCTAGTCTTTAAAATGGTTATATTTAGTTTTTCAAAAAGTTTAAAGTAATCTTAAGAAATACCTAGTTTCGATTGACTTTAACCAATTAAAGCACTTCCAAATGCCAAAACCAGGCTCGCTCGTCGTTACTCATATCAGTGTTGCCCCCTCATGAAGAGATCAATGCCACTCGTTTCGCCTTTAACCAGATAAGTGCCGGTTCCGTCTTCTTCCTTCCTTCTCATCACCACCACCTCCATCTGCCATGGATCGGAATCGATCTCAATCTCGAAACCGACAGAAGGAAATTGACTGCGGGCACCAACGAACGGGCATTCGGCGAAACATAAGTGGACGGAGCTCGTCGGTTCACTAATGCTTCTTCGATGACATCATTGACCACACACTCTCCGATCCGCCCGCTCGCCTTCGCCTTTATTTCATCAGCTGGCGGAGAAAGAGGTTGGAGATGACAGTGAACGATGAGATCGTGATTATGTTATGCCCTCATGTGCGCTCGATTGACGTCCGACGCCGAGGTGATTGCGATTGGCCGGGACCGGGCGTTTGCTGGTGGCGAATTTCTCAGACTCCCGCGCGGCGCTAAATGGTGGCAGGAAATAACCGTTCATTTGATCAACCGATCGACACACGACGTGCCTGGCAGATAGTGTTCAGCCGGACGACACGATTCGGACACCAACAAGCTGAACCTCGGAGGACATTTATTCGCTTGCCTTTTTCATTAGCAAATTAGACGGCGTTATCTCTGCCGTCTTGAACCCGTCCCGTTCCAGTGGATTGGTTATCGAGTGTGCTGGGGTTATGTTTAGTCTCCACAGAAATTTTACCGCACACGCTAAGAATGTTGGGTTAATGGTTCATGAGATTTACGAGGTTTTATTATTGATGGAAAGATTGTGTGTTGCAGAAAAGGAATTTATTGTGGAAGACTAAACATCCGACCTAGTGAAACCGGAATTGATCTTTTGATTTGTGTTTTTAATTTATCCACACCGATATTTTAATTGAACATTGAGGGATTTTCCGTAGTTTATCGAAGGATTTTATAGTTCAAAAATTTTAGCCTCAACTTTGTTGTGTGATTGGAAAAAAGTTTAATCCTACCCTTAATCGGATTTGATCATCGGTGAATTGAATACGGCATTGGTGCAGCTTAAATAAATCCATCCGATGAGTTTTTTGGCAAGAACTTGTCGGAACGACGAATTTGTTGACGACCGCTCCGAGAGGAGTTCCGTACTTCAACTCAGCGATTAAAAGTTTCCCTACAACGTCAGTGTGGCTTCGCTAGTAAAGGTCTCCCAATCTTGACGACAGGCTCTTAGGAGGAAGGCGACGGATGTCCGTACGTCGCATTCAAAGCCTTCAACTACGGTGGATACGGAGTCCTGCATCATTTCGCCTGCACACGAACTCGAGGATGTGCAAAGTTACTTCCATCAAGCGTTTGCTTGCATTGCATTCGGTGTGCGGTGATCGTTCCAGCACTTTGCCCACTGTAAGGATTCAATTTTCCCCCGTAATGCCACTTGGACAAGTTTTCGGAGGACGCTGGGTAGAAGTTTCGGTTCCCAATTGGCAACTTTGGTTCTGGTGCAAGTTGCTTACCCTCTTAGACTTTAAGCCACCCAGCATTCAACTTACTTACTGCGGTGTGTGCAGGAAAAGTTTCATCCCGGGTCGAGGTTTGTTTGTTCCACGCACACCCACACACGTACAGGAAACTGGAGGATAAATGAAATCCCCTACCGTTCCAGCCCTTGAGTGCCTTTCGGGAAGCCAAGTAGCCAATTGTTCCGAAAAGCAGTAAAATCATCGAAAGTAGCATAAGAATGTAAGTCGCTTTTTTCCTTGTTGGTGATGATTTTACGGCCAGGATTGGAGTAATGGAGACTTACTTTGTTGCAAAGTGTGCGTTTTAAGTGGAAAAGTTTCTTAAAACTTGAAGTGGTGCGTTGATGGAATTGAATTTAAAAAAAAAGTCAAAAGAATGTAATGCATTCTCGTTCTGGCCGATGCTTCAAAGTTTATTCCAAACCAACGTCGCTAAGTGAATTTGAACACTTCAATTCTACAACGTTCAATTTCTACAACGTTAAATGTCGAATCTAAGTCAGAAGATGTTACGAATGGGTTATTTTGGGAATTGGTTAACAACATTTGTTATGGTTTTGCTTTTGAACTACGCCATTTAAGATAAAAACACCGATTTCAATTGAAAGTTGGGTAAATAGATTGTTTACAAGCGATACCTTTCGAAAAAAAAATATGATGATTAACTGGAGTGTTTTTGTGAATGTAAATGGAAAGTAATTGGTTTGTTTAAAATCTTGTACTTGAATTTAAATTCATTTCGATTCAGCGATTCACCGTTAAGTCTGTATCAATGTGCAGATCGTGGTTGATCATAAAATAGATGAAATTCCTCTACGCATTATTTTCATAAGTGTTTTTCAATCTGCTTATGGTTGTTGTACGAGAAAATAATAATAAAAGGTTTACTGAAACGCTCAGAACAAAGGACAAACAATGGAAACGATTCATCTGTGGTGCTTTCTTTCAGGATATCATTAATTCTTCCCGTGCTATGAGCATTTGGTATGTTTTCGTTTCTTTTGCTTTTCTTATGGCGACGTGTAGGGTAAAATGTTGGTCGAAACCGCCTGCATATCCTTAATACACATCCCAATTCCCCTTCAAGGGTAGAAGGCATTAACAAACACACGGGCAGACGCATTACGAGCCACACTAAATGGATGTCGTTTGCATGCGGAGACAAAGCGGAACAAAGTGGAACTCCTTGTAATACCGCAGTTGATTAATGGCCAAAGCGCCCACCCGAAAACCTCCGACCGGGAGGCGGGGGACGGAAGATGTTTCTCCAAAATTGGTGAACCTTGTTCCATACGAGTGTTCTTCACATGCTTCTTGGGATCCTCTTTTAAATGATCTCTGCGTCACCTGCAGCAGACACGTAATGGAAAGATAGAGAAACGGAGGAAAATGTGGACCCGAGAAGCGGGACCGTTTGCTTACCCGAAAGGAAGGAAATGTCTCTAACCTTGACGGAAATGTCACTTTGTGGTTTTCGTTGGTCGCTTGGTTGGGCGTAGCGTCTGGCTCGGTCTGCCGGTTCCGTCGAGTTGCCGAAGCAGCGGGAAGCCCCGCATGGGAAAACGCGACGGGAAAGCGCTTGGAATGCTTCCAAAAATCGCAATCAACGCAGAACCGTTGAACCGCTTTCACTTTACCACGGAATGGGGCCAACATTCTGACGAATGTATCTGTGGGAAAGGGAGGCGTTTTGAATCGCTTGAAAATACAGCAGCAACATTGTAATGCGCTGAAGGATGAATTACATCCTGACACAAAGTCTGGCCAGAAGAACATGCTGGTGCATGTTTGTAAAGTATGAGATTAAATCTTTTTGACAAAAGTAAGTGGGAGGGGAGGGGGGGGGGGTGGCATATTTGTGTACAAATGTTTGAATCGTTTATTTAGGATAAAGAGGAAGGAAATGCGTTAAAGAGGATGAAGAAAAACGAAAACGATCTTGAACTGTCGATGTACGTGATAAAATGGTCTTCTCTACATGTACGTCTAAATTGTTATAAAAATCTGTTAGCCAAAATTTCTTAACACTATCACAATAAATTTATCATGAACGTTTCGTACATTGTATGTCACGAAAGTCCGAAATAAATGATTGGGAAAATAATCTTCTTCTCGTTAATAATGTGTGGAAATGGTAATTTGCCAATCGAAGGATTCGCTTCACTTGACCTACGGATTTGGGTTCTGCCACGGTTTATTCAAATCTGCGTAACACATTACTTTACTCTCCCAACCTGACAATGTGTCACCCTTGTCGGAGCTCATTAAACGTGTCTTAATTCGTGTCTCCTTCCCGTCCGCCAGCACAATCATCAACACGAGCCGAGCGGAAGTCACCCTCGGGGAAAGAAATGATCAGGATCAAGAAAAATAAAGCAGAAGGGCGGGGGTGGTTGGAATTGGCAAAAACAAAACACTAACAAGCGGGTCAAGCTGTCCCCCGTCTCCGGGGCCTCCCGGGCTGACCTTAGACACGCCGTGACACGCTGTGATGGGCGTCTCGCCGCTAAGTGAGCGCGAGCTGGCAAGTGGCAAAATCAGCCGAAAATGAGGAACTCTCCCGGGGAGGACAAGAAGACGTCTGGGCGGGAGAAGACCATCGTCGGGGCCGGTTTGAAGTGGTTGACAATTGGGACAATTTAGATTTAAGAGACCGAGGCGCACTACCGGGGCGGGCGGGCGCGCGTGTGTGTGTGTGTGTAGATTATAGCCCGTCTCGGATTCGCTGCCCGTTCCATAACAACAACAGCCGACCGCCGCTGGTCTTGAGGAATGAAGATTTATAGCACTCGAAGGATGCTCGGCCGCAGCTCGCGTGGAATTCCTGGCGGATGACAGCTCGCCGTGTAGTTGGTTCGCGATTTGTCGCCCTTAAGGTCGGCCGGCCCGAAGGTCGCGCGTTTTTCAGCTCATGTCTGCGAGCGCGCGGAGAGCGTTAAATCACAGAACCGGAAGAAGCGCTTTCTTATGCTAATGGGTGCGCTGGGATACGCGCTGAATGTTATGCATTTACCAGCAAAATGTAATGCACATCCGCATACTTAAACGCTGCAACGCTTGTCAGTGACAAAAGGACGCCGCCGGAAGATTTATTGCACAATAAGACGACGAAACGGTTTATTGACGAAAAACAATGTGTCAATAAATTAGTGGCAGTCGGCAGGCTGGTGATGATGAAAAGTGTCATAAATTTTGACCAACGACAACCGACACAACAGTGCCCCTGTGTTTTATGTCGGCAGCGAGCGAACCCTCCACCTCGCAGGCCGTGTTCCCCTCCCAGACCATCCTGTAAAGCAGAACACGATGATCAACAGACGATCCCGATGCCGCAATGCGTGAGTGCTGTTCCGATGGGTTCAATTTCATCCCCCGTTCAGGGCAGTGGTTTTGCAATAAAATCGCGGCAATGATCGTCAACATAAGGTGCGATTTGTGTTGGGTTGGGTGGAGAGGTCCGGGGTTGTGGTCGAGCGTCGAGCTCATTATTGGTTTGGCATAGCGCGAAAGGCTGAACGGAGACTCTGCGCGAAAGTAATCTACTATGTATGTTTAATAGATTGAATTTTATTCATTGCGAGGACGGGTTGTTTTTTGATGATGGGACTGTTGCTATCAATTTTCGAGCATGGAGGAGGTGAATTGGCGAGGGAACGGTTTATTTGACGCGATAGCGTTCGAGTCGACGAATGATGATGAGTGGTTTTTGGGTCAACACGGTCGGGTGGTCTGTTTAGTGCTTGCAGGGCCATAAATTGAATAATACAAACAGCAATCAAACACGTGAGTAGCGGCATTCTCATGCAATCGACCTTACAATGACGAAATTGTGAAATAATTTCAATGTTTCAAAACAAATTAAAACAAAATAGATGAACCTTTTAACTTGGGGAAGTTTGTTTTGGTCATGTATATTACTTTGGTCAAGTGTAATATTTTCTATTTATCCATGGAGGTGTTGAATTCATGTTCCTATACTTCTGCTAGTTCTTCTGTCAGCATAAGCTAGGTTATTGAGGATTACTGACCTTATTCTATTATATAGATAACTTAACTTGAATAGCAATGACGAAATTCAGCTTGTTTCATTTTATGTCTGTCATCCTTGAGAGTAAAGTTCTGCTCATAACACAAACAGTCAGTTCTGGTTCTTTTGTAGGCCATATAAATTGCATCATATGTGCATTAATGTGTTGTATTAAAGGACACGACATGTGTAATTTGACGATGTTAAGCGCGCACACAACGCTCTAACACTCCCATAAAGAAACGACAAAGTGCGTCTCATAATGTCAGACGTTCTTTTCGAACGTAAGCCTTGACATGACTGCTTTCACACTTATAAAATTCGTGCCGCATCTACACCGTCTTGAAGGACTTTTTCTATCGAGCAGTTGCTGACAGGGAAGAAATGCTCTCCCACGCTACTACGTAGTTCATTGCGTGACCGGCGATGCTTAAAGAAGCACGAAAGCGTCAACCTACCGGGTTCCTAAAACCCCAAAAACCCTCGTTACTTCCTCGCACCGTTTTTTTCTCCCCTTGTGGATCGTCACTAATCAGGTTTAGCGCCGACCATAACATGATCGGTGGTCTTCATTTCTGGCTAGCTAATAAAGAGAGGACATATACATAATCCTCCGTCGGTGCTTTTCACCATCGGTTTGGGTACCTTTTTAGGGCGAATGAAACACCAGTAAATAATCCCCACCGGGTGAGGGACACTTAGGAGGGGGCCAAAGGTTTCTCTCTCTTTCTTTTGCGATGTATCTAATTATTACCGGTGGAATGTTTCGGCAAGGCTCGCGAACGGTTGGAGTGGAGTGCTTTAGTATTTTTTGAGAATTCCTATCGACAGTGGGCAACCCGCGGAAAATGTTAAAAATTTCATTTGGGCCACGTTAATGAAACCCAACATCGGGTCCGCCGAGTACCGAACCGAATGAACGGTCAATAGCCCGCGGCAGAAAGGGAAAGGTGTGCCACGTTGCATTAGATTCAACTTCCGTTTGGTTTTGTTTTCGCGCGCGCGACCTTTCACGAGGCTCACTGCCGGGGCTTTTAAAAATCGTGGGTAAATCTTTTGGTTAGCCTTCGCCGGCTGGACTTCCGTTATCCTAATGCCGGGATGGGGTGGCTAAGAGAAACCGAGAGGGAGAGTGAAAGAGGCCTATGCTTTAATCGAAATAATGACCCGACACAGAGCCGACCGAAAACGGAGGATTTTATTCTTGGCTTTGGTCGGACCTATGGTGGGCAATTTTTAATTAAAATCATTCCTTTGCGCCTTGGGTTGGTTCGAGGGGGTTGAACGTTGAATTGCGGAACTTGAAGGTTGAAGTGCGGTTTAATTCGCATGGCGAAGAGAATCGTATCGAGGGTTCGGCGATTTGGGGAACCCTTGGAGCAGGTGGAAATAATTAGCGATCGGCCACGGTCCATCAGTTTTCCCCGGTCGCAGGAAAGGGCGCCAGTGTTTTCCACCACCCCACCAAAACCACACGCTTCGTTTAATCGTCCGCTGTTTGTCCTTGAGACGGAGTGCCGGAGAAAATGGCGAAGATCGCGTTACTTCCACGCTGCAAAGGCGTCCAACGGAACGGGGCGTGATCTTCTGCGGTCGATTTCCTCCCACCGTCGCTCGGCTGCCAACCGAACCGAAAATGGGCCCGCAAGGGTTTTGGGATGGCCACGGCGAGATGATGGATTTCCATCAATCACAACCCGTAACATCATCTTTTTCAATTGATAAACGTCAGTCGGCACTGACTGACATCGGAATCTGGTTCAAATTTAGGTTTCGTGCCTGCGTAGGAGACATCGCAGAGGGTGGCAGTATGGAAAAGTGGGAGGGAAAGGGAGGGAAAGGGAGTGAGACACTGAGGCCACTTTATCCATTTCGTGGCGAAAGAATCATCCCCGACGTCCCGAAAGACGTTCGCTTTCAACATCTCTGTGAGGCGACCCGACAAAAACGAAAGGTTTAAATTTCTGAAGGGTTTCATCGATAAGGAACCCTTCTCCCCGGGGATCGCCCGTTGTGTTTTTGCGGGGTCTTTGTTAGCCGCGCTGGGATGTTTCACATTTTTGCGGGCCGAAACCACACGCCCATGGGGATAGAAGGGAACCGGCCGGCTGTCGTTTGAGCCGCGAGCTGGATAGAAAATGAAAAATTAAGACCATCCGACAGGATGAAACAATTTGAAGTATGCCTTTTTGGGGACCAAAAGTGTGTGGTGGGTGGAGGGGGTGGTGGAGTTCTCGATGTTTAATGGTTAAGTTAACTCCAGGAATGTCACAGGAGTTGGTTGGTTTTGATTTACTTCATGGAATTCTGAAGCTTATAGACAAATACTTTTGGAGAAAGGTACCGAGAACATGGTGTTTTCTCTCATACTAATATAAATTCAATCAGTTTTTAATTTTCAATAAATCCAGAAAAGCCCAATTTAAACCTGAACGAAAATATCCCACACTTATTCTATTGGTGTTCCTTTCCATTAAGGTTAAAGTCCGGTTTGGATAGCAAAATTAACAGATTAGCGTTGTTACCAATTCCTTACGGGAACCATTTATTTCAACCACATAAATGGCGCACTTGTTGTGTTTTCATCCGGGCAGCTTGTTTTTCCTATCCGATTCAAGGGCTTAGCGGCAAGTGGCCCTTTCGATCAACTTCATCTTGCGTTTCGCGAAAGAAGCTTAAATAACTTCTTTCCGTTTTTTTCTCACGCTCTGCGCGGTGTTATTCTCCGTTTCGATTTTTGCTGTGTGAATTTAATACTCTTTATTTATGTTTAAGCTTCCAACAGAAGCAAAAGAGGTTCGGTTTATCTTTAAAGATTTTTTTTAAAAGCATGCAGAAGGTCGAGCAGAAGCAACTGAAGTTGGTGCGAAAAGAAGATGAGAAATTAGGAAAAAAAAGTAAAGGACAGGAAAATAGAAGCCGAGTGTCTGCTAAGTGTCTTGTGGCATCAATGGGCTTTGGAAAATCACGGCATAAGGAACGGAAAAATCTCTTTTAATTAAACCAACCGGAAACCACCGGAAAGGAGGCTCCGGGGAGGGTTTTCTTTAAGTATTATTTTTTGTTCGCTTTGCGTGCCACCAAGAATGAATAACATGCGAGTTCGAAAAAACACGGGAAAACGAAACAGGCTTTTCACTTGAAAACGTTTCCAGGGTGAAGAAGAGCAAAAACAAAACAACGGAAATGAAAAACAACGGATATTTTCTTTTGTGTTGCAGGCTTCTTTGCTTCGCGAGTAGTTGAGGGAAACTTTGTGGCTTGATTTTTAGGCTCTCGACCTCAATCTGGGCTCGGAACGGAAAACCCCGCATCACTGTGCCGAGAAGACACGGACACTGATAAAGGTGCGGTCCACCATCGGTCTCTTGTCGAGGTTTTTATTTCCCTCCAATGTTGGGGATTTATTTGTTTTCCGACGGAGCTTTTTAATAAAGTAGCTTCCTCAATCAGAGTGTAGAACCGACAACAAAAAAACCATTCGATGGCAATTTCCCATCGTACAGAATCAATGCGATGGTTTTTGCCGGGAAAACAAAAGTCCTTCTACGGGCAGATGCAGTGGAAAACAGTCCGCGCACACCATGGTTCGGTGGTTTTGTTAATTACCCATTTGGCTAATTTAAGTTCATTTACCTCGCCTCTCCTACCTACTCCCCCACCAAACCAGTCGTCTCGCTTGGGAAGTTTTGTCGAGAGTTGAAATGGGAAAACCAATGGGCGAAAAAGCTTTTAGAAAACCAATCAATCGCTGAAATCAATCGGCTGAATTTTGCCACCGGTCGGTTCCCGCTCGGTTGATTCGATAAATATGGAATTAAAACTCGTTGCCAGGGGAGGTGGGGAGGGATTTCCGGTTTTCCACCGTGATGCGGTACGGATCGTTAGGCGCGAGAGTGACCGGAAAAAGCACCGGCAATGTATGGCTTGCGGTGTTATTTCATTACGACCGTCATGTTTGGATCATTATTGGTATTTCATTGGACTCAACCGAGGGATGACGCTCGTCTCTGGTCCGCATATGTTTGTATGGCTTTGATCCAGCCGGATGTCCATCTCGATGGATGCCTCAACGTTAGTCGTAGCACATTCCAAATAATTAATTCCGCATTCTGGCTTGTCGGATGTACTGTGGTGTCCTCTGGAAATAGGGGACAGGGTGAAGTGGAGGGTAATTTCAATGCAAGTGTGCAGTTGCAAATGTCAGCATGACGCTAAGCTCTTGTCTCGGGGCTCTTGATATGTCCCAAGCAAATGCTTCATGCTGTGGAAAATGGGTGACCTTCGCTAGGCCATAGCTCGATACTGTGAAAATAATCAGTATCGATCCATGTCGACTGGAAGCAGTTGCTTTTCCTTATCACTCACTGGTGAAGCGTGAATCTGCAAAATTAATCGGAGCCGATGACGCCTTTAGGATAGAAAGCGTATTTTTAAATGCTTTCAGGGAAGAAAGTTGCTTGTATTTGAATTTCCCTTGACTACATAGAATTTAACTTATCCATAATTTTCATTCGTCTCATTTGCTAAATCTTTTATATAACTTCATCAAACAATGTTTGAACAGCGAGTGTGCGTCAGTTGGTCAGATTCGCTTTTTATTTTCCCTTTTAATCTGTGAACCACCAGGCGCCTCCATGGTCATTAATAAATTGCGTTTGGTGCACTAACCGAGCGGTGATCAACATCAAAAAAAAGAAAAAAAGGACAAATAAGCTCCTCAACAACAATTCGTCCCGGGGCTAAGCAAAACTGATCCAAACGAACTTCCGATTTTGGCCAACGATCGCTGCAAACCCTCGTTCCGCTGGGAAATCAGAGAAAGTTCTCACCGGCGAGCCGAGGGAAAAGCAGTTTATTTTTCGCCCCTTCTCAGGTTGGCGGGATTCCCAGTTTTCGGCGGAGTGTTGAATTCGCGCACCCGAAGGTAAACGTCCGACTGTTTGCCCTTCGATTGTCTGTGGCGCATCCATTATTGGGTTTGTCGGTCGGTTCGGGGGCTAAGATAAAAGCCCGGAGGATAAAATGAAACTGTAAACGATTCGATTCGGCGTGGGGTGAAATATGATAACGTTAACTTGCGAGTGGGCCGCGCTAAGAACGAACTCGTGAAGGTTTACGGGGCACGAGCGCTACACTTCTTGGAAAATGGTTTCATTCTGGCTCGCTGTATCATTAGAAGTTCACGACCGGGTGGAGTGTTGAGGGAGCGGGCGTACGGAGGAGCTCGGGGGTACCCATGGGAAGCATTGTATCATGTTGCCACCGGCCGGCCCGATGCCACCGGCTCGGTGTTGGTGCGGTGCTATTATGTAGCAAATTGATGTCGTTACCGGGAACGATGGTTTTGACACTTCAGGCTGAAAATCATTTGTATGATTGAGGGGACATTTATCTCGAAACGATGTTTGACTTGCATGGGCGACCGGCGCTCCGGTGGCGGCAGTTAACGTGTCCTCTACGGTTGCCAGTGGAGGTCAATTTGTCGCCTTTTTGATGCTGGCTTACGGAGGGATTCGCCCCAAAATCGTTTCCATAATTTGAGTGGCTCGTTTTTGGGCCACTTTTCTTGGAAGCGGCGCGTAGGATGAAGTGATGAAAATTATGGTGCTATTGTTTTATTCATCGTTCACTATCGTTTGGCGTACGAATATGCGCTTTGATTTATGGCGAACGATTTATGTCAAAATTAATAAAATGTTGTGCTCCATCGAGCGAGAATAACAAGATTAAACGAGAAACGGAGCATTAAATACAAAGTGCAATAAATTTTAATATAGAATCATTTCACTATGCAAATAATTTATATCTTTTATTTCTGTTTTCAGGTAACTCTTTGAAGCAAAGGTATGTAAAGATTCGACTCGATTACTAACTTAAATCCACCATTCCATTCCAAGTAAATAAATTATCGAACTGTGCTCCAAGCATTTCACAAACCAATAAAACATTCAATCATTCTCAAACCAAATAGCCGTTATAGCCGGCAGCTGATATTATAATTGATTCGTCCGCAGTGGAATATTTTCCCTACCCTAGAATTCAAATACAGATATTTCGCTTACTTGCGAATGAAGACCACCCGTCGAGGTGTGGAATGTAGCGATTTTTAAACCAACGCAGTGATTTTCGGACCCGAGATGCTGGTTTTTTTAAAACGAAACACAAATCCAAATTAGCCATTGGTACATGATTTAACCCGCTTGTAAAGAGACCCACGGTGTATTGTTTGCGGTTTAATCGTGTTTTTGATTTTTTGTTTTACTTTAATGGCCATATTAATAGCATTGTCGCTTTCCTTTTGTTCGTTACGAGACCAACCACGAGCAGCACGTTTCACGCAAACCTGCGTGATGTGCACGCGAATGGATCGTTGTAATTTTTACCGGCTCTGCAGTTTTTCGTTGTCGAGCGGGCGCCGTTAATGAACGGATACTTTGTTGCTTAAATTAATGTGCCGTGAAAGTGTCATCGAATGCAATTATCCATTTCATCCGAACCGCAATAAAACAAACCAGGAGGAGAAATGGTTGCTGCGGGGAGCAAAAAACCGGAACGAATGAGAGCAACAGCGAAAAGAACAAGTTTAATAAGGCGTTAATCGGATTTGGTTAAATGTTTCACTCGCCGAAAGCAATTTGTGGTTAACCCCAGACCAATGTTGGGGGGGATTTGTTGAAATCTACGAATCTTCAAGTGATTTGATCAACACATTTTAAAAATTGATCTACAAAATAATATTTTTAGACTTTATTATACTGGGAGCGAATTTTTGGTTTATTCAATAATGTAAGGCAACCTTTAGGCAATAATACCACCGGATCAATAATATAATGACCATCAATATTGCTTTGGAAACCAGTTAAAATTTGTTCAATTGGTCCTCGTTTAAAGCTATCTATTGGTATGCCGCACCGGGGTTCTAATTATCATTTTAATAGATCCAATTCATTATTACATTAGCATGCACGAAAAAAGGACTGCCATACATGAGACCTTCATTGTTGCTGCTAACAAGTGTCTCTGTTTTTAATGATAATGCTGAAAATGGTAGCATAACGTGTTTTTGATTTAATTAATCCCATCTCCGCTGGTATTGAACTCAATTGCGCTGTCACTAGCGATGGGGCAGGGAACGACAAATTATGGTCGTAAATCCCTCAGATGTATTTGCATAATTAAACAAAAACAGACTGATTCAATAGTGCCACTTAATGTGATTACCATTGTCAGATGAAATTGATGTTGGCCGCCATTGGGAATGGAAATGAATCCGGCAGAAGTGGTTTAGTTTCACTCGGTGGAATAATGTAGGATTAGGAAACATTGATGGGGTGAGTTTAGATTAGTGATGATGATGTGATGCAAGATGATTTAAATTTAAACCTATGAGATGTAAAATGTTACATTCTCAATTAGTAAGGTATTGAAATAATTTTACTCTTATCTACCGTTACTTCTAATTTTAATTTGTTCACATAAACGAATTTTCTTCTCCTCAAATGATTTAAATTAAGATTCAATATGATGAGTAAAACTTCTCGGCACATGTCGCTGAACAGCCGAACACCAATCATCGCCCATTAAACACTTTGCGCAACAAATTGGCGTTTGGGTCGCTTCCACTTCCACACCGGACCACCTGCTCCTTCAAAGTGGGACAAAAGTGGCATTAGTACGTAACGGGCATAAATCAACACCCGACGCAGTCAAAAGAATCGGACGTCAAACCCGGTTGCGACAAATGTTTCGTGGCTGTCGTCTAATTTCGGTTCGCCGGAAAATGGCCCAATAACGAATCTCCGGTTCGGTTCCGTTGATCAACCCGCCTTCTGGGTATCAGAAGGCTACTGAAGAATCCTCAACCGTGGGGACCAGTGTTGGATTCGCCAATCAACGACGGTAAAAGGGGACGAGGATGTAAAACAATAATCCACTTAATGATTTGGCCCGAGGAAGGTGCGACGAGAGGGGAGGCAAGCTTAGGTTTGGTTTCGTTTCCACATCCGGGCGCAAAACGTTCGACATCTTCCCCCGAAGCTACGGTGTACGGTATCCAGTTGCCTTCTTCGAACCGTCTGCTTGGTGTTGGCGGCCGGTTCTCACTCCAGGTATCCAGGAGCCTCAGGACCGTAAACGGGTCGACTTTTGGTGTTCTGTCAGTGTTCCGCTTTTTCCCGACTCTTGGGATAGGCGACCCTTGCCCTATGCGGCCTTTTTCTGTGCGAAAACCTGCCCGACTAATGGGGGGAAAAATCCCTCTCGTGAAGGTGTCCTTAGCCGATTTCCGGTCGGCGGACGGATGTCTGCTCGAGATGAGACTTTGTCCATCCATCCTGCCTCGAGTGGACGTATCGACCTTTTCTCGGTGCCTTTTTTTTACGACACCAAACGTTCCCTCTCGAGTTTCTTTGCATATTCCTTTTGCATGGGATCTAAAAAAATAGAGAAGGCATGGGAAGGCTGGATGGAACTAATGGGAAATATCGAATATCACCGTATCGATGATGTTTGATCTTTCATCGCACACTCCGTGTTGGATCGGGGGAATTTATATCTTTCCGTTGTTCTTCTGAAGCTACGATAAGCTGTGAAATACAGAACTGGAGTGAAAATGGAGTGAGACGGAAACATGATTCTTATGATGGTTTAAGAAAAGGAAAAACAAATACCACTCAAAAAGGGAGACAATTGGTAAAATATATAAATATTAGGTTAATATTGTTGACAAAGAACGAGAAAATGGTCCATTAATTTTTCAGCTTGAATTAATCAGTTTGATGTGCTTCTTCCAATAATCGATAAAGTATTTAATTCAATGCGTTATGTCACATGCAAAACTGCAGATAATTGTGAAGCGAGAGAATTGATGTTTTAAAATGCAATCAACAGAACACTCACCGAAATAAATACGTCAAAACCGATCCAGACGAACGAGTCTCCCGTATGCCTCGGGGACAAATTGTCATCTATTTACCTGTTAGCAACCAAGCCGATGGAAATTGGTAAATTGCTACAGATAACACTGGGGCTTTTCCACTTAGCTGCCCACTCCCAATCGATGTTTCCTCGTTGAGCCAGTCGATACGGGGCCCCAAATCGGCAACGAACCTTACCAATTCCATCGCATTCGTTCGCACGGAGCGCAATCATCAAACGATAAATCTGGCTCGCCACAAAACCGGCAAAACCAATGCCGGACGACCGACGGTGATTTCGACGGTTTGCAAATGTTCGCAAGGTGTAATTGAATTGCGCCGGGTACGTGCGCCCAACGTCGGGTGCATTTCTCTGCCGGGCACCGTTCGGTATCGACGAACTTTGGCCATTTGCGGATCGGTTCGTGTGTGGAAAACGATGCTGCCGATGGCATTCTCGGGAAAATTCACTCGAGCATCTGGTGCGGGTTGTGTTGTTGCGCCTCCAGGAATTTTTTTTCCCCAATTTTTCTACACTGGACAAGGGAACTGGTGAAGGGTATTTGGAACTTTTAAAGAGAAAAAATCTAGGTCATGCTTAAAACAACATAAAACCCGATGCTGGAATGGTATTATTTTTGTACCTTTGCCTTTTTTTGTATCGGTATGCAATAGAGTTTGTTCAAAGAACATCGTTATGCGTTTCGACTCATTCGGCTGGAAATGTATCGGAAGGCTTTGAATATGGTATTCCTTTTAGCATAGCTCAGCATAGAAAGTGATCACTGCACTGTGAAATCTTTTGATTCAATTTTATTTAACAGTATGAGCGAAGGAAGGGAAACAAAAATTGCATAGACGATCGTTAAAAGTACAAACGGATTTTTTAAATTGCGGAATTGCATTCAAGTATGCCTCAACTTGCAATAACCGGATATTTTCTTTGTGATTAAATAAGTAAGGGAAATAAAAACAAATAAGGTTTATGATTCGATGTCTCTGCTTCCAGAAGTATACTAACTTTGATATTATGTCCTGCTGACCGCTTCAAAGCGCGTTTGATGGCGAAAAAGCTTGTAAGCTCGCAGCAAAATCAAATTGGCAAACGGTTACCGTGGATGAAACACGGTTCGATAGTGTTAGAACGGAAATGCCAAAACAATCGACAGAAAGACCGTCAGTCCTTTCCTCAAACAACCCCCATTTCACCGTCAGAGGGCGCCAACGAGTACAAGGACATTCGCGCTACCAAGGGCAACACCGTCCATTTCCCTTTTTGGTGGATGGAGATGGGCAGGGGGGGGACAAAAACCGCCCTCCCAACAGCAGGGTGGAAAATCATAACCAAACAAACACAATAACAGTCACAGCGAAGCAGCGTGAAGCCGGAAAATCGAAACTCCCAAAGGGCAGCCGCAGCCGGTGGAGGGGGAGAAAATACGACAACGAACGGCCTTGGGAGGACTGCGACTTGGTTTAGCGCCCTCCTCCTTCCCTACCGCTGCTGGGTAGAGTTTTATTTTATTTCAAATTAATTAAGTAGCTCGTCGCCATGCGGGCTCGCTCGGGAAATGCCGAGAATTGGTGATTCGATGGAGGCGCCCGGTTTTTCTTTCGTTCGGTTAAGAGTTGCTTCGTTGACGACCGAACCAAACGAACGAGACTGGTTGGGATGGAATAAAAGTTTAACACGCGCTTGAGTACGTAGCCATCGTCGTTGTGGACCGATTTTTCTGGTCCGTTTCGTGCTCCTCGGACGGTTATGAATTGGATGATTCAAGTATTGCATGAGAAACAAAAGTTTGCCGAGGTACTTAAAGAGGTATTCGTGAGGGTAAGAAGAATTGAACTGAAAAAAGAAACGCACTGTAGCATGGAGGATTTTGGGGTTCAAAAATAATTAAAAGTTCTCATTTACTTTCAAGGCACAC
>KE525060.1:197422-213126 GCA_000441895.2 Anopheles sinensis | reverse complement strand
TTTCGGCATTAAAAGTCACCCGGATCTTGCCGAGGTCACGTAACAATGAACTTTCGCCGGTCCGGTTTCGTTTGCAATTTTCTCGCTACAACTGGTGCCATTTTCCCACCACTTCCATTGGTTGCATGTATTCCTTTGCCTACCGGTAGTAGCAGTAGTTAGTAGGGCAGCTGGAAATAGAACCTCGTCTTGTACAAGGTTTCATTCGGTCTACCCTGACCTTGCCCGTCAGTCCGTCTCACACAGCTTAGGAGCCGGTCTTGCCGAAATCATCAAAGGGTCAAAAGGGGCGCCTAGAACACCGACGGTAACACATGCGCCGGAGCAATAAAAACAAATCAAAACAGCTTCAGATGTAATCAGTGCCCGAGCTCCGGTTCGTTCTGTGTGGTACAAATAATGAAGATTTATTGGTAACGTCATGGCCAGGCGGAGGGTGAGATCGCAGGGGGGAAAGAGGGAGCGCCTGGTGAGGTAAGTAAATTCACCGGACCTCGACGTGGTCCGGCGGTGGCACTGGAGTTTGGCTATTTGATTGGTTTATTTTTCGTTGGTTTTGTTCGTCGGTTTTGAGCTGAGGTTAAGGTCGTAAAGGCCACGCTCCGGAGGGAAGTTTTAGGAAGTAGCCGGAAAAGTTTTGCCAACCATTATTTTGGGACGGCCGACGATTTACGCACTCTGTCCCGGTGTTTGTTTGTTGCATACTCCTCCGTGTGTATCTTCAGGCAAATGGATATGTTCTCGGGTGAATTGACAAGTTTCTTCAAGTATTCCTATTTCCTACATGAAAATGAAATTAACGTTTTCATTTCTGGATATTTTGTTACATCCTTCCACAAACGAAACTTATTGATTGATTTTGACTTTGTCGGTCGGTCGTTTGGATTTTAACATCATTTATGCTTTTATATTTTTCGATTATATTTTCGTAGGCAACGAAAAAGAAACTTCAACTTCAAAATGTTTTCTTATGATTTAAAAATAATATACATAGACTTCTACAAAATTAGAACTTTTACCCTTGGTAAACCAAACAACTTTCATTCCATGCTGATGGAAAATGCGAACAGTTGACGGGTGAGTGAATGATTTACTGATTCCCTGAAAGCAGGAAAACCCGAACGCAGACTAAAAATAAGTTCATCCTTTGTCAAACACAGCCGCTCGGCAAGCACCACAACCCCTCGTGGTCTACATTTGTCTGTTGGCAGAAGAGTGCGAGCAGCAAAGAACATAAAAGTACGCTCTTCTTCGCCTCGCCTTTACCGAAAAACCCGACCTAATCGTTAGCTTGTTGACATAGGAAAAACTTTGCTGGCAGCCGCGACGTTACGGGATGCGTCCACCCTGTTTGGAAAAGGGAAGCATGTGTAAGACGAGCTCGGCCTGCGAGACAACAAACCGTTCGTCCGGGAGGATGCCGTCCTTGCCGTCGGTCATGGCTGGAGGTGCTTCGTTTAAATGGTGACAAATTTTCCATCCCAACGTCGCACGGAAAACGGATATGAAATTCACGGCACAGAAAGTAAACAAATGAATTGAGAAAAAAATCGTGCTGAAGAAAAGCTAGCAAAAGTGAAGTAAACTTTGAAGGGTTGGCTAGAATTTTGGAACCCGGCCCCAGGAGCTGCTTGTCCTGGTGAAAGTTCTCATTCTTGTCGTGCAGAAAGTGCGTCCTTTTCTCTACGCAGTTTCTTGAAAACGTCAAGGCAGAAGTCGTACGGGTGAGGAATGAAAATTGTTTCCGGTGAGCAAATGTTCGAAACACAGGTTCCTGTACTACAAACAGGTCTTATAATTCATAACCCTTTCGACGACTGAGCAGCGTTATTGGACTCCCGTAAGCAGAATGTTCTCTACCGGAATCCCGACCGGAACATGGCTTATTTACTCATTCGTTCTCGCTTGCCTTCCTTTCCCAAGGGATATGAGTTTGTTCAGCAAGCTTGACGACATCGAAGTATCGAGAAACATGTGTCCCTATGTGTGTGTGTGTGTGTGTGTGAAACATGGGTTTCCATGCGTGTGGATCCTGAGGCGGAAGGAAGCCCATGCCCAGCGGGAACTACACGTCCTGGACCGGACCGGATCTTCGTCATCGGTTCGTTCACACCCGTTCGTCGGTTGGGATTAGCGGAGACGGCTCTGTCTGTCTCCTCCGGGATCCAACCTTCCGCCTCGAGGATATCGACACGGCACCAGTTCCATCACCCGAAACCGGAAGGACACACCACCCGGACGACAACACCCGGTCCGTCGATGCGAGATTATCGAAGGCTTTACACTCTCGCCGTCCCGCTTTTTGCTTGGCCAAGTCGAGCTTTGAGGCGCTGGATTTGCGCTTACAGATGGCTTTGTGTTTAACTGGTACTTTTTTCATGTTTCCCGACGAGTTTCATTCGTATGTGTGTGAGTCTGCTTTTTATGCTGCGTTTTCCTTCCGCCAACCGAAAGCCATTTTACTGTTTGAAGAGGATTTTTGCGCTGAGACGTCGACGGTTCGGAATGTTCGGAATGGCTGGGTACGGCTATTCGAAGCTGATGTCGTCTTTTGTGTGAAGGATTTTTCCTAATCTCTCCAGGACGAGAGTGTCACAGTTTGGCAACAAAAAAACGGAACATCTCCTTCACATCGTCCGAGGAACAAAAGAAAAGGAAGGATGTGGCATTTGTGTAACTTGAAGCGTGTTTTTTTGCCAGTTGCTGACAAGAGCATGTCAAAGGCTCGTCAAATGTTTGAAATGTCTTGTTGAATGGCATGTAGTAGGTAGTTGTTCATATTGTTTGCTTTGGAGGAAGTTTTCTATTGAATCAATCAATAAAATTGTTACTAGGGTTCAAGAGAACCTTCTAAGAAACTTTTAAAAGTTGAAGGAAATTTAGTGTCATGCAGTAACGGTAGTTTACAAAAGATGTTACAATTGCAAATAGCCTTAGATTTGGTGTCATTCTCTGAGTATCGTGTGTCTTTCTTTTACTTTGAAAAAAAAAAATATCATGTAAATTATTTGAACTTTGTTGCCTCCAAAACTAAAATAAAAGCTTTAAAAAAGTCAGGGGATGATGGAGAACATAATTATACCGTTGTTTAGGGTTTTTGAACAAATGTGAAGGAATTTGGATAGTTTACATTTTAAATCATTTAGTTATTTATTCGTCTGAATTTTGTAAAGCTTTCTGATAAATTTTTGAAGAGCAAAAAATTTGAAATTAATTTACAATATTTATACTTACTAACAATCTTCTGCATTTCTTCTTTTTAACTGGCCGTAGATCAGTTCCAGTTGCTATAAACCTTCATTCTACCATGGGACGATACGTTCATGATGAACAAAACGACTGAAGATACGAACGTTAGTAGGAATGACTAACGAATATGGCGTGTTTCATAGTTTTGCCATGCGCTATGCCGATAGAGATGCCCCTCTCTGCGTCGAGCGTTCAAATGGAGATGCCGCTGGAGTAGAAAAATATGATAAAAGATAAAAATAATATAAACAGTTCCATGCACACCACACGGCACGCCACGAGCGGCATCCCCTGGAGTGAATTTCAGTTGATGATCGTGAAAACAAGTTGGTGGGCGAGGCAAGGTGGGGGCTTTGCATTTTTTGTTCGGGGGAAACAATTCACTCTCGGCTGCCGTAACGATATACATGAAGGTACTCAGTGGAGGGTTTTTTTATTCCTCTGTAGAAAAACGTGCCTCCACGACCGGTAAAGTAGTCGTACCACACACTACTCGTGGCGGATTGTTTTACAAATAAACAATAATAAGGGCCCCCCTTCGGTGCGATCGGTGTGTTTGTGTGCACACTTCCCCACACGAGTTTGCACGGAAAGGGGGTTGGTTTTGTTTCTGCCCATGCGCTACCGCCATTGTGAAGTGCCTCCAACAAACACCACCTGGACCGGGTTGTGTTTTGATTTTCCAACTGATGATGCGCCTTTTTTATTTTAACCTATGTTGCTTCTTTTTTACACGCTTAGAACCAACAGAACACAAAGCCCGGCTAGTTACGGACAATGTTGCGGACAAATAGAGTCGTTGAATGGGCAGTTGATTGCGGCTCGAGAGTTGGGTTCGAGACGCATCAATTTGACGCACGAATGCATCGATAAGTTTGCTTCCCGCTTTCCACAATCTGTGCTTTAAAGCTCTTGAGCAGAAACAATAAAATAAACCCGGGTTGTCTGTTAAGGTAGCATCTTTTTATCACCCAAGCAATTTCCTCGGTGATTGATGCAATTAATTAAAAGTAATCGCGTTGACGGAGATGGATGCACTGGTCCGCCATCTTCGGTGGTATTTGCTGGTTTCTGCTTTGAATTCTCCATCATTAGATTGAGGCACTAGCTTCTCGGAACGTCCTCTTCGGAGCGAAAGCATCTTCTTGCAAAGGGCACGGGTGATGCATTATAATTAAATTATTCCAACGGGCGGATTCCTCGAGCGGCATCTCCGTGGTCACCAGTCTTGCTTGGCCCATCCATCACTTGCATTCCGTTGTGACAGCTGGAAGCTGGTTGTCTCACCTTTTTTGCCCTCACAGCGCGATGATTTGACATCGATGGAATGTCGGTGGGCCTTTCCCTCGCTGTGTTTTTTTCCATCCCGAATGGAAATGATTCTTCAAAACAATTCACCTACCGTCAGAAGCCGTTACGGGTTTCTTTGGGATGAAGATTTCACCGGAATCGCTCTCTCTCTCGTGCCTAATCCTATTCCCCGAACGATGCTACACGCCTTGTCTTTATTGTATCGATATAAATTCCAGTTGTAGCCCACTTGTAGCGGAACAATCCCCTCCAGCGTGAATGCAAAACATTCGTGTCCTTGGCAGGACTTGTCGGGAAAAAAAACAACAACCAAAATGGCCGACGCCTCACATCAATTCGTCAGCTTTCCATCAATCAATCGTCGAAGTTGCTCAATGGTACGCCGAGTCAATCATTGATTTATTCTATCCATCATTCACCGCGCTGGTGATTTATTGCAGGCGAAGGAAAAGATAACGGCGATCACGTAAAGGGAAACTCCTGGTGACCCTTTTGTGCGAGGGCGTAATGGGGTGGTTGGGGGTGTGTAGGCAACAATGGGTTCGAGATTGATGGAATTTACATCGATTCGATAGAAACGGTAGTCGGTACCAGAACCCTTTAAAATGTGCCGCACAATGAGATTCTAAGTGAAAATCTTCTTATGTACTTGATAATCTCATTCGTAAGAAAATAAATGAATAACTCAGGAACGATTTTTATGTTTAGAGTTTAAAACTCTCATGTTCCAAGGAAGCTCAACATTCAGCAAAAGGGAGTGGGTTTGTGTTATCCAAAACATTGCAGTAAAACCAAGTCCAACGAGCTGGAACTGTTTTCCACCATTTCCGATTTGATGGTTCGTTGCGCACATTGAAGTTCACCGTCGGCAATTGTAATAGGAAAGACAAATGTTATTCTTTCTCGATTCGACAACCAAAATCGTCACTGTTGTGTCTTCGCGTCGTCGCCTTCTGGAGTTTCCCGAGGCGCTGCGAGGAGTATTTATTTGTTATTTCTGCATTATCAGCAGACTTAACTCAAACGAAATTGGGAGAAATCCTGCCCCTACGATTCCCTTCACCACGTTTCGTCTCGATGTGGATCGAGGAAGGGGGGAACCGAATCTATCTTAACTTAATTAGCTTCAATCAACGCCGCTCGCGGACAAATTAAAGTGCGATAGAGCACAACTGGAGGGTTGCGTTCGCCCGCGCACACACACACACACTTCCGGAATGGCCCGGGGTTGGGGTCGAATTGAATTTATTCATCAAGTCGCCCGTTTTGCCGGTTCCGAACGGCACGCGAACGCGAATGGCACCTCGTCCGGTTGTCAATTTGTCCCAATCAATCCCGTCGGGGATGTCCTCCCCCGTTCCAGTGGGGAGCATTCCTGGAATGAAAGAATGACGATGGGGTGTTGAGGCCACACACACACACACACACACACACACATACGCACCCTCTATTTGGTCCACCCACGTGGAGGGATGGAGTTCGGCGAATTGACAGGCAGCTCACGCCAAGTATCAATTTCAGATCTCGCGCGTCCGACGCGAAATGTCATCCGGCGATTGATCGGGCTGGCGAATGAAAATGATCGCCAATTAAGCGCGCCGGGACACCGCGAGTGTGAGTCCCGCGAGCGTGAGCGATTTCGCGTTTCGCGGATCGAGAGCAAAAACGGCGAGACGGAGCGAGAGTGAGAGAGAAGGAGCGCGCGCGCGTGCGAAGCCTTGAACTTTGTCGCATAAACGTCGCGGGTTGATGGCGCGAACGTGAGACATGCGGTCTGCCGACGGTTGGCAGCAATTAAACGTTTGCCCGTCTAACGCGCCCGGCACAAACAAATCGAATTAGTTGGCGTTAGTTGGATGGAGTGTTATGGAATGGTAGTTTTTTATTGAAATCACTTGCCTCCCTTCGTTCCAACGATAAACAGTTAACATTCCAATGGATCATGGATGAGTCAATTAGGTTTGTAATCGACTTAGACACCGCTTTGGAATAATATTGATATGCTATGCATGAATTTAGTGTTCGATCATTTAAATGTGGAATCATTTCCATCGAACAATGATGACAGGTAAGCTTTCGTGGGTTATTTTTCTACCGGAAATCTCATTCTACTATCATGGCCATCAACGAAGTGGACACTCCGTTGTAACTCTCCGTCGTCGGTGACGATTCGGTTCGGTGTGTTTCACGGCATTTCCCGGGCCCCCGTCTTACCCCATCTCCTTCACCTTCACTTTCACACCCTGGCACGGGATGAGATGGCGGCGTCTCTCGGGTTGGCATTTCGTGTGGCGGTTCATTATCGACTCGTAAGCCACCGGAATCTGCAATGCAAATGTGCCCACCGGTGCAGTTTATCCGTTGCTGCATCTCAACCATGTATGCGTAGCTGTGTGTGCATGTGTGTTTGCATGCAGCGAAGCGACCTACTGCATATCGTTCGCTATAAATAATGTCCGTGGAATTATCACCGCCTGGGGTCCAATCAGTTCCAGGAAGAAGGGCGACGAGCATGAAAACGGAAAGCAGCCACAGAAGAAACGGAACTGGATGGAACCGGATGGCCGAAGGGAGAGAGAGAAAGAAAGAGGGGATGGAGCCTTCATCCGGCACCACTTGGCGACGATTTGACAGACAGACTCGCCGCGGGAAAGTGATTGCAGCAGCAGCATTTGCATCCGTCGCCGGTGCAATTGTCCTCTCGGCGAGCTGCGCTCAGCTTTGCTTCAGCTCGTGCACTGATATACTGTCGGTGAGGTAGGAGAAAGGAGGGGGACACGGTTACTGATAATCGCATTGAAACGTGCTCTCACGCAACGGTCTTGCTGAATAACCAAGAACACTTTAAAGTGTAGGAATCGGGTCGAGTTTTTGACAAGGCTTACCTATTCATCAAAAGTACACAATTTTAACCTTTTGATTTGTTTGAATATTATTATTGAGCAAATATATCATTTACCGGTATAAGAAATTCATTTAAACTTGTTTCCATTTATTTATAATTTTAAATGATGTGTATCTTTATTTTGAACAATTTTTGTCGTATGTGTTTATTTTCAGTTTTCTTTTCTATAACATAATTTTTTTATTGCATATTTGTGTGTTATATGTTTCAATATCGTTGAAATGATTTTATAAGTTTTCGGATCTCATACCTTTGGTGTCTATCGTATACCTTTATTCAAAAACATATTTCTGAAGCACATTTGTTCAAATTATTCGACTTGTGTATACAATATCGTTATTTAATGGAAAAAGTTACCTTTACTAGAAGTTTAACAGTTGTGTTTCTTTTTAAATTCCATTCGTAGAACTCCGCAAATTGAATGGTGTAGAACATATCTCCATGTTACTTTTTTTTAAGCAATTCGTAGTCGTATATCAAATCCTCAGCTTATCATTATCCCTTTTTCCCGGGCAGTTTGACATTTGTGTCCGCCGTTTCTCCAGTTTTCTTTCATCCGCTTGCGCGATTGCCATATGCGCTTTGCAATGGTAAATATATTGTTTTTCCGGGCTGCAGCTGCACCTGCACGTCAGATAACGATGGCAACTAAAGCACCGAAATGAATATCCCTTCAAGCCCACCCCCTCCCTTTCCTTCCGCGAACCGTCAGAGGTCAACTGAGTCGTCCGGCGTGTCCGGGTTGCTTATGGGTCATTCGTTTGCCGAGCACGAGTGTAAAATGTTCCGTTACATAATTCTGCGCATAGACAATATTTATCACCAGTGCATAGTTTGTGCCCTCCTCCCCACCCACCCACCACCCTCTTACCCAGCATCGCCCAGACGACCGTTTTTCTGCTCGTTGTGCAACGGGGTATAAATGCAGCTCGGTGTTGCACTCGTGCCGTACGGCGAAACAGAGAATTGCATTCAAATCCGCATACACACGGGCATGTTTTGTTCTTTCCTGCCTTTGAACACACTGCCCTGCATTCATCAAACTTTCTGAACTTTCCATGGATTAGTTGGGTTAGGTTTTTGTTTTGTTTCGGTAGAGGGAAATTAAATTTTGTTTTGCAAGCAATCAATTTTAAATTTGGTTCGTTGGTAGTGTAAGATTGTCCACGTTGGGTCCGGGCACGTCCACACCGATACACACATACACACACTTCCTCACACTGCCATTGCATCACGTTCCGACGGTTGCATGACACCATCGGACTAATGTCATCGGCGTCCGACATTTACTCATTCATGCCAGCGTGTGCTTGCCGTTCGCACTCGCGCCCCATTGACGCTGGAAACGGATGTCATAAATTGATTGAAACTGCCTCGCTACATACTCCCACCCTAGACCCACTCCCCCCCAACCCCTCCGATTCGTTCCAGTAAATGTTAACATGCACATGGTTCTAACATTTAGTGCCGGTGTTAGTTATTAGCATGCGATCGGAAACGAACGAAACAAATCCCCTTGGGTGTCGCGCTCGGTGCGATTCGTTCGATTTTATCAGTAAGAAGCAAAGTAAAGGCGAAGCCGGGTGACCAACAAGAAGGGAAGAAAAAAACCCAAAAGGAAACTCTACTTAGCCTTGTCGATTAGCGGGGGTTTGCTGTCATTAAAGCAAATTGCCTGCAGTTATAGGGTCGTAAAAATGAATCCAATCCACCCACAAAGGCCGGGACGATGGGACGATGGGGGAGGGTTGGCAGAGCAAAGCAAACAATCCTCACTACGGTGGGAGTGCAGCAAAAATGAGGAACTGGAGGAAAAACGGAACGTTGGATATCTTGAAGACGGAGGAACCGTTGGGAACCTCGCCTGTAATCGCTTCATTACGACGAAACCGTTCCGTTTCCGTTTAGTTGGACACGTGCGAAACCACGTTGCGGAGTGGAATGGGAAAGTCTCGTACGAGAATTATGAAGCTCGCCGGTCGTAAAGATTCGTCCGATTTTCACAACCGTCTTGCGGCTCGCATCGCCCTTTCGATGCTTGTGTTCGCGCCGGAGCTTCAACCGAACGCTCAAGTGTGGCAAACCATATGTGTTCTGGCCGCTCAACATCACACGTACGAAAATCACACACACATGTATACATACAGCCACACCTTCTAAATAGGTGGGTGGGAATAAGTAGCGTTTCGATTGACAGCTCGCACCGCAACCGTGTTTGCAGCGTTGCAGCCCCGAAAAGGCACACCATTTTCCCAAGCAACAGGAGAAAATCTTACCGAGCTCAACATCCTTTTCCCGTGAGCTGCGATAGGGGAGACCGAACGTCACGGATGTCCACGGGAAAACCATAATTCTCGGGTACGATTTCGTCGGGAAAATCGAGCTGAACTTTGCGTGCTCAGTGTTCGTAGACGGAGGAAAATGGTAGATTTATTTCCCGCAATTTTCGCTACCCCGGTGGTAAGAGAAGGAGGGGCCGGGTATGTCAAGACACCGCAACGATGCGTCAAGATAGTGGTTGGCACCTGACATCCGATTGTGCGTCTTCATTTGTGTCGAAGTTATCGAAACGTAAACATGGCCGAGACACTCTCGGATTCAGCCGAGCAATCATTTGGGACGAACGAGTTCGTTTTGTTTATGTTTCGGGCTGTCTTTAAATTGTTTACAACTGCAGGAAAGTGCATCAACGGATGCAGCAACGATGCACTGAGCTGACGAAGTTCATTAGCGCTGCAAACAGTTTGTTCATGGCGAGGAAGGCAAATCGAAACGATTTTGTTGGAGTGAGTTGTTCGCATTTGAACGGGAAAAATAAACAGCCGCGTGGTTTTCTATTTGCCATTTGCATTAAATTGTGTTTTACGGCTGGCCTTTATTTAGAAAGCGCAAGTTGATTTGCACACAAGCCGATGTTTTCCTTTCATGCCGATGTGCACCTAATATCATTTTCGATTGTTTGTTGTTTTGCAGAGCTTAACTAAACAGAACAATAGCACTGTGTTAAAACAAACTTCAAATCATTTTCAAATAGTAGGATAAACAATCCGTACTTTGGAGAATAATCAGTATAAATAGAACTCTTTAGATGAATTGAATCCCACATAATGATATTTTAACATCTTTTGGCGTAATAAAGAAACCCTGTTAGAACATTGTAAAGAATCACTTAAAGTTGTTTTTCTCTCTCAAAGCATAAAGGGTGTGCGTGAATGAAACACCTTATTCCTTGGAACAACGTATAACATTATGTCGGAAAATGTACCTCAACGTGTTCGTGTTCGGAGGAAAAACATGGAAAACCTCGTTACACATGTGCTGCTTCATTATAAAACATTCCTTGCCGTTGCTATCGGCTCCAAAGCCTTCCAGCTGCTGCAAATAAGCGCACCATCGTTTGCAACTCCAGACACATTTTCGAGAATCAGGAAAAAGAAGAACCCTTAAGTTCGGCTAGCGCTTTCCAAACGGAACTTTGTTTTGCAGCCTTCGAACAAGGGCGCAGGATGTTAGAAATGACAAAAATAACTTCACCAGCCAGCAGCAACTCTACCCTATTGGACTGACTTTTACCGGGTCAAGGACGAATCGTTCGGTTTGTTTCAAACGTTGCACCCCATTCAAGGACAACCCTGGAACGGCTCGATAGCATTTGCGCTGGACTTTGGCTACTACTTGTTTTAAGGGTTTTCTTGATTTCTTGTATCAAATAGAAGGAATGAACATCGTTGAGCTATGGAAAAGGTAGACACAGAGTTCGTGAAGGCTTCGGTCATGCAATCCACGTGCCGCACGAAACTGTCACTCGGCGCGATGTCAGGAAAATCGTGCAGTCGTGTCGAAAGGAGGTAGAATTGTCGAGCGAACCGGACCGGTAAGACGTTCGATTTACGTTCCTCCAGGGCCCTATTTATAGTTACCGCCATCCTAAGCACGAGACACACCATTTCCCAGGGTGAAAAAATGACAAAAGTTTTTCAATTAATTACCGATCGATCTCCAGAGGGCGCTTTTTATACACGCCGCAGAAAGAAGAAAACGAAGGAGGAAAAAAGGTGATTCTAGACGCTGGCCAAAAATCATCAACATTCGATCACGACGACGCCTTCGGGTGGCGGGGGTTCTATTTGAATAACCCCCAACAAGGTCATCGCTATTCCAATCGCGACGGTTCTATATTTCCATGAGGAGGAAAAAGCGAACCGCTCGCTCGGATAATTCGTTGGCCGTCTGCCACGCCGTCGGGGATCAACCGATTGATCGGATTCTGCTTAATTAAACCTATTTTCTGCACTCCATTACCTCTAATTAGTTCGGCCCCGTTCGCCGTAACGCTTGCTGCAGGGTAATCCTCGCAGAATGGCTTCGATCGGCCAGGGAAAAAGGGGAAAATGCACTACACATACACACACACAAAATCGTCCCGGTGGGAAAATGGGACCACCCAAAAACAATGGTACAATGACGAGCACGAGTCTCGGAAACATCATCATCATCATCGTCGTCATCATCGCCCGACTCCATCGGTTTGCTTACACCATTTCCATCTTCATCGTCCCTGCCGCATATTACGACCATCAATTTCCTCATCATACGATCATTGGTTGGCGGAGGGTGTGTGGAATGTGGGTGAGAAAAATCGAGGGGTATATTTTCGGCTTTAGGATTCGAAAAGATGAAAAAAAACAGTGCGAATACAGACCTCTCTTCCATCGAATTCGGGAAAAAGAAACCTTCGGTAGAACGCCTCTTCCATTTATCAGTGACTCATGGTGAGGCTCTCGGGAACGGGCCTTCCGTTTTTCTGTTTTGTTTAACCTGTCAAATTGAAGATGTGGGATCATTTTTTTCACCATCCCACTTTATGCCCGGTGAAGGGGAAAAAATTCACCCCACTAAAACGTGTGATTTCGACCCCTCGCCGTAACGTTTAAGAACCGCAAAGCAAAACGGTGGAGCCTTTTTGCCCAAAACCTCAGTAGGGTCTTTTTCCTTTTTGTTGTTGCTTCATAAATTTATGTCTGCTTATTGAATGGAAATCGCTTACACCGCGTTCATGTGCGAAATTGACTGTCGCCCTTACAGTTTTTCCTCTTTCCAGGGCAGGTCTTCGATATTTACTTTCGATTTTCCCTTCAGTCGCAAGATTATGGAAAATGGGTGGATCTTGTGTGGTTCCAACGGTTGTGTTTATTTGTTTGTGATTCTGCGTTTTCTTTCGGTAGTACGGTGTTTGTATTTCGATTTTGTTTACTTGGGTTTGTGCTGTGTATTGCAAAAAAAAGGATCTGACTTGAGGAATACATGATAGGCAAGGAATTTTAAATGAATGGAAACAAGGGGTCAGTACAAGACCAATATCATTTGAAATTTTGAATTTTAGAGTGAAATAAAACATTTAATAGTGGTAAAAACAAAAACAACCTTTCATATTTGCTTGTTTTAACATTTTTACGACGAAATGAACCCATATATCCAACCCGAATACGTTGGATCGGAATTTATAAATTATATTAAAAAGGAAACAAGTAACCTTCATCTGTTTCAACTCAATCCCGCGAAACATAAATCTCAATAGCAACAATCTGTAGTGTTTTGTCCGAAAATCGCAGTGAGCCGGAAAAATACCCAAATCTGTTCATCGCTCGGAAAAAGTTGTACCCAATGGGGTTCAGGTTTCGATCCGATCTTCACCACCGTCTTAGCCCTTTCCAACCCGCGCTCGAGCATCGACACAATATTTCCCTCTAAATAATGTTTGCACAATTATGGCGGTTTTGTGGTCTTTCCGAAGGAAGTTTACGATCCCCATCGATCCCCGGCAGACGAATTTCGCCCTTCGGAGCGGCTGCGGGAGAGATGGAGGTGGTTCCAGCCAGCCTAGGGGGATGCAATTTTGAAATATGATTTTTATGAGTTCTTGCGATCAAACAGCGCTGCCCTTCCGCACACCGAGCCAAAGCATACGTTTTTCGATACTTTGATGTTATTTTTCATTACATTTAGAAAATCGCTTCTGATGGAAGCATTTTTGTGTGTGCGTAAGTGTGTTTGTGTGCTAGCAAATGTTTGCATTCGCCGCATGTTCGTTCGTATCAAAAACATCTGGTTGTTGGACTTGTCGGAACATTCGTAGAAGGATGAAAAAGTATCCGATTACATCAATACGATACCATTTTGGTAACAAACTTTTACATTTTGCTCCACACTTGGCTTCATGCGTATGCAACATACACCCACACATAGACACAAGCACGCGTAAAGAAACTTTGCCGAGGGCTTGGCCCAAGTTATGATGATTGAGTTACAGCCCTCCGGTGGCTTTGGTTGCTTGGATCCCGACGGGCGAAGGAAACCTACACCTGTACGAAGTTGAAGGAAATATAAATTGGTTAAACAAGAATTTGAACCGATATTGATTTGAGTGAATCCTTTTTCCTCCCTTTACTTGCGTCCTGTGAACTGAATTCGAATTGAACCTCTGGTCAGCTCTCGAGTCAGCTCTCTAGGAGAATGTATTTTGCTAGAAAAAAGGCTTAACTAAAGTAAGAACCGTACTCACACATACACACAGGCTCGTACAAAGATATTTGCCAGCGAACCCTTTGCGTTGAACTTTTGCACTCAGGGAAACTTTGTAATCCTATTACAACATACTCCGAGATTGCTTCGAAATGCTCCAGGGAAATGCGGGCGGGGGCAGAGATATTCCACCCGGGAAAAGGCAGTAACCGTTACAAATCAAATTTGGTGTACGATCGTTCACTTCTTACGCGAACGGTCGTACTTTCCAAGTAGCCGAATTGCAAAGCAAAAGTCTTGTGCCATTCCTTACGGTCTCGGGAGAAAAATGCGTTACTTTCTCAGTTGAAATAAAGGGGATTTTAATACCGGAAGGGCGTAGCTTAACAAGTCGGTGCAAGAGAGTGGGAAACAGATGGAGAGCTTTCTTTGAATTTCTTTTTGAATTTCTTTGTATGCCATTGCATTTCACTTTAAAGATATGCTTGAAAAAAGAGAATTACTTTGTATCACAGGATTTCTGCACTTTCTTGCAGTAATTTCATTTTTATTTACCTTTCCATACTTATGAGGCAAGTGAAAGTTATATTTCATAAATAATTGAACATAAATTTGCAGATTGATCGAATGAATCAATATCATTCTTTCCGAAACTTTATGATATTTTATTTATAATATTTTTAGACTTTCTTTTGGGTCCTTAATTTAATGCCTTTTGAAGCGAGGGATTATTTTAAATGTATCTGAGAAAAAGAGTTTTCACTTTTTACTTCAAATTGACTGCTTCTGTTCTTCTAAACTGCATGAAAATAGAAATTTGTGAATGAAAGAAACTTCCATTTTCATTTCCCATTAAAATGAGAGGAAACCTCTTAAGGTTAGCTGCCTCATAGCTGCCATTGTTGAGAGGTTTTATTTTCATTGCGACGTGTTCTTACATCGCTTGCATCGCCGTCGAGAATAGGAGAAATAGGCCACCTGGAAATATCTGTAAATGAAGTCAATTATGTTTTAATGCTTCCGGCCTTTTTCCACTGTACCAAGAGCAGGATTCGCAAACGAATAAACCGAGGGTGAATTGAACCGGAAAAAGGTAGAAGGTGGGTAAAGTAGGAGTATCTTTTTACAGCCGTTCAAAGTTCGTTGCGAAATTGTTTTTCACAAATAAGTTTCTTAATTTAACAATATTTGAGAATGGCTTTTAGGTTGTTTAATTTAAGGACTTTCTTTTCGTGAGAAAAACACCTCTAAAATGCGAAAATGTCAATCGTTGAAAAAAGCGATTATCGAGTTTTGCCACTCATTCTATGTACAATATTTTTCAAATTCTATTTTATCTCTTTCACGCCCTATTGCTTCATCCCATAGCTGTGCAACAGATATGGCAATTCTTCTTGCTCGAATAATGCCACCGGGGACACTTTGAGATTGTCTACTAAGACACAGCGTTTCTTCTCGCCATCCTCGAGCTATTTTTTCTTCATGTTTTTACTCATCCCTTGTGGAAAAAATTCTCAACCAAAACCCACGCTCGGAGCGACTTCGGATGGAAAAGTTTTGCGCCCGGGAAATCGGGAAAATGGCACCAAATCGATCGGGCAACGATTGCTCGATGACGCGAAATCGATTTAAGCTTTCCGTGGGCTTTCGGCGAAGGGGATTTGTAGGGTCTTTTATTTTTCGATTGTTTTATTGTTGTTGAAAGTGATGTGAAGGG
>KE525060.1:175683-197402 GCA_000441895.2 Anopheles sinensis | reverse complement strand
AAAGTTTATATTTCATAGAAGTACAAATAATTGAACATAAATTTGCAGAATTTGATCGATTGAATTAATATCATTCTTTCTGAAACTTAATGATAATTTATTTGTAATACTTTTAAACTTTTTTGTGTCCTTAATTTAATGCCTTTTGAAGCGAAAGATTAATTCAAATGTATCTGAGAAAAAGAGTTTTCTCTTTTTACTTAAAAATGACTTCTCTGTATTTCTAAACTGAATGAAAATAGAAATTTGTGAATGAAAGGAACTTCCATTTTCTTTTCCCATTAAAATGAGAGGAAACCTCTTAAGGTTAGCTGCCTCATAGCTGCCATTGTTGAGAGGTTTTATTTTCATTGCGACGTGCTCTTACATCGCTTGCATCGCGGTCGAGAATAGGAGAAATAGGCCACCTGGAAATATCTGTAAATGAAGTCAATTATGTTTTAATGCTTCCGGCCTTTTTCCACTGTACCAAGAGCAGGATTCGCAAACGAATGAACCTGGATTGAATTGAACCGGAAAAAGGTAGAAGGTAGTTAAAGTAGGCGTATCTTTTTACAGCCGTTCAAAGTTCGCTGCGAGAATATTTTTAACAAAACGTGCAAAGTTTCTTAATTTAACAATATTTAAGAATGGACTTTAAGTTGTTTAATTTAAGTACTTTCTTTTCGTGAAGAAAAAACGTCGAAAGTGCGAAGAAACGATTTTTTGCACAATGTCAATCGTTGAAGAAATCGATGATCGAGTTCTGCCACTTATTCTATGTACTATATTTTCCAATTTCTATTTCATCTCTTTCACGCCCTATTACTATCTCTTTCGCGCCCTATTGCTAGCTGTGCAACAGATATGGCAATTCTTCTTACTCAAATAATGCCACCGGGGACACTTTGAGATTGTGTACTAAGACACAGCGTTTCATCTCGCCATCCTCGAGCTATCTTTTCTTCATGTTTCTACCCATTCCTTCTGAAAAAAAAATCCTAACCAAAACCCACGCTCGGAGCGACTTCGGATGGAAAAGTTTTGCGCTCGGGAAATCGGGAAAATGGCACCAAATCGATCGGGCAACGATTGCTCGATGACGCGAAATCGATTCAAGCTTTCCGTGGGCTTTCGGCGAAGGGGATTTGTAGGGTCTTTTATTTTTCGATTGTTTTATTTGTTGTTGAAAGTGATGTGAAGGGCGGGATGGCTGGTGAGGCCGACGATTTTCCGTCCCTGCCCCCCCTCAATCATTACCATTAAATGGATTTGGGCAATGGATTTACCCGGATGAGTTCGTTCCGTGGTCGGAGTAGAATAAATGATCAAATCCTTTCAACTGCCGCGAGCGAATCGATTCATTCGCTTTCCACGGATTTCGAAGGGACGCGTCGAAATAAAGGGATAAGAAAGTGATCAAACTTTATAATACGGTGCCAAAGTTTTCGATTTATTCGTTCCGTTGCGTTGTGGCTGGAGGAAGTAGGCTCACAATCGCTAGGCTAATGTGTCTTTTATTCAGTGGATTGGAAAATTCATCCTTCCGTTTGATGCCATTGTTTTCGACTGGTCGAGTTTTCTTAGCTAGATGGCGTTTTGAGCTTTCGGGATTGCCTTTTTCTTCCACTCACTTGGTGCCTAAGCAAACCACAAGGTTCACCATTTGAATTTGATAATCATTTTTCGATGTGAAATAGTATCCATTTAGCGCTCGTTAACGGGTTTTGGCGTTTCGTGGATGTAAACGGCTCATCACGTTTTCAGTGCACCGATTTTCACGCGTCTTCCGTCGGAGGATTTTCCCATGTTGGCAAACGTGTTCGCTGTCAAATTTAATTTACACGCCAATGTCCGCTTGCGTTTTCGCGACGCGTTGCGCCATAATTGCCGCATTTGCGTCCGTGTCGCTCGGGCGTCGGTTTTCGCGGGCTAATTTGATTGTCACGTCGCGTTTTAATACAGTAATTAGGCTGACTCACTATGGCGGGGAGCTGTCCATTTCGTGGAGGAACGGGGAACTCCTCCGGGGGAAAAATGACTAACCACGTCACCGATTTCCACGATTACGGTCGCATTACGCTTATCATTTCCGAGCCCGCCCGAGGCTCCAGGGATTGCACGTTATTATTGCGATCGTACCTGTGCTGCGAACGTACGGATTGGTTAAGCGATTAAATCTGGATTAGTCGAAAAGGTAACCGGCGGGGGTTTCCCTTGGGATGAGAGTAGATTGACAAGATTTTTTCAGACACTCCGAGACTAATAATGCATTGTCGTAAGCCAACGAGATATGAAATTGTGAAAGAAGTACAACCAGCTAGGTTTGTTACTTTAGCAAAAAGTTCTGAAAGCCGCAGTTAAAAAGAAAAAGATAATTACATGTTATATTCCATTTTTATAGCTGTAGTATTCATATAATGAGATAATAATCTTGATTGCTTCTAAATTCATTAGATTAATATATTACTAAGAGAAAAATAGCCATCCGTACCTCATTTGAGAATTTAAGTTAAACAACGTTGTTTTATTCGTAAGTTTACAAAAAGTTTCGTTAGCTTATTTAAAAATTTACTCATTTAAGAAGCGCGTAATGAGCAAGGATTGGTGAATTCTAATCATTGTAGTCTGCATGATCAGTTATTGCGATTAGAATCATGTGAAAACATAATAAATCTTAAAAAGGAGTTGCCAGATGGGTTTACAAAACCATTTTTAGGATTCCAAACCCAGTTTTGAATTAACTCTTTTTCTCCAACTTTTTACTTTTTTTTATTGGGCATCGAATCTGGCTTTAAGATTCCAATCTTTGTGGTGAGCAGTAACTAATTTTCTTTGTTTTATATCGCAATTTAGTATTATGATTATCTTTGTGACTATTCACTTCGGTTAAAATCCCTAAAATTAAAGATGTTGAACATCACTGCATTAAATTTAAAGAATTTCAATAACATTAAGGTTTAACTTCTTACCAGTGCATTGCAAACATGAAACGTAACAAAAGTTGGAACGTTGAGAAACAAGCTAGCCTCAAACGCAGTGTTTCAATGGACAAATGGCGACGAAAATAAAACAAATGACCTACCTAGGCGAGCAACGAGGGAATGAGGCGCAAACGAATGGCAACATGGAGGTTTTTCACGCTTCGTCCCGGGGAAAAAAATCTTTTCTCTCACTTCCTCGATTCCGCCGCAACAGCGCGAGCGAGTTCGAAACCTTTCGAAAGTCACGCTCATCCATCTCGGCAGCTGAAAATTGGACATTTATCTCCGTTCGTGTGATTTTGCACACGAAATGAAGATAAAACGGGTCGACATATTTCTTTAGCCCCTCTCTCCCAGCGCGCGGGTAGGGGTGTGGGAAGGATTGTGTTGGCCAGGGGCACGCGAGGACCATCGAATCGTCTCGTCAAACCATTCTGCCATTTCTTCGCTACTCCAATGAGTTTACCCGGCGAGGAGTTACCCGGTGGCGATTTTTCATTGGGGTTTTTGTTTTACTTCTGCCCTCGTTGGATTTTCCAGCTGCGACGACAGTGACGATGATGATGATGATGATGATGTTGTCGATGATGATAGTATAGGGCCATAAAGTGGCCGAGCCTGCCGTCTTCGGTTTCGTCACGTCGGGAAAGTTGTATCACCCCTAGGGTGGGGGACGATAAATTGTTTCATTACAGCCCTAACGAGCCTCCGTCAACGGTCGGGCGGTGGTCGTGATTTTCATAATAAATTTACACATTTTTCCGCTATGGTCAGGGAGGCAAGTTTTCCACCCCGAGGATGACCATTTCGCTCATCGGTTCGGCATGCGTTGCGTGTTGTATTGAGGTTCATAATTTGTGTTTACACTTAATTCCACTCCTATCAATCTTCTATCCAGTGCTGATTGTTGTTGCATATACGAAACTATTCGAATGTTGACATAACTTGCACCTCACAACCGAAGTACCGAGTGCTTCAGAGGTGTTTCTTTTGGCATTTTCATAATTTTTCTTCTCCTTTTCTTTTCCTTCCCAGCATTCTCACGAAGACTGCTTGGATGGAACGAGTCCAGCCAACTTCGATGAGGTAAGTTCACTTCACTGGCTGTGGCCACTTTTTCGCCCGGCGACTCTCCATCGACCTGACAATTACAAATGGCACTTGGCGCCGAAACCGACGGCTGCCGAATATCCTTCTCGAGCCAGGACAACCGCCATTGTTCCGTCAAGTGGACAGCCAAGCAGGACGTAATAAGGGCGCACCTCGAGCGCGTCAGGTTGGATCGGGCGGAAATTTGATACGCTCTCCATCGCACGCTCGAATCCTCCTCGGGCGGGAAAATCACGTGCTGCTGGAGTTACCGGAAGCGAGGGAAAAATATATAAACAGGGCAAAAAAGGATAAGAAAATCCATGGCGCAAGATCCTCTTGACGTGGTCGACGTGTCATATGTTGATATTGTGTTTTAGTTCCATCCACGTTCCGCTTCTTCGGCGTTCCGTCCCTGTGCGGGCGGAAAATTGGAAATGTGCTCCCCACGGAACGGTTCGGGGTAGTGGGGCAAGGGTCTCATCTGGCGTCGGAACTCGCCCGAGCCTTACGTGACACAATCCCATGTCGAAGCACTTCGGGGGACACTCAAGGCACTTTCTTTTCCCTCGGTTCCAGCTTTTGTTTTCTCTTTCCCTCCCGCCTGAACCTGTGTCGAAAAGAAGTCGTCGGTCTACTAAGTCTTCAATAGGATGCCGTGGGTAAATGTCTCAAGAGGCGTATTGTAGATAACGGACGGCAAACAGATTAGACCGTGTCCTAGGTTCCGGCCACGAAGACCCTGTTCTGTTCTTGGGGCTGATTTTTCTTTCTCCTTTTGTTGGAACGTGCACTTCCGTTCCGTTCGTTACCTGCCCCGAGCTCGTTGTGTGTGTGTGTGTATTGCTCATGCGGCGAAAGATCCAGGCCCCCGCCATTGTTTCCTGTGTATTGAGAAAATGAAAAATAACTAAGCTTATTGCCACGAGTTCCGGGCCGGCGCCAGCACAAATTGACTCGAAGTGTGTTGCTCGATGTTTGCGCAGTTACGGCTGAGGAAACATTTTAACAAGAAACTTGGTCCCCCACCACCCACCCGGTGGTCCCGGGAGGACCGGCCTGCGACCGGATGTTGCGTGGCCGGAAATATATATGTGTGTGTGTGAGTGTCTTGACAGTTGGGCATTCGTGGAAACGGACGGCACATGTATTGAATCGCCCGACAGTGCATCAAATGTCTGTTGGATAGCCGGTTGATGAGCAGCTCAAGGTCTAATGAAATATATTAAATAAATAAGGTCCAATAAAATAAAACACGTGGGTAATGAATTGGATTACAAGTAGGAACCCGGACTTGGAGTGATGGATGACGAATGATAGGACTTCATGCTTCACTGCTGCATTCCGAATGACATTTTAAATATCTTGTTTCAATCTTAAGTTACTCGTGGAAAAGTTTCTATCTGTATTTTTTTTACCTTATCGTGTATAATTTAACTTCTATTAATTATTTATTTGAGCTGAAAACAACAGAGGTTAAAATTTTTGTTTTTGCTACCCTATTTTATTTGCTCAAACGAAACGGAAGGAATCTTAATGCGATCATTCGGTTCGAATCCTAACGAGCATTCGCGGAAAAATCCTGTTTTTCAATCCGGCGCGTTCTGGAAAAACGACACATTTGTCACGCGTAAAACTATATTGAAAAAGTTCCAAAAGCGGATCAGTAAATCAATGCCGGCTCCGGAAACATCCGTAACCGGGCTGGAAAAGCTTTTCGTAGAGAAAGAACCAAAAGTATAAAATACCGGCTCCCCGGCGGCGTTTTCATTTCACGCTGGCAAAAACCGGTTCGCATTTCGCTGCTCATTTCGGTTGCGGATTTTCTAGTCGGTAATTTTCGCTCCTCGGAAAGGCGGCCAGACATTCCGTTTGCTTTCACCTCCGCCAGAATTCTAGACTTTCCTTGCTGCAGCTGGAGCAGAACTTCAGTGGGAGGGATTTTCTCAATTGCGATTTGTGTAAGGAGTGGAGTGGGGAACGGGTTGAAAAGGAGCTACGGGGCTTTACATGGTTCGAGGTAATCAGATGTACCGGAAAAGTTTCGTGTTCGCAAACAGGTGCACAGTGTATCCGCAGGTGGAACGTAGGACCATACATGTAAGCACGTGTGTGAGAGTTTGCATGTGTGTGCCGGCTAGGATTCGTGGCCGAACGCGAAACGATAAAGCGGACCCCGCGTAATGTGTGGCTTTAAAGTGTAATTTTATAGCATTTCTGTAGCCTGCACGCACTTGCCCATCGTGGTGTAATTGTCGGAAAAGCGGGTTTTCCAAACGATCCGCCCGGCGACCGATTTTGACGCGCTCGGGTGTTTTTATGCGGAAACCCATTACTTAATTAAAAGCCCCGCTTTTTGTTCCGCTTGTGTGCAAAGAAAAGGCGTCGGGGATAAAGCAAAGAAAAAGAAAACAAAAACAAAACCGGAAAATCCCTAATGAGCTGTATTCAAAGGAACTCTGGTTAACGTTTTCCAGTCCTTTCCTTAGAACCATTAATTGGCATTCATCTTAACAGCGGGAAATATGTTGTTCATTTCACACTTTTCCCGCATTAATTACCTCAGAAGAAAAGCTACTTAATCTTTGCATTCTCGTTATTTATTTTCATTCACACTGCATTCCGTCTCGCTTTCTTGTTGCGGTGCAAGAATGTTGCAAGTGTTAAAACGGTTTTCATGTTCATTTTCAATCAACCAACGTTCAAAGTGTGTTTCATCTTACCGGCTTGAAAACGGCATTATATTTCCCTTATTTGAAAATTTCCACCTCCAACATTAAGTGTCTTCTATTACTTAGCTCAATATTCCCCCGTTTCAAATTATTTTTAAAACGCTCTCAAAAATGGCTCCCCACAGGTTAAGTGCGCAAACCATGGAAACCCGCAATGGCGTCGTATTCAATGATCGTCAAGGACATTCAGGAGCAGTAGCATCCAGAATAAAACAATCGAAATACCACCGGGCTCCTTAAACCCCACTTCAAGCATCCTTAATTCATGCAGAGCTAGCAGGAAACACCGTTTTCCCCTCTCTCTTCCTCACTGACGCTGTGAGGTGGCAAATTGGAAATTGAATTTCAAACAGGTTTTCCTTCCGTTTCCTGTGTGTGTGCCTCTCGCCGGCTGGCTGTTCATAAATAACTAATGAGCCACCAAGGGAGAGAGAGGGTCGAGTGCCTAACGCGATCCCGAAAAAAGGAAAGTTGCTAATGGAACTGCAACTTGTATGGTTGCCCCTCCGGGAAACCCGAACGTAACAACCGAACCGGATCGCAACAGGTTTCACACCGAGCATCTTAACGCTCGGTTTCTCCGTGGGACAACAGAAGGAAAACCTATCGAAGATGGCTGCAGGCTCTGTGGGTTTTCTCCGCTCGTTATAATCAGAAAGATCAATAACAAGGCTGCTGGCCTCATGCTGGGGAATGGTACAGAAATAAGCCCGGGAGCACCATGATGGCATAATTTCGGTCACCCTATTTTTTTACGAAAACTATTTGCTTTAAGGCCAGAATGGATCGCCGAAGGATTTTCTCTTGCCGTTCCGTTTAGCTTGAGACGAATGATTGAATTATCTAATTCAACACGTCGCACGTCCCGAGGATGATTCGTCCCGAACCTTCCTTACAGCATAAAGTTTCTTCTGAGACTCCTGTTAGACGGTGAAGGCTTTTATCTCGTATCCTGTTCGCTCCGTATCGATCCGCAGCAAAGCTATCGGAAGCTTTCCCGCCTCAAGGAGGTAGTTACAAAAATGAACCACATGCATGTATGGGTTGGCCACTGGCAAGGATTCACTGAAATGTGGTCATGTTGCACTGCAAAGGATTCTTAACAAGAAGGATCAGTCTAGAGGCCATGTAGTGTACAGGATGATAAATGGCTAGTATTATGAGAAGATAAATTTCAGTCCAGTCGAATAGTTCAAGCTTTATTTTTAATCTGCCCCATTGGGATGTGAGTTTTCCTCTTGATTTTAGAGGTTGCAAGGATAATTAGATTTTAAAATTTAGACACATTTTCCCACAAATCCTTGTATAGAAACCAAACAAAATAGTTGAATTTAATCGGACATCTGCTTGAACCCTTCAACTTGTATAACCCGAGAGCATCCCTAACGATCCTCTCTAACAGCCACTCATCTTCGGGCGTACGGAAAGATGCAACCACTTCCCAAAATTGTTAGTTATGTGCCCACTAAACTTGCCCAGCCCCGTTCCTTTCGCCCGATGCCGATTGTTCTTGGTCAGAAAGTTTCTAATCAGTTCCTGTCAGCCATGCCCGAGGCGAGTCGGTTTTCCTCATTCCGGAGCCCGCCACAAGAAGCCACTTACTTACGAGGAGCAAAAGCCATAAATTAATTTCTCCCAACGGAGCTCCGAGCTACCGGTCCGTTCCGGGTTTTCCACCACCGCTGAGGTTAGTTTTCCTCACCCTTCGTTCGCGAGGCGGAAAAGAAAACAAACAAAATGGAAAAGCTGCTGCAAAACAATTGTCTGCAAAATCGGAGTTGAAGGAGGCACGGGGAAGGCACGGGGGAGGAAAGCGAGGCAAGAAAATAAGCTGTCATTTTTAGTGCAATGGGAAACGGGCTCGGGGAAAAACAAACGGCCACGGCTGGCACTTGATGGGCTGACGGAAAAAAAACGGCCTGAAGAGCGGTTTGCGCTTCGTTCATCGATGCGTGTGTGTGTGTGTTCGTGTGTCTTTATGTGTGTGTGCGTAAGGTTGGTTTGTGGCTGGTGAAATATGAAGCTCTCTGCGAGTTTTCCGACACGTGGTGCAGCGTGTATTTTTCCTGTTTTTGTTTCTCCTTCGACTCGAGCCTTGCCGTGTTTCATTTTTTCTCCCTTCCTTGAGCTTCTGCTTAAGATTTTATTTGCTTTATGACTGCGCCATGGGAAAATTAAGCCCCTAACTGTCGCACAACGGCGGCGGTTCCTTGCTGTGGTTTTTCCTGCGAAAGTCGTGTCCTCTTGTGTTGGAAAATCCTCCTTCAACCGTCACCAGCACGGCCAGCCGGTGAAAGTGTTGAAAGCTCACACTGCGGTCATCCGGAGCGGCCGGAGGAAAAGCGGACAAGGACGTATAACTTTATTTCAGCTCCGACAACGACAACGACGAGGACAACTGGGCCACGTCAACGGATGCGATGCGGCGGGTGTGAAAATCTAAAATTCCATTATGAATAATGGGACGATGTAATTATTTCACCGGAGAGTGTCGGAAAAAGGAGAACGCCGGCTGGTGTCGGCGCCGGGAAAACCGTGCTGCATTCGGTTGGTTGGAAGCGGGAAAGTTAAATTAATAAGCTTTCGGTTGTCCACTGCCACCGCCTGAGCCGGTTTTCCTGCACTTTTCTAGTGCAACCGTTTTTCTGACACTTGAAACAATTCTACCGGAAGTGATCCTATCGGTGTAGGAATTAGCTTCAGACAATAGTATTGGTATTTAATGCCTTTGTTTTGAATGATTCAATATCTTAGAAACTGGTATGTTGACATTAATAAGTTTTAATACGAGCTAGTCTTAAATAACAGTAAAATAAAGGTTTCAAATTAATGTAAGTATTTACCACAATCATGAACAAATTCTATACACTTCCATCTGAAAAGAATGCTTGATGCAAATGGAAATTAAATTAAATGCTTGTGCTACTCCTCAAGTTGTATTGTGCTGAAGAAGAGTGTCTAAAACATTATTTAAGTGGCACTCAAACAAACCTATACTCATATCAGAACAATAAGAAACTAATTAACAATAAATTGTACCAAACAGCACCGAGTCGCTTCAACTCGCCCCATTCACCATTGTGAAGCTCTTCGGTGCAGACTCTGCTTTCGGGAGCAAAACACGATCATTATCATGCGGTTTTTCAGCCGCTGGAAATATGTTCCCACAAGAAAATGGTCGGCAATTCAATAAACCATTATTGTCCCGTTCCAAGCCGGCAAGATTGGCCAGTTCCGAAAGTGAAGCGTTCGAGCCGGCGAGCAGGAACGGAACGAGGAAGGATATAATTTTTTATTGTTTTCCGAAGTCGATTTTCTTTAGCCTCTCTTACTTTCTCGCCCTTTCGAGCCCATATTCGCAACGCATTTCGCGTTTCCACACAATTGAATGCTCGATTGGTAGCGCTGGATCGCAGCCTCGTCTACCGCAGCATATTGCTTCCGGGCTTTCGAGCAACCGGTTGGTTCCTTCCCGCCGAAGGAAACAGATCGTTACCGGCCATTTAGCATACGCTGCACGCATCCGCCACAATCGAGAAGGCCGCAGCGTTGATTGGAAAGACGCAATGGTTGAATGTTTCGCACGGTGACCAGAAATCGATGGGGAAACAATGTAGCTTATGAATATTATAATGGTTAGTTCATGGAATGTTTTGTTTAATGGATTTAAATGTTTCTTCGATATTTATTCTAATAGTTCACTGTTTCTCCACCCAGTTCGCACAGTGAAGTCTGAGAATTGTAAACCATAATTTTTTGTAAACGTCAGAATCATGCAAAACATTAAGAAAATTTTTTACACGAATGTTTACGTTTCTGTATGTTTTCGAGCAAAGATACTGATTTTTATTACACGTTTTTCCTTCAACTCACCCATGATTTAAATAGCGCATAAACTTTTATCTCCAAGGCGTTTGAAATAGCTGTTTTGTCCTTGGCGCAACTGTGTTTGCCTCTAACTCATCAGTTTTTGTCTCGTGTGAACTAAGTTTTGTCTCCTGATTTCTATTTAAGTACCTAAGCATGAATAAAACCTCAAATGCCTATCAGAAACTAAAAACAAAAGCAAAATTCGATACAACACATGATAAAACATGGTTCTGTGTAATCATTGTTTTAGCGCGTGCTTAGTAAATTATTGTTCCTTATAAATCAAATGCCATTTGTTCCTGATTTGACCTGCTGTGTACTGACTTTTGGATGTAGTGTACATTATCAATAATAAGCACGATTCGGGTTTTTATTGTTCTCGGCTGGAGAAAAAGTAGATAACTATTAGGCAATGATGAGCTATCTTATTTCTATGTCTTGTATAAACATTTTTATATTAGCGGAATAAATATTAGCTTACATCATAAAATTGTTGATAATTAGTTACATCAAATTCAAAAAGAGCAAAACTTAAGAAGTTTCAATTTAATCATAACAAAGATAAATCTAGATTCTTGATTGTGAAAAGCAAATGATCTTGTAATTATGAAATAAGAAAACCGTGGCACGTGAAACAAATAAATCCTAATGTATGAAGCCTTTCCGCTGGTAAAAGATATGAACTACATACACGAAACAAAGACTAGTGTTTACAAAATCCCTTCGCATCCGTGACTAAACGGCGTGCATTGTAATAAATTTTAACGGGAAACACAATCTCACCTGCTGCAAAACTGTCGCAAACCGCCATCGCAAGAAGATAAAACGTTTTGATCCCCAATCCCGCTCCCCGGATGCTACATCTGTCGCTGTCAGCCGTGCGCCAAAATTAATGGGTCTAAAACAATCGCACCGCCCGTGGGCGACAACAGGCAACTGGGGGCTCAACCCTCGGGTGTGGAAAACTAGGTGACATTTCTTATATGCTCCGTCTTTTCGTTTTTTTGTTCATTTGATTGAGTCGCTTTTTTATTAAAGCGGAGTGTATCATGATTTTTATTATTTATTATCCTTTTCATCACGCCACGAGCGGACGGCGGGCGGGTCCTGGTCCGCACAAGACGCAACGAGGGTCGCCAACTCGAACGAAAATGAAAGACACTACAGATAATTCTGTTGATCCGTTGCCACCATCGAGCGAGTGGCGCGCTTCTGTTCCGCTACAAAGTGGCGACCTCATTCGGGAAAACGCAAACGGCTGGGTGACGTTGTGCCGAGGTCTGTCTAAGTGTGTGTGTGTGCGCGTGCGGGGTGGTTGGGGACGAACGGCGGTGACGATATTTGTCGCCGTACACGTTTTTCCGACTCCAAAAATAGATGCCCGCAGTGGCCGAAAATAAAATCGGTTCAAATGCGTCCACCCAAGTTCGCCCTCTCCTCCCCCGCACGAGCGCGCGAATGTTGAACATGCAGCAAATTTATCACCTTCGCGCATAACACCCCACCGCCCTCTACCACCCCTTGAAGACCGCCCGTTGGGAAGGCGACGTTACCCTTGACGCGGCCCCCATTGGCAGCAAGCGCAATGCGAAGGACCTTTCGGCGGCGACCATCGGTGGCGGATTATCCTCATAAGTGGATATATATTTCAACGGTAATTACCACCCTCGCCCACCACACGGCACCTTTGCCTTCCTTGTCCGGCTTGCCGGAATCATCGACGATGCGCGATGATTTTTCCGGACGAAATAAACATTCGCGTCGAGATCATTTTTTGCTCATCTTCATTTGGCCGCTTCTCAGTTTGTTTACTTTCCATTTTTTCCTCCCCTTGGTGGTGGGGAAAAGGTCGGGGTCGGTGCGGGGGAGCATGATAAATGGGTGACTTCTGGCCACTTCGCACCGAGGCAACATTGCGCCACGATGCTGCGGGACTTCGGTTGTTGATTTGTTGTGAGACCGCAACTCATCAGCTTGGCCGAGTGGTTAAGGGCCAAAAACTCTGTTCGTAATGTTTCGTTACAACCTCCGCATGTAGAGGACACTTCTGGATAACTGTCGTTTTCCAACAGACTGATTCGTGTTGCCTTATTTAAGAAGGCATAAGAACAATTAGGAACGGCAATGATTCGTTGATATTTTTCGCATCAAGATTTCTACAAAAGGTAACTTTACAAACAACCCTTTTGCAACATAAGATGAAAACGACAAACCGCTGCAATATAAATACTTTTAAATCGTTCGCTGTTCCATTTTGCTCACTCATTCATAACGGAGTGCCGTGCAACGGACAAGGAAAGTCATGTCGAAATTATCAACTCGCCATATTTCATCAACTTTTGACGAGTCTCTGAGTGAGCCTTCCGCTGGGGAGTTTCCCTCCTAATATCTGCAGCCCGGAAAGTGAAGATTGAAGGACTTTGCGCGGCGAAAAAAGTTGATGCACAGCTAGTTTACATGTTGATTGCCACAGTGGCGTTGCGCGTGTACGCGTGCGACCCTCGTGATTTAATGCGCCAGCACAGGATGCAGCTGTTGCAGGCGCTGCCAAAGTGGCTGACATTTAGGGTGTAGATTTATTCCCCACTCTTGCTCGGGGATAACTTGTTCACGAAACGTGTTCATGCATGGTTAGATTGTTGGTTTTATTTATTTTTTCGAGGCGACATTTTCTCGCACTTTCTCCCAGTTCGTTGGTTGGTCGGATTGGGTTGGGTTGTGGTTGGGGATACAAGTGGGAATTGAAATATGTCATTACACCTGCTAAGCACCGTCTCGTCGCGGTGGAAGGTTATTCCAGCAGACCTCCTCCGGAGTGGGATTCAAGTGACACGAGGTAAATGATATTTCGGATATATTTTGCATTTAGATTGACTTACTTTTACCTTGCCTCGTTTTGCAGAGTTACTTTAAAAGTGGATTGATGCAGTTGAAAATTATAAACACGATCAGAAAAGTGAAGTTTTGCGTGGTTTTCAATGAAAAAAGCAATTCGTTAAAATGGTTCGTGGTAAAACGGTCAGCTGTTTTCTCGTCACAAAATAATCCAGGAATTAAACTGAAACGTAAAACAAGTCAACCGCACGGTCGATCGATGGCTTTGACGATGGATTACATTTCCTCTCGAGAGCGTGTTCTGCTCGCCGTTTTATTGATCCATAAATCTCCCACGAATGCAGCTCTGGTGCAGCTGCATAGTTTGTATGCACGCAGTCGCTTCAGCCAACACGAGCTGAAGCCGAAAAATGGTTCGGTGCTGGATCATTACGATTCCACTGGACCGCTTTGGATTTCCCAACCAACCCGGGGAGAAACAGAGAGGCGAGTGATTAATTGCAAGTTTTTCGACGTTCCAAAAAATCGCTCGAGGTTTTCCCCTGGTAAGTGATGGTTTTTTCTCCAACCCGGACCGTGAATGATGCACCGTTGCACCTGCCACGAACCTCCTTTCGGTTGATTTTATGGCCATGAAAAAACCCATTCCCTATCGTTGACAGGGCGCTACGATGTGGTATCATTATATTCCGCTCCCTATCCTCCGTTGGCTCGAGGTGCAATTGCAAGCGTTGGTGTATTTTTTTGCGGGTTTTTCCTACCCCCTTGGCGCCTATTTATCGCGCCATAAATCTTCCTCCAGCGGAAGCCTTTTCCACGGTTTCGGTGAAGCCGAACTCACATGCTAGCGATTTCCGGGTCCGTGACGGTTGATGAATTTATCCGCACATTAACCTTCGCCGAAGATAATCGACTCGCTAACGGCTTTTGATGACCGGCCGTTGATCAATGTTGTTTGATGAAGAATCAATTCAGTGACTCTGCTATCGATCGATTGTGTCGTTGAGTATGACACATTTATTTTGATGAATGTGGTTGAAAAATAAGAATGACTTAATTTTGACACATAAGCTATTACTTTTTAATTTCGATTAGAAAGCTTCTTTAAAAACAAGAGTTATTGAGTTTTGTTTGGTAAATTTAAATGGTTTTTGAGGTTCCCTACATGCAATCCAAATGGTATTGCTTAGTTATTCTTCTACGTAATTTTGTGAATCGTTTTTCTCAAATTAAGTTGTTGAAGATAATCTAGAAAAAAACACTTCAATATGAACAGTTATTCTCTTGAAGTAGCATAATGAAAAATCTCATCCCAGTTAACCAGGTGGTTTCCTTTTGAGAGGAAAATTAAATTACATCCCAAAACCCGTATTAATTTCTCCTGGCGAGAAGCGCAACGAAAGAAAAATCCACTCGGGAAAAGAATGCTGCGAAACCGAATAGCAAATGGTATGCCGTACATTCGATCCGTCGGACACCGGCTGATCGATTGCTTCAATTCCGGCGATCCGCGTGCTTCCCGTACGTGATGGGTCTTTTGCTCACTTCCTTCCATTTTCCTCATTCTTTTCCCCCGTCACTTTGGGTCCTTTGGCCGCAAAAAGTCAAACGGGAGCCGTCAAAAGTCAGCTCGATTTCGTCGATGAAAGAGGTTCGGCATGCGATGCGGTTGCCTGTTCAAGTTTTCCAATAAAACTTTCCCTGCCCGGCTGCATGCACAAGGCGTTGCACGCGAATGCTAAGTTCCTGCTCTGCAGGCGGCTTGGGAAAACTACGGGGTGACGTGGCTATTGATTTATCGAACCTGGGTATTTGTGTGTGTATATTTGAGTCTAAGACCTTACGCCTCGTCGACTAAGTTAACGGTGGAGGAAAAATCTCGCCGGCTGCAACTGGAGGACGGACAATCGAACACCATTTCCATCACTTTTCCGGATGAACGAGATCTGCATCTTGTTTGGCTGCCGATAGTTTGTTCGACCATGATCCCTCACCAGCGCCACCTTATCCGACGATTTATGAGCCGAAGCCCCGGCGAACGGATGGATGCATGTGAACCGTTCACCGGGATGCCAGGATAACTACGCGTTGCGGCTTTTCCGGGAGCAACGGCTCGCCTCTAGCGGTAGCGAAACCGAAAGCCGCATGTGGAATGGAGATAGACATTCCTGGATACTCCTCCGTTTGCGTCCGTTTGCTTCCAAGCGGCAACGTCTGTGTGCTTAGCTGTGGGAACTGAAGAGCACTCTCGGCCTCATTTACACTCATTCCCACGGCTCATTCACTTGGAGGACACCCCAGTCCTCCCCCCTAAGCAGGTGATTGAGGTCGATTGCGATCGATTTCCATTTCCAATCGAGTTCGATCGGGGAAGGTTGGAAGTCGAAGCCGAGACCGTAACCGAAGGCATGCAGCATCGGAATGTAATTATAGCATGACAAGCAACCTGTGGACGAAAGGACTCCATAAAGCATGTTTGTGTGTGTGAACGGGAATAGATGAGCTGTAATGTGAGAGATGATTCTTGTTGAATTGTTTGCCCGACATCATTGCATTAAATTTGAAAGAAGGTCCGCCAAATGGGGAGCGATGATGAAGATGAACATTTTCATCGGGCCAACCTCTTCAGCATAGACTTTGAAAATGTATTTGAAACATTAATTAAACCTTTGTTGTATTTTGCTAACTAATGACGTTGATCAATTCCGAGGCAACTGAAGAGATTTTTCAATTTTAGTCAAGCTTCTTGTCAAAAACGAAATGAAATTTTCTATTCAATAATCTTATGAAACATTTGATCGTCATTCTAACTTAAAATGTATGCTTTCTGACGGACTGTGACATGCCAATTTATTCGATTCATATGACTCTCGGTCGAGGGAAAACCTTTCGCCCATCACGGACAACTCACGATTACCATACATCCCGAAGCCACAGCTATCAAGCCGTTGACAGCAATCAATTTCCTTTCCATCTTCGATGCCAAACCAGGCCACCACACGCAGCACCTCCTCCACCGAAAAGAGGCAGAAAGCGAGCCTTCAATCGAATCGGTCCTGGGAAATAAATTACTTTCAATCATCGTGACAAATAGAATAAAATCCGTCACCACGGAAGCAAGTGCTTTCCATCATGTGGGTCTTTCGGTGAGTTGGTAGGACAGTTTGCTTGCTAAAGAGATGCAGTGTTTTCGTTTTCGTTTATCAGTTTTCCTCTGGAACCACCGACATATGGCGAATCTGACGTCAGACATTCGATGTGAGTGGAAAATTGGTTGAGATTTATTTTTCCTATTTTACTGCACTCAGTTATTACCACTCGCAACAGCTGCCCGGCGGCCGGAAAGGCTGTCAGTAACATCGTAATGTAATAATGTTTTGGTTTTTCTACTTAAGGCCGTGCGAGCGCGCGCGAAGCCAAACTCTGAAAAGATCGTGTTGAAATGTTTGCCGAATTTTTGCACGCACTTGACTTGAAATGCTTTTTATTTTCGCACAAGCGATGATTGAGGTTGACGTCGATCGGGTTCACTTACATTGCGCTCGGGCACCGGATGAGTGGGTGGTTGTGTTTTCCCCCCATCCGCCCGAAAAACGGAACCGACCGCGAATGCGAATCTCAAGATGCGATGAGTGATCTTGCACTTGAAATGAGGAAAAACCTGAAACCCCAACCCAACTGATCGAGTGATGATCGAGTGTCGCCGGAAAGGGAGGGGGCGGTGGTGGGTTGGTTTGACTTAAAAATAACCAAACACTTCAAGTTCGATCGGTTCGGTGGTCAATGAGAATAGATCACAGTTGCGAACTGGGGCGACTTTGACTGCGATTGCGGATTTCGTTCGCTTCGTTTCAAGAGAGATGGCGAGGGGGAATGGAAGCGCGCGGAGGAATTCTATGCTGCGGAAGGGAAGTTTTCACTCACGTGAGTCGCGCAACGATGGGCGCAAAAGCTGACGTTGGTGGTGGTGTGGTGGGAGGGTCCGCGGGATCGTATTACCGTCCCATAATGTGTTCGTTTTAATTATGTACTAACGAGATCCACCATTAGTGTCTATTTCCGGCCGCGGTGGAAGACGAAGCTTGTGTCGCAGCGCCGGGAAAACTATTCATTAAGAAAGGAAGCATTTGATGAATGGGTTTTAAATGTGCTGCCCGGTGTGAACTATTTTTTTGGAAGAAAAATCGAAAATAAAAGAACGGTTGTTCTGCTTCGTCTTGTTTGTCAGAACACTTCAAGTGATGATTGATATTCAAATGATCAAAAATTAGTACGTGTTTATTCCTTTATTTTTACAATGCCTTACAAAGTGAAATCTTGTTTCTGCTTCGATGAGAGAATGTAAATTTTCCAATCAGGAATTCAAGAGGGAAATAGAAAGGTTTCGTAGGTTGATCAAGTGATTTGCATCGTGCAAATCCAATAAGGCCTCAATAAAGCTGCACCTTCATCGGTTCGGTATTCATGTTGTTCATGCCACGGTCGAGCCCCAAGTTGTCCAAGTACACTTCCACCCATTTCCCCGTCCCATATCGGAGTGATCAATGCTGTCCGTCAGGCGCAGTGACTTACACTCGAGGGCCATTCCGGTGGGAAACGGACCGACACAAGCGAAACGGTGCGCTCGAGTGATGCTGCGCCTGAAAGCCAATAAAACCCTTGTGGATCACATGCTTCCTGCACGCATACACACATGCCAACACAAACAAACTCGCATTGTCGAATAGTCGTTTGGAGATCGCCGTTTTTGCGGCGACCATTCGTTCGCCACTTCGAATGGGTCGGAGAGGACGTTTTGGGAATTTTCATTCAACAAGCTCTCTACCGTTTCCCTGCGGGAGGGATGGAAAAACGACCATCCTCAACCCACTTTCTAGGGCGTGTGTGTGTTGAAAGGGACCTCCAACCACACGGTCGAGAGTTTCTGTTTGCCAAATCCAGCACTTTATCTACTTTTCGATTATCGAATCGACAGGTTGAAGTGTTTGAAAATCAGCCGATGCTTGGAAAATCAGCAGGTTCTGTTCCATTTCATGCTCTGTTTAGTTGTTTCTGCATGTTTGTTGTTTGTTTTTCTTCCTTTGCAAGATTCGTATGTGGTTTCTAACAGTCACTAAAACAAATTAGAGTGTATTGAGTTAATGACTTCATGTATGCAACAGGAAATTTGTTTGATTTATTCAACAATAAACATGTTTGATTTTTATGTGCATTCTTGAGGTTATTTTGCACGTTTCAGTTGAGAATTTCTAAACCGTTATTCTTGCATTCCTGAAATAGCACCGCATGCGACAACGAGACATTTTTCGTCACCTATTGTGTCATCACTATTCGTTCGTGTTTTCTAAACGACTTCGACGAAAAATGCGCTAACTGAAATGTGTGTTGTTTTGTGATTTATTTGTCACATTCGCCGACGGGAATCCCAAAACACACGCACACACACGCTCCACCCGAACAGGACATTCCGACCCCAAAGGGCGCCCCCAGACGGTGGCCTCATTGTAAAAACATCCGCTTGCAAACGAGCAAACATCGTCAACATCGTTTTGGGATAGTTGAGGGAAGAAGCAAAAAAGAATAAAGCAAACGCCGACAAGGTGCACGGCGTCTGATGATCTAATCTACCCGCCATCGGTGAACCCCACCCAAAACCCCACCCGCCTAAGTTGTCTATGCTCGCCGGGAATGGATGTTCGAATTTGTTCGTGCGGTTCCATCCATTTTGTTCACCGGCCGTGTTTTCCATCAGTGTTTTATTTTCTCACCGCCCTTCCGTGCCGTGAAGGCTTACGCGGTTTGAGGATCTGGACTCACCAGGCACTCTGGTCGGTCGTTAGGTGGTTCCTTTTCTCCTCCCATGATGGTGTTTCATGCATGCAGATTGAACGGACCAACTTGTTTCGAACTTTGCAACTAACAACGGCAACTAACAAACCGCAAAGCCACCGCGTTTGGCTGGACTCGACTTTGCTGCAGCTTTGAAGAGGAAAAGGGTCGCAAGAGGAAGAGCACACAAACATCCTCCCCCATCCTCTCACCCACGTCTATGCTCCTTTCCGGCAGGTGGAAGGATCGAAACCCGGTTGCAATCCTCTGCTGCACGAGATCAGCATCGATTTTCAGTCCTCCGGACCGAGTTTCCGATATTTTTTAGTGTCACTGTCAAACACCAAAGTCGACCCTCCCGGTCCTCCCCCGCGTTGCAAGTGGGCGGCAGCAGGGGCGGTACCGTTTTTCAAATTGGTTTCTAATTTTAAAAACCCAACCGCAACGCTTTTGTGTCTAGTTTGTGTTCGGCGACTTTCCACGACGACGTACGGGTTGCGTGTTTTCCATACGGTTGCTCTAGTTGGATGGGTTAAGGAGGGCCAGTACTGTCGCAAAACGGCAGTTCCTCGGTGCGTCGTCGTTTTTCACCAACAACACCTGTCTTTTTCTTTTTTTCGATGAGCGTAAAGGAGGGCTGGTTATGGCTGAGACCGAATTGAGATCGTTGAACGAAACGTTTCTATTCGATGGGACGACCGAAAGTTTACACAGCTGTGGCCCACTCGCGATGGAACGTTGGGACGTTGCGTTCGATTGAAGCGATGGCCAGCTGGTCGAACACACTTTCCCCGCCCGGGACGTGTTGAAGTGTGGCCTTCGGGTGTTCGTGGCCTTTTCTAATTGTTTCTGGAAGACTCGCGAGTAAACTCGCGCGTTTATTTATGCTGATGCCACTTCGAGCATGAAAATAAATTACTTTTGCGTAACAATCCTCAAGGGCTCGTTCTTGACTTATTATTCTTCTTGATTATGGGATTTTAAATTACCAGATATAGCGAGATCCACACCAATGTGAAGAGTTATGATTGGGGATTATTATAATGAGTTTTAAATACTGATGCTGGATTACAAGTTGTTATCGGGTAATGCGATGGAGGTGTGAAATTTACTTCCTTGATGTAAAAACATTAGAACGAGAACTTTGGCAACGAACATGTGATGTCCATTCCCATGAACTAAAGCTCAGACGTTAAACTTCACTTTCAACTGCTATGTGCTAAATGGAAAAAGTTGATTCGTTCCTTTTTATTATAAAGCCGGCTTAAACGATTGGATTTGTTTAATCTGTTTTGCTTGGAAAAGTCTTCGAACAGTGATTTCCTGTAGCGGTGTTGAACAAAGATGTTATGTTTTCACAAATTATTATGTTATTAAACATTTTTAAGTTCACACTACGAATTTATCATAGAGTGTAAAAATGAGTGTTATTTAAAAGTATAAGGATTCTCATTTGATATGCTTTGGTTTTGTTACCATCTTTTTTTCAAATCTATTTCAATGAAATGCACTGATGTTGTATACAATGTGATGTTAAATCCTTGTATTCCTAAAAGCATTTGAATGTGTTAAGCAAAATAACATTGAAACATACAAAATGCCGTTGTAAATGTAGCTAAAGAACGGTTGAAAATGAAGCCAGCAAAGTCCTGCTGGGAAACGGGCAAGACGTTATCGCCTCCGATTTATCTCGCTCCGGGAGACACCTGGCCGATGTCGCTGTGCTTGTGCTCCATATTTGACACGTACGAGCACCCAGCACCTCTACCCTCCCTCCCTCTCCATCGTTCAAGTTCGCTAAAAACGAATCCACGGTGTTTCTCTTTCGACGTTTCCGGTGGGTAGGAAAGCTTTCACCTTCTGTTTCCCGTTCGTTTGGCTGTCATTTGAGGTGGATTTCTTTTTTCTTCCAATCTGCACCGTGATTCTCATCGTTCCATGCGACAAGAGCCCGGCCAGAAGGCCCTCCACCTCGTGTGCCTCGAGCACTTTCGGGAAGGTATATTTTAGCGAGCTTGGAAGGCGAAAGCACGTACGAACGCCGGAAGGATGAAAATTGTGGCATCGGTTTCGTTCTTAGGGGAGTTTTTCTCCACTTCTTCGGCCCCCCAAGGGTGACAGTGGCACCGGCAGCACCAGCTGGTCAAACAGAGTGCGAATGTGACAGGCATTTTTAAAAGCCGGCACAGGTGCGAAGAAGTCTCGCCCGACCATCGGAGGAATGATCGCCCATTTTTCGTGTACGTGTGAAACGCGGAAAAGAAGCGCGATGGAATCGTTGCTTCGCTCGATGAATTTTCCTTCATCCCGGGCGGTAAAACAAAAGCCGGTTGTTTTAAGAAAAATAAAATCAAAGGTAAAATGAAAGTTCAAGAGGCAAAAGAAGCACGTCCTGGCTGTC
>KE525060.1:156201-170331 GCA_000441895.2 Anopheles sinensis | reverse complement strand
TGGCGATGATGGCCATGACATTCAACTTTAGCGTACAAATAACGGGAAGGTAAGAACTCGAATCTGGGATCTGTGAGCGATAGGGCACGCACAGGTCCTTTGGGAAAATAAGGGTGTGAAAATTAAACTGTCATCCCGAACCAATTCGGTCCAACCACACTGGACTCGACAATCGACTTTGGTCGTGCCGTTTGTTCTCGTCTTTCAAACAAAATCTTCAACCTCTTACCGGATGGGAAATAAAGAATGTTCTTTTTCCTTCCAGCTGGAAGTTTGGGTCGTTCATGTGTGACGTGTGGAACAGCCTGGATGTCTACTTCTCGACCGCCAGTATACTTCATCTTTGCTGTATTTCAGTGGATAGGTAAGTCCAGCATCTTCCCGCCCGATCGGCGACCAGGCGTCTCCATCGGTTTTGATTTTTCCCTTCGGTCGATGAGTCAACTTATTTTTACAATCTCACTCTACTTTATTACCACACACTATTCCCAACCATCTCGCTCCTCGATAAACTGCACCTTCGATCGGCGAACGATCACTAACTCAATTCTCGTTTCGTTCCACCGATTTCAGATATTATGCCATAGTGAAACCACTTAAGTATCCGATAAGCATGACGAAGCGTGTCGTCGCGATAATGTTATTAAATACTTGGATATCACCAGCGCTGTTGTCATTCGTGCCGATCTTTGCTGGTAAGTTGCGACAAAAGGAAAAAGGCATGCTAAAAAAAAAAGAAAAAGGGCGAGGGCATGAGTTGCATGATAGAAGGAAAAGATTGGAGTGAAAATGGTGAATAAAGCTGTCATTACAGCAACAAAAGAAGGTCCAAAGGAAAGCCGATTAATGACCGACCGAGTGTTGACACTCCGCCTCCAAACATTTTAATAACTGCAGTTAAGTTAACTGATTGAACTGTAAATGTCAATTCTGATATAGCTCAATGGATTACTCACGAAGGGAGAATCATGGCACTTGGTTATGTCTCAATTAATTGGATTTACAATTTGATGAAGTAAACTACCACCGAAATTTTTATTGTACTGAGATTACAAGCATATAACTGTAGAGATTTAGTATTAAGACACAAAAAGAAAAGAAAATTATTGAAAATAGAATTAAAAGAAAATATTAAATGATAGTATGCTGCAAATTTAAGGTACAATTTCAAGTTCTAACGAATAAAATCAGGCAAAGAAGTATATGGATTAGAAATTCAAAAAGAGGACGAATCGATACTATACCAAATTTTAAAATGAGGTGCATTTGTGAAAGATAAGGGGAATAAGTAAAAATACTGACAACCCATCGTAGACTCGTTAATATTGTGGTTAGTTTCGTAGCGAGAGGTTATACACGTAAAGGAAAATATAGAGATTCCAATTTTTATTAAAAGAGCATGTATTGAGAGTAAAATGCCTAAAATAATAATAATCAAACACTTAACTTTAATACCATGTGGTTTTTTCATCGGCATCTTATTGACATTTGTTTTATCTTGCTCAGGTTGGTACACCACGGACAAGCACAAGCGGGATGTGCTGCTCAAGCAGAACAGCTGCCAGTTCATCGTGAACAAGCCGTACGCGGTCATCTCCAGCTCGGTGTCGTTCTTCATCCCGTGCACGATCATGGTGTTCACGTACTTCCAGATATTCCGCGAGGCCAACCGGCAGGAGAAGCAGCTGGCCCTCCGCCAAGGCACTGCCATGCTGATGCACCAGCAGCACGGTGGCGGCGGCGGCCGGGGAGGCACCAACGGGGAGGCACTCAGTGGCAGCGGGTCCTCCCGGACGCTCACGACGCACGAGGTGGACGCGGAGCAGACGCCAACGCGCGATCGACATCTGATCAAGATGAAGCGCGAACATAAGGCGGCCCGGACGCTCGGTATCATCATGGGCACGTTCATCCTCTGCTGGCTGCCCTTCTTCCTGTGGTAAGGATCGTTGGTATTAGTGTAGAAATATAAGAGGCCCTAGACGAAGAGAAGATATCGTAGTAGATTACCCAATTTCTAAAGCTTCAAATTATTGTCTATGTCTTTATTTTTGATGACTTAAATCTCTCCTCGTCTCTCAGGTACATCATCACGTCGCTCTGCGGTGACGAGGCGTGCCCCTGTCCGGACATTGTCGTCGCCCTGGTCTTCTGGATCGGGTACTTCAACTCGACGCTCAACCCGCTCATCTACGCCTACTTCAACCGAGACTTCCGGGAAGCGTTCCGGAACACTCTGGACTGCATGTTCTGCGCCTGGTGGCGTCGGGAAACGTCTCCGCTGGACATAAACGTGCGGCGGGCAAGCCTACGGTACGACTGCCGCGCCAAGAGCGTCTACTCCGAGAGCTACCTGCGGCCCTCGTCCCAAACGGACCGCTTCAACAGCGAGGTCGGCGAGAGTCTGTAACGGCGGCACGCTTCAGAGGTGGACACCGACGACGAGACCATCACCACCACCGCCACCACCGAGTGCACCCGGTTCCTCGAGTGAGCGTTCGACCCACTGAGTCCTCGTTCAGTTTCGACTTTCCAAACCAAAGATTAGAAGACTACGTTCAAACAGGGGATCGGGGTGGCAGAAGCTCGTTACTAAATAGTTGCTCGTTGCTGTACATTTCTACCTGTTAATAGATTCGAACGCCCGGTTTGGGTTCTCTATTTATTCTAGTTCTAGTGCGATAGTTTATCGATGCGTCTGTAAGTCTGGTTAAGTTCCCTAGAGGCTAGCGTAAACGTAGAGGGCGAGTAGTCCGAGCCCGAGACGGTTGTTCCTGTTCGTCCTCTCTAGTTTGTTAAACTTTTCTACCTATTTGTAGCAGGATGTTTGCCCTCCAGTCACCGGCTACCGATTGGCAGCTCGAAACGGTTCAGTTAGTTTAATGTTTTGTCGATAAGTTCATCCCTACGAATCCCTCGTTTCCTACTCCTTCCGTAACCGCTCCCGTTTCCATTGACTGTCGGTTCGGTTCTTCCCTACCAGAAAGGGTTGGTTCCCACAACAAACCACCACGTGTGTAGAAAAAAATGACGCGGCAGGATGGTCTTCGGTGTGCTTTTATTAATAGCACACACGGGACATACGCGGGGACATCCTGCCCGGTGGGAAATGCCAGCTCCATCCAAGTGTGGCCAAGCGCTGGCCGAGGTGCATCCAGGCAGAACTACCAAATGAACCGGCTCCGAAACGGCGTTAGGCAAACGGTTCCTGGCGCTGCGAACGTTGGCGTGTGGGTCGAAAGGTGTTGCGTGTGCAACGAATCTTGGTGTAAAACTAGCCATAAAAACACACACACACACACACACAAACACACACGGACCCCATGATGATCAAATGTCGCACAAGACGTTCCGCTGCAGTTGCTGCAGTCCTCCAACAAGGAATGTGCATGAAAGTGGAAACCGAAACATATTACGTATTATTAATCAAATAAATGAGGATAAAAACAACATGAAAACACGGAACCACACACTGAAGCAGAAGAAAACACCGTTCAATGCCACGTATGAAGGCGAAACACGTAACACAGGAAACAGTCACCACACAACACAAGAAAGAACAACACATAACTATTCAATGCGGGTATTTGTCTGTAAGGAATCACATTGACCGTAAGGTGGAAAATATTGCAGTAGCGTAACGAAAGTTGTAGCAAAATCTTTAAAAAAATAAACCTTAACATCAAATCAATACCGTAGCGCAAATTAATGAATGTTAATATTTAGCATGAAACAAGTAGCGATAAACAGAAAATCGAATGAAACAGTAGGTCTGCGTAGTGATATAATAAAGGGTGAGAAAGTAAAAAACATTGGGGAAGGGAAACAATACGAAACTGTGAGAAAACATAATTCAAAGATAAATGAAAGCCGAATAAGTGTTTACAAAACTAACGCAAAGTGAGAAATAAAACGAAGGATTGTGTAGCAAAATGCAAATGTGTGAACCTATGAAGGGAAGAAGAAATCGAAAGAGAACTAAAAACTAATTGTCTTGAACAGTGAAATCAAAAGACGGATAGCTCACTCAGAAGATCATGAAAAATAGATCGAAATTGTAAGTAAAGAGCGAAGAGAAACGGTCGACTTTTCATCGATACTGAAATGGAGAAAATGGGAAATCAATACCCAAGCGGACGGCCACTGCAAACACGAACGAACTTAGTTTTATGACTTTCACGCCAAATTATCCAACACGTCACGGTCCGGTTGCGTTTCCCGGGTTGACTTTGGGAAACTCTCGCTCAATCGCCAGCCGTTGGCCGCGTGCCAAGAGGCGGTCTCGTTCGTTTCACCGACCAGCTGCATTCTGTTTGATTGAAAAAAGGATGAAGAGGGGGTGTGGGAGGGTCTTCCTACAGTTCTACCCTCCCCACCCGGTGCCCACCTGGATCGATGATTGATGATCGAACTGATTACTCCCACACGAGGTTCGGCCGCTCGGTTCCCATCCAGCTGGCAGTTGGCTGGCGCTCGGTGCAACTGCAGATTGATGCAACAGATGGCTGCACATGCCAAAACCCGCCCCAAACAGCTGCCAGCCGGGCCAGACGGAAAATTGGGAAAACGGGCGAGCTCGAACGATCGACGATGAATTAATCGGCAAACACGAAACCTCGGTTGCGAGTCGTGATGGAAACACGTTGTTTTTGTGTCGGCCATTTGTGTGTGTGGAGGAAAGGAAAACTTTCCCTCGACCCGGAAAACACTCGCTGGCCTGATTCCGGAGCGCAATCAATTTTCCATCGAGGTAGCGTACGGCTCGACCCGCTTACCGGTTCTTCGTTGAATGAAACGATACGGTTTCGGGAACGTTGATTTTCGACAGTTGACGCATTCCCGGGTTGCAGGATACACAGATCGAGTTTGTTTGTTTTGCTTCCGGTGGCATCCGAATTTGATGGCTGGCGTCCAGCGGAAACCAACCGGATTATCCAGATTTGTGATGAATAATTTTTAGATAAATTTCAACAGTAAAGAAACCTTATTTTTTCACTTTGGGGAATACAATTTTTCTTGAACGTTCATCGCATCACTAGCTAAATGTTTTTCAATATTGGTTTGGTTTAAATGGTTTTTTTATCTGAGAAAACATTTAATATACTTTACTTCCCATATGCACAAAAGAGAATGGGCCAAATTTTACGTTTTCTCGTGTGAAAATGAAAAACATTAGTCACTTTATTTTGAAAGCATCAATGGCAATCTTGTTTTATCTATAAAACAGCTCCAATGTTTTCCATCCCTGCCATTTGCCACTTGGTTCTAGGTTCAAATGACGCACTTTGGGAACCCTCTCCTGCAGGACTACTTCAGCGTTTGGTTTGTCTTCACCGTGCGAACGCATTGCCGCAGGAAGATGTATCGTTCGAAAATTATCTGAACAGTGAATCCACTCCACCTCTGGCGAGCAAACATTTGTCATTGTTCGCATCCGTACGGAGGTTTGTACGTATCAGTTCGCTTTTTGGGGGAATAGAAGCGCACCGTTTCCGGTTTTCGGATTCGAAGCTGCACTCAACTTCTGCTTGGTGAACATTAGAGCTTTGCGATCGAGAAATGTGCAGGAAGCAAATGAGCAGGATGTTGTTTTCTCGCTTTGTATGCCGATCTCGTTTCGCAGTTAATGAAATGCACATACATAGAACTGGTTCGAGCAAAATGCAGAACCCTTTTTTCGCTCGTGATGGTTGATCCTGCTTTTCCTCACAGTAGGGTGAAATAAATCGATGAATATTGGCGAGTGCTAAGGATGGAATGAAAATCACAAAAGATCAAAGAAAACTGAACACTGGACGTGAGAGAAAATAGATCTACTCTGGCACTCTTGTTCCGAATCCTCAAAGAGCCGGCCATCGAATGGAAACTATGAAAGGAGAAAAGAAGGTAATGATTCAAAAACAACGCGAAGGGAGAAAAAAAAACTAAATGAAAACAAACCACCGGCTAGAAAGACGATTCAATTCGCCAGCGAAACAAAAGCAGCAGGAGTGTGTGGAGAAAGTTCGCCATCGGAGGCAAAAACTGAATAATATTGAAAGCAATATTTAGCTTAAAAATGGAAAACCAATTGAGAACCACGGTTCTGGGCCGCAGGTCTGGGCCGAGTCTAATACGAAGACCGTAGCTTCGTAAGGTCGTTAGGATTAGTAGAACCAATCTATCCGTACGTACTGTTCGTAGTATTGTCGTTTTTTCTTTCGGACAAAAAAAGCAACCCCTTAACACCCGTCATGCACGTGGAATGCGAGGAAAGGTTCATCTCTAGCGCCCTTTTCATCTCTAACAAAAGCAAACACTTCCAGGAACGGCTGGCTCTTTGTAGGTTAAATATTGGGAAAGGAGATCAAACGATATCGAGAGCTGGGATAAGTGTTAAGGAAGACGAACAATAAATTAAAGCGAAACATTGAGATAGTAAAAAGACATCCATCCGTTCAATGTACATTTGCATTTAGTTCGTTTGCTCATTGATGAGCGCAATCTTCATTTTGCAATTTCGCTTCTTATCATCAATTGCAATGCCTTTCGGTTAATCCATAAATTTCGTTCATCGTACATTGAGCTTCGTTGGCTGTTGAACTTTGTTCCGTCTAGATCTTTTGTTGGTTATAGATGTGTTTAAGTCTTAAATTTTCTAATCACCCCATCTTCTTCCATACTAAAATCTAAACTGATTACCCACTTGATATAGATGTTCGGAAAACATTTCTCCTTCCTTCCCTCTGTAGAGCATGAGACTGTCGGGAAATGGCCATTTTTTAGCAATTTTTCGCTAGTATAAGGATGCGATTTGAGATCAAACGTAAACCATACCAAGTAGCCACCATTTTGATAACGATTTGTAGCATAAATAGGGGAAATGACGAGGGTTTGTCCGCATCAAGACGAGAACACTTTCTTACCATTTCGTTTGGAAGGCTGCCAAAATGTGATTCGTGTCATTTTGGGTTTCTTTAGTTTTGTTTGTGATCGGTCCCATTTTTCACCGCCCAAACTCACCTTTCGTACCGTGGTAGAATCGTCGTACTTCTAGAGTAGTTTTAGCCTAGCTGGAAACTTGACGTTGTTTAACGAAAAAAGAAAACAAAGATTAACTCAACAATTCACTCGTCGTTTGTAAATGTTTGGATGCATGTTTAACATAAAGCCGAAAGCCGACGAACTTCAATGCAAATCTTCAAAGTGTGCTGTTAACAGGTCTCCGATGCTTCCGCTATGAAATATGTGTATGTGTGTATGTTTTTGTGAATGTGTATGAAAGCGTACGTGTGCAAGGGATCTCTAAGGGATAAGTAGAGGAAAGCGAGGCAAGATGCACATAAACGGAATTACTCCATTAAAATAAAAGTGGTGAAATATGTTCAGTAGCGTGTTTATGAAATTTATCTGTAAATTTCAGGGGCTTTACGTTACATTTATTTATCCAAGAAAAGAGGATTATTATTTCTTACGACAGTTTAAGCTAAAACATGTGTTGAAATGAAACATTGTATCTAATGCTCTCAACAATCTGTTTGTTACTAACAACTTGAGAACTTTATAATCGCTTTATAATTTCTGTCAAAAATTTAGGAGATTTTTCTTTAATGCATAGCGAGAAATAAAAGTTTTTCAATTTAGTGGTGCATCTTGCCTGACCGTACCTAACAAGTTTGGAATGATTGGGAATGAATGGATGCAAATGGATAGAGGTGTGTAAAATGTATCATTACGAAACTCGGAAGCGGAAGAGCACATCTATAAAAATATTTGTTTAGATGAAATATTACCTAAGACTTAACAACTAACGAACACATTCAAATAAATCCGTCATGACGGGGAAACATCCAACCGCACTCCGGAATCAAGAGCAAGTGAAAAAATAACTAAAAATGAGGGTATGGAAGAGTAACACAATATGAAAAGATCACATGAAACAACCCAACCCCAGATGGTTTTTCAATAAAGAAACAATTTTGATAAAAAACCAGACAACTTCAAGCTGGAACAAACCTCGTTTTGCACGAAGAAGAGCAAACATTCAAAATAAGGTAATTTGTTATTTACAGCGGCAAGGGAAAATGTTTGCAAGTAACCTGATGGAAGAAACCTAAATCCAGTTTTCCAAGCGGAGAAAATAAACAATATCCACACGAGAGTTGGGGATGGTAAATTTCCCGATACCACAAGCTGTTTGGCTTGGTGTATGATTGTGTGCGTGTGGGGGTGTGTGCGTCTCATGAATGAATGTGTGAAAACACGGAGGGTAATGACGGTCCGAGGAATAGCAGGCAATGCGTTTATTATTAACTTACCGCTCCTCCTCCGTACCGACCACAGACGGATGTAACAAATCTGGCGTTCAACAATCAAAACTGTTTCCCCTTTTCCCACGAGCTAACAAAATGCTAACCAAAATACGATACATGAAGTCGAACGTCCCCCCCGAATCCGGTGTGGGGTGGGTGAGTGAGGTAATTGGTCGGTTTGAGGAGCGAACGTAGACATTGTTAGTAGAGCATCTTAGGGAAATCATTTATAATGCGAACGAATACACACGAGACGGGAGTGGTGGAGAGCGAAAAGGGAAGGAACACTGGCGCAGTCTGGAAGGTGGCGGACGAAATGGTTGTGGTTGTGGGCGGGCAGGCAGCATCGTAGCGAAATGGGAAGGGAACAGTGTACCGGAGAATAATTAGCGAACACACATATAGACATATACACGTAAAGCGTTAATGGGTCTAGTTGTAAAATTGATGCTTAACAATAAATAACTTTAAATGGTGTAAATGTTGACATTACCGATGTGAAACATACAATTACCGGAGTCCAGGAAAGGAGCCGAAGCGGAAAACTAACCGCGATTCAAAACGCACCGAGATTTAACCCCAAATGATAAAGTCTATTTATAGTTTAATCAATTGTTCACGTTAGGTTCCTTATGTAAAATATTAGTTCCAATCGCAGTGCACAAACGAACAAACAACAGAAGCTAACGTTAAGGACAACTCGTATCGAAGCAATAAATTCGATGTCTAGAGAGAGCAAGACGCAAGAAAACCCTAGAAAGCTTTGAAGGTTGATAATTGCGTTGGAGTTGAAAGTGAATCTGAACAAATACACACGATAATTAGCATAAAATTCCTGCCGGTACGCAGTGAGGGAAGCATTTATGAAGCAAGTATCATCCGTGTGTCCAGGGAAGAGGTTACCTTCTAGTGATTGCTTCCGGTCAGTGATAGTGAGAAACGATTCGTTATTAGTGAATCTACAATATCGTCATCGATAGCCCTAGATGATAGTTTCGTTCGGTAGCTTATATTCTGTCCATTGAGGGGGTAGGAGAGACTTTGTTTATTTATTCCTTGTTATTCTCCTCTCGAACTGATGGTGAATTGAGTCCATTTCAAGAAATAAAATCAAAATGATTGAAATGATGGAAGTAGATCGTTGACTTTCGTTTTCTTGTCGTTCTCAATTTAAACTATTCGGTATTCCGAAAAACTGGTCCTTTGCTTTCGAAAGTAAATCAAACGAGCTTTCGGAGGACTCAAACATAGATCGCGTTGTATGGCAATTTGAACGCTAGATTTCGAAGCGCTACAAACCACCAGGCGCCTCCATTGAAAAGCAAGCAAAAGTTCCGAAGAGCGGCTTTCAAAAATATTATGATTGCGCCATCTACCGGAAAACTGTTGCTTTCGCAGTGCTACCAACATGACAGCATTCAACGAATGTAAATGGGCGTCGTTTCCGTTTCGATCTTTTCTTATGTTTTTATACAGCCTATGGTTTCAGAGTACGGTTTCACAAATATATTAAGTGTGTTTTGTGCATGATTTGTACGAGGCAGAGTTTGCTACAACTATAGTTGACTGCATCGCCATGGTTTTATAATTTATTTGAACATGTAAAGCGGATGCATGAAAGGCAGAAGGAATTTTTCTTTCAAATAGAAATGTAATGTTCTCTTAGCATGGTTACTTGTTTCTATTTTCGACAGTCTTTATTCAAGTTTTGTTAGTGTTACTGTGAGTGAATGCGTGGGCTTGGGTAGCTGTATTGGCTGGGTCGTTTGTGGTAAAGATTTCGGCTATTTTCTTATTCTCGTTCATCTCCTTCCTAAACAGTTGATTCGCTTTTTTTCTCATTAACAGCTACCACCCGAGCAGGTTTTTAAATGTTTTTGTTTTTCGTTCTGCCTAGCGAGCACTCTGAATTACGTATAGCAATGACTTTCACACTGCTTTGATTTTGCTTTGCTTCTATTAGTTTATCGATTAAAGTGTTTCCAAATTGCAGTGAAAATAAATCCAAAAGCCTGCACGCTACGCAAGGGGTGGGGGCGTTCTTACGCGATTAATATCTCGTCCTACACACACTCACACACGAACACATACACCAAACAACGACACAGCATCCTTTCTAGTAAGGGAATCAGCATTCTTTCTCGGCCAAGCTTCAGCTAACTCTGGCCTCAGGGGATATGATTCTTTGCCGTTGCGCTACATAGTTTTGCCAGCTACTAGAGATTCCGTTAAGTTTTCCCGAACATTTTCCTAAACAAAATACCGTCAATACAACGCCCTCTTCTGTGTGAATTCTCTTCGGACAGTAGCTATTGGTACGGTAGAACAACCATTAGTTTTCATGTGCTTCACTTTTATCTCTACTTTAGGTTTCTTTTTTCGCTATTCTCTTACAAAATATTTCATACACTAACGATCAGCGATCCTACGGAATCAAATGCTGACTCTGTCTAATGATCTGTATATACCCGTCTCACTGATTAAGCTTGGATGTTTCTCACTTGAAGGTTTGGTTTAATTTCATTTATATTTGTAGTACTCTGATGACGATAACTATCCCTAGCCATGTCTCTTCGTGCACCGTACGGTATCTTTTCTACTGGACTGCGAGATGGAGCTGCATTTTGTTGCAGCAGGGTAGCTACTGTTCGTGGCAAAATAGTTTTAGCTAACACAGATTTCTATTTTCTTTACCTATCGCTCGGCTCATCCCATATACTCGAGCATTTTTAGTACATTCCTAACACGTTTAAACAGACACGTACCTTCGTTTATTTCATTTAACAAAACATGCAGTAAGCGAAACAATCTCCAACAAATTGCTTCGTTTGCTTTCCAACGCACTGGATTGTCCTTGTTCTATATACATAACTTTACTAAATAAGTTCGACAGAAACAGTTCAAGAGAAAAATTAATTAGTTTTTAAATTATTTGTATGATTGTAAAATTAAATAAATTGTGCGGGTTTTTTTATTACCATGCAAAACTAAGCTTATTAACGTACCAAGCTTTCCGCTTAGCTAGAAGCCAAAGTTTATAAATGTGATACATTATTCGAATGTTTACAACGATATTTTAAAGCATTCCCCATCTAAATAAGGAATAAAAACGCCATAAAAGTATAAACTAGTATTTTAAAATTCTAATGCAAGTTAAAACAAGGTTTAGATAAATATAACAGAATGATAAAATTGTCAATTTTAACGTTAAATATACCTTTGCAGATGCTTCCCATAAGACAAGCCCTATATTTCGGAACGTTGAGTTAATAGCTATCTGTTGCTTGTGCTGATTATTTTTAAGATGCACTACTATTTCTAGCTGATGAACACCTATTTAGGTTTACTGATGAGCGATTGGATGCGGTTTGCTTTTGTGTTATGAACTGTATCCTTCACCACTATTTGATGCAACACGAAAGCATGCGCTGCGCAAACACACAAACATCGTTACATTCGTTATTTAATACTTTTCACTTCCACTTTCAACCATCTGTCATCACTTTTCGTCTTTTAAGATAGCGTTTGCGTATAGAAAAGTAAAGCCTGCTAGTGTGATACGCCCGTAAAGCATTGTGTTCTGCTTTACGACTTTAACTGCTTCATGATGATGGGTTTTTGTGTTCCCTTCCTATAACAACTATTATTGCTACATTTACAAACTATGTTTCCCGCGATCAACGGACGAGCGTACGGGAGAGGCTACATTATCAGTTCAGTTTCGCTAGTTTCAAGGGTGGCTCACCGTTTCCTTCCGGCCTGGGCCTGTGTTGGGCAACATAGGGTTGCCAATGCGTTCCAGGACCGTGTCCCGCTAAACAACCGGTCATTGAAGCATACACTAACGTAATCGCATGTTGTTCGCTCCAACGGAATGTTTATTTTCCGTGAATGAACGCAAACGGTGGAGATCAGGTTGACGACGGGGACGTAAAAAAAGGTATAAAGTTCCACCGCATTGTGCACTGGAACGGCTTGACATCTTTTTTTTCCAGTGCACTGTCAACGGATTTTTGTGCGTATCGCTGTCGAAAAGGAAGCAACTCTATCGATTGTAGCGGGTATATTGGTTTTTTTCGGATTCCCACCCAAATCTGATTATTGCCAAATTTACTCTCACACCGGCAAGGGTGTCGAAGGTGGGGTTCACGCAAACAGGTAGCCAATTCCCTGCTGGGAAAAGCTGCTGGGTAAATACAGACCATCGCGCACCGGGTAGTCCTCACGGCGCAAAATTCAACACGCCATCGACAGTGTGTTTACCCAACCCGCTGAGGACATATGTGCGTGTGTCAAAAAGGAGCAGCATCAAATACATCGAGCACCAAGGAAGCATGCTCGCTTCACTACACCGTCGATGTTTGTCAATATTTGTCTCCGCCATCGGGTGGATGTCGCGTGAAAATTGATCAAAGCTGACACAAAGCTGCCGGTAGCAGGCGGTTTGGTGGTGGAGGTGATGGGTAAACATTCACACCGTTTTGTCTACGCCATGCATGCTGGAAAATATATCGATACCCGGAGACGCCTCGGAACAAGTCAACCCAGGTTCGAATGCGTTCGCACACCGCATCTGTCTAATTCGATTTCGAATCAACCGCAAGCAAAAATGGCAGCCAAAGATTTTTAGCACCACAGCTGGTGGCACCCGAAATTGTTCAATTATGCAGCACAAAGTGTCAGGCACGATCAACAACGATACCCCGTGGCGTGGAGAGGGCCAGCAATATTTCCCGCGCGATGGGTGCAAAAAGCGTGATGATTTATTTTTCCCGGGGACGAAAAACACCTTTCACAGGAGGGACCGTGGTCTGATGGAGACATTTGACGATGTTTGGTGGAAAGATTATGACCCTCAGTTTTCTCTTCCTCCCGCACTCTGCTTTGTGCGTCTTCTCCAAACAAGCGGAAAGTAAACGAGCAATCTTGAGGGCAACCGAAATCGAGCATCGGCCACCGTTGTTGGTCTACCGACGAGGGTGCGCTTAATACTACACGTAGTACACGCTGTGACCGTACGGGCTGCGCTTGACAAAGCAGGGCAGCAGCGACTGGAGCGTATTCCGGAACGCTTCCCGGAAGTCCCGGTTGAAGTAGGCGTAGATGAGCGGGTTGAGCGTCGAGTTGAAGTAGCCGATCCAGAACAGCACCGTGATCACGACGTCCGGACAGGGACACGTCTCTTCACCGCAGAGCGTCGTGATGACGTACCTGGGAAGGAGGAGAAATTCGTTCGTTGAATTATGGTTTACACGCAGAAAAGGGTAAATAAGAAATCAACCAGACGATTTTTGTGGTCAGGCTGTTAAGTCGCGTTTAAAATGCTCGATAATTGGAAAGGTTTACGAAAGGATAATGTCTCATTTGGAACATACTTGACGCACCTCAGACGACTTAAAATCAAGAATAGATACACTGTATCTATTAGGAAAGCAAAACATACAACAGGAATAATGGAAAGAATGAATTATTAGTCAGTCGTTTTCTAACCTATCAGCCTTTGAATTGCTGCACTTTTTGTAGACTGTAATGTTTCATTCAGCTGAATCAGTGTAGTATTATTTTTCAAATACGTTAAACTCATAATAATATGAATACATAAAAATTAATGAAATTGAATATACCATATGTTCACGTGTATAGCAACACTTTTTCATCCTTTAATAATATAAAACATGTAAACATATAATACTATAAACATTGTAGCAATTGCTAGATTTTGTACCAATTCAGATTGAAGGTCAAATGGGATTCAAATTTCAATTTTGACTTCGTGCACTAACAAAACAAGAATGGGATGCAACTCATTAAAAAAGAAGAATATTAAACATTTTGAATG
>KE525060.1:139112-154498 GCA_000441895.2 Anopheles sinensis | reverse complement strand
GTAAGCGCCTTGTAGCGCCAATCGTCGAGCTAGTAAGCCAACGGGCCCACAAAAATCAGCGATGCATGTACAAAAGCTAAAATAAAAAAAAATAAAATAAAAAAGAAACACGCCATGACGAACTCCCGTCCGGTTGACAGCTCCGATTTCAGCCACTTTTCACTTTTGATTCGCGGCAATCAAGTTCTAGCGGATAACGAGCCCGCTGAGTGGCCTGTTTGCCAATCATGGCCGTGTCGCGAGTGTGCCACTTGAGCATACCCGAGCAAACTGATACGCGTAAAAGAGTGGGAGAAAACACAGAATCCGTACCGGGTGGACAACAATTTGCGCACGCCTTTGAAGCGCCAGCCTCCGCAAACATCGAGCGATCACGATGACCTGAGTGGGTTTTGCCGTGAATATGATATCGTTTCGATGAGACAATCTTTAACACAAATATATAAAATACCATTATCTGTTGAGCAGAAAAAATAACACATAACGAAATGTAAGTTGTGTTGATCTTCTAGATTCACCATGTTTTTGCGATCGATTAGAAAGGATCAAAATTAAATTGCTATCAATCTAAAAGAAACGGGGCAAAACTAAATGGATTAATAAAATTTTGGCTTTTCTTTCTCCTCTTCACTTAATTTTTGATGATTTCATTAAAATGAACAGTCGCACTTTCCAGCGAAAGCACTAAATACCTGCATCCCGGTGTGCACTTAACGGAAGAAAGGGATTATCTCGACAAATTGAATCTGTCCGGCACAATTAATTGTTGCCCAAAATGAACTTTCACCCCTTTCCGCCCAACATCTGTGAACGGCGCAAGCCGGAGGTAAAGGCTTGACATGTTAAAACGCGCGATAAAACGTTTCACGAACTCAACAAAATGAGTTTTCCCTCGAGATACGCAATTCGCAGTTGACAGTCAAATGAGTCTGTTATAAAAGGTCCCCTTTCGCTCACACTTGCTGTCTCTTTATTCTCATGAAAACGGGGTAGGAAAATGTCCATCAACAGGTCACCTGATTCGCGGTGGGCGTTTGCTCCAATAAAAAGTTTTCGCTCTTCCCAAACACACACCGATCCACATCCTCCAGCCGGGTGAACGTTGATGATGGCCTAATTGATGAAATAAACTTCCATAGGCCTGTTAGGCCGCGTTTGAAAACCCCCCGAACTGTTGGCACGCGAATGGTGAGGTGAAAGTTTGCGCGCATGGTTTAACGCAACGCATCATTGGTTTAATCAGACGGAAAATCAGTCAATCAATTAACGATCGATGGGAAAGCGTGCGTGGTGATTTGCGCCACCGAGGGGTGGAAAGCGATGATTTTTGCGATGTTTGATTTCCCTTGCAATCGGACGCCATCGAACGGAATTTGCGGCGGTTTGTTTTCCGATCCACAAAGTCTATGATAATTTTCATTTCGTTTATTAACGAGTTTTCCCGCTTCGGGACGGTGGTTCATCCGTCGGGGATGAAAAAAACACACACAGGCAGCAAATAGCGGGCAGTTTTAAACTCATTTGCGTTAATTATGAAAATACATTGCCCCCGATGTGGTAGTGCTCAAATGATGACGCTTTTGTTCAAATGTTGTGCTAATTGCTAACAACCAGTTCGAGGCGACGTTGAAAGGCAAAGCAAGCGGTGGCTTTAGTGCGGTGTCATCGATTTGAGTGCACATTTTGTGGCCATTGCCGACGAATGCAATTCTAAATGGCGGTCGATATTAATTGCATCATTCGAAAGTGCAGAACCGAACGGAGGATTCGTATGCTGCAACGACACTGTAATTGGTGTGAGCTGTTTTATTACTCGCTTTACGAGGCAACTGGGCTGCTGGGAATCGATATGAGTGTTTCGAAAAATGAATGTGCACTGAATTACATTCAATTTGGTATCTGTCGCAAACGATTCCTGCAACATATGTAAGTGGTTCGTGAAAAAGCAGACCTGGTTATGAAAAAAATGATTCAACTACGTTGCAAGAAAAGAAACATAAGATTATCAGACAAAAATCGAAATCATAAGCGACGATTGACAATATTAAAACGATTCAAAGATTGGAACCGATTAACATTCAATTAAATGTAATTAATTTAAAACCATCGATTAAAAAATAACCATGCACAAATTAAATATCCAAGTGAGTATTCAATTATATCCCATGACACTGCAGCTTGGGGGAAAAATATTGTTCTCTAACGAAATTAGCATTAGCCTGCCTTCTATCACACTTTCTCAGCGCAACAACTGAATTCTACCGCTCGAATGACTGATCGAAGAGAAAACGAGAATAGTCGATTCAAAACAAAAACATTAAAATGAACACTAGTCCGCTCTATGCAATATACTCACCAGAGGAAGAACGGAAGCCAGCAAAGCAGAAACACTCCCATGATGATGCCGAGCGTCCTGGCTGCCTTATGCTCCGCTCGCCATCCCTTCGACTGGCGTGTGGAAGTGCCGCCTGCCATCGAGTGCGTCGTCAGCAAAAGAAAAGTGTCCGTCCGCGGGTTGGGTCGGGTTGGAGAAGTTTAATTAGATTTCCACCGATGCCAGGCAACCGATCGGTCCGTTCCGGTGTTGTGCCGTTTCCGAGCCGAGCGAGAGGACATCATTTCCATCGGGCCGGATCGGGTGTCCAATGTCCGATGGTTTGATGTTTAAAGGCCGGTGGGACGATGGCCGGTAGTTGATCGAAGAATTCGAATGCGAAGGATAGGTAGGCAAGTACAGCAGCACGTCGCGTAGGAAAATGAAGGGAAGGAAAAGAAACAGATCGAAGGTTGGTAAGTGGTACGATAATTAAATCACGTATCGATCACGCCGTACAAGAACCATATACCGATAGCCAACTGGCCGCATTGGTTGCTTTCTTAACGACACAGTGTAAAAGCTACGAATACACACACAACAAAACTCTTCGTTCTACATGGTTCCGCAGTTGGTGCGCATACTTTTCCAATACTTCTTTCTTTCATAAACGTAAATTTTGCAACTTTTAAAGTCCACCCAATTACCGCCCGAGACATAAGCTGCCTTTAAGCGCCCGCTGCGTGAAGAATTTAAAGAACTCAACTTTTAATACTAGGAAAAGCCGGAACCGAACTGCTGGAAAGTAGCACCGCAACTTACAGCATCAGTCATTTCTGGGGAGGCGTGTTTTTCGCCCTCTTCTCTTGAGTGCTTTTGCAAACTTCGATATGGGTGTCAGGTTGCCGGAAAAGGGCAACTTTCTTCGTCATATTCCGCTTCGCCGGAGTTGGTAAGTTCATTAGAAGCGATGCATTGCTTGCTGGCAAACTACGCCGAAAGTTGCTACAAACAAGTTGCACTCAAGTCACGCGTGTTAAAATAAAAATTCGCCAAACTTAATTGAAGTTGCTTATCGATGCGGGAAATATGATTCTCGCATAACGATATAAAAATATATAAAAATTGAATAATAAAAGTGGCATTGCTAGGAACAACTGAATCACAACGAATAAAGCAAAAAAAAGCACTGCCATCATGCTGTAAAATAGATTTATATGAAACAATTTGATATTTAATCGCTTAATAGCTTCACGCAATCAAAAGTTGAAACCTAGACGATTAGGGTTTTGTTCAGTCATGCACAAAGAGCAAAAATAATCGACTTAACACAATGAGATGGAAAAGTAAATATTGCCAGAGGCTCGAACCAGGTTGCTCTTCTTGGAAGATACAAATCCGATTACAAAATGTACTCTGTTGGTCAACCTATAGATTAGCATTTGTTTTCTCTTGTGGTGGATACATTGTTATGAACTTGATGAATTTCCCGGAACCGAGACAAATGCTCGACGCTTTACTTCAGCTTTGACAACTAACCGTTTTGTAGAGAACGTTTGTTTCATATTAGAAAAGAGCAAATGTGTTAACATCTTCTCAGAACCTTTTTCCTTGATAATGAAACACAGAAACACAAAAGCCAAAGTCTGCAGCATTTTCACTGAATTGTAATCAAAAGAGCAGTTTTGTTTTACAGTTCGTCAATCATAATTTCATCTCTATGTATTTTTCCAACCATTTATGCTTTTGAATCAATTTAAAACAATCCCACATCATCCATCATATCCTTTTTTGTTTTCTGCAAATTTTCATCAGAATTACAAACACATCGTGACCTCATATACAAAATGGGTTTTTATCGCTTCGATAGATGTAAAAAAATCAGTGAAGCGAGAAAAGTTATGTCAAACGGTTCTCACCCAATGCACACCTTGCCAACTAATTGGCAATTTAATTCAATTCATGAGTGGAAAAAGTGTGTACAGTTGCAATATTAACTCAGTAAAAATGTTTGCTAGCAGGAGCTTTGTTGATAAACGCCTGAAAAATGAACAGTTTTATTTAATTGGTATGGTGAAAATTAAAATGGAAACAACAACAATATTGTTAAGCTAATAGTTCAATTAAAGCTGAACTTTTTCACCTGTAACCGACCCGAATGAAAAGCATTCTTCATTCGGCTACGCCATGGTCTGTTGAAATTTGTTTTTGTTTTGCCAGCGAATTATTTCAATAAAGTAAATTAAATTTCTAATCTAGAAGGACATCATTTCTTTTTTAACTGTTTTCCGAACCATCCCACGTCTAACCACAGCAACCCTGGCCACAAAGGATGCGGCACAAAAGGAAGGCTCACGCACCACCGGAAAGGGCCCCGTGGGCTATCAAAACGTTGGAACCAGGAAGCCTCGGTTGGCCGCGAAGAAAAACCACACCAACCGGCGGTCGCGGTTTCAAGTGGCATCGACGTCGGCGAAAAGGCGTCAGGGGAAAAGCGTCCGGCAGGGCATTTGTTAGCATTCCGGCCGAACGAAGACGCAAATGCTAGCGCTCGTTCCTTCTTTTTTCCCGAAAGGCAAACGCTCCGGCTCGAATTTCCCAGTCCACCGTGCCGCGAACGTTGACCTTGGCGTGGAACTGGATGCGATAGATGCGGGGATTCACGGTTCTCTTGTTAGCGATAACAACGGTCTGCGAAAGGAAAAACTAGTCGTAATTGTTCGATGTCGCTTTTGACCGGATAGTCCCGGTCTGAAAATGATAGCGCCAGATGACGGCCGAACGCCTGGATAAAGCTAAGGCGCTGGAAACCGACTCCCAACACTCCAAACAACCGATGTGCAACACGAGCATCGCTTTAACCGGGATGGGATGGCCATTTTTTCCTTCTCTCTACCATGGAGTTTTCTTTCGCAGGCACGAGGTTCGTGTGGACCGTTTTCCACGGGCCGGGATCGCACTCGAATACCGGAAATAAATTATCGCAAAACGGAGAACTAGATCATTTATCTTTCTCCGCCTGTTCGCTTCTCTTAATCTCGAGCGGCAACGGAGGACAACGTGAAAAGACCAGCTGCGTCCATGCGGTGAATATTATTGAACAATTCTCTGCCCGAACTGAAAGGGGGAAAGTTCGAGGACAGTTTTCTGTTTTCCGTTCTTCTCATTTTACTCGGCAAGCGATGGTCCCTGAACTGGATAATTTGCGTAGTTCTTTTATACGCGAAACGAAGCGTGTTGATTGCAACAATCGATAAAATGAGTCGCAGAAGCTTCCAGTGCGAGTAAAGGAAACAAGACAAATAGAGCATACACCATACTTTGTAACGTTCCAATGATCTACGTTCCATATTGGTAGTACACTTATAAGCTTTCATTTGCAGTATGACCGTTTGATAGGTACTTTTTTCCATGTTTTATAATGTTTGCCAATGTGTTTTGATATTAATATTCTTAGATGAGTTTAAACACTTATCAACACTGTTTTAAAGCATCAAGCGAGCAACATAAGGCGGATTCAGCGTGGAAGCTTAAGTTAACTTTTGCAATAAATATTCAATCAATAAATTAGTTGTGAATTGGCAACATTCAAATTGGAAAGTGCATAACTTCAGGTTTTATAAGTTAAAACCATATTAAACCGTATAATGGATTGTATTCCTTTAACATTCCAACCCTTCTGATACCCTTTTCTAGTTTGTTTTGAACTTTGTACTACAGAGTGTAGTATGCATAATATATTTCGCATAAATTAACGACTTCGGTCCAGGACAAACATTAAAACCAATGACGCCACATGCAGGAAAGTAGTCTGTGAGGCTGGCCGATGCTGCGAAAGCACGCATTAGCAATTTTAATCCACTGCAAGCTATAAAAGCGTAGCTATTCCATCGTTGCGTTGAAATTTTCTCTTTCTAAAAGCTCCCGGCGAAAACCGTTCCGTGCGATCGTTCGTAAGCTATTTTATCGCGCCATTAATTACTCATCGAGAGGTGTTACGCCCGGCGGCCAACCAAACCTGGCCCTGGGCCACCATCCCCTTTAGGTTGGTGTATTTTTTTTTTAAACAGCTTTCACGTCGTTTATTTCCTTTTCCCCACGCTTGGAACTATGTGCTTATTTGGCCGTTGGCGGTCGGTGAGCTGAAACCTAATCAGGCTAATCGAACGCGTCCAGAATGGAATGAAATCAATTGGATGGACGGAAGCCGTCCATTTTGCGGCCGAAAGGTGTCAGGTGCCGAGCTGAAACGGAAACCACTGCAAACGCTCTACACTATTTTAACTGAACGAACGTGTGTCTACTGAAGGCGGTTGGAAGCGTACGGGATAATATGGGCGTATCATTGATCGGCAGCAAACCAGCAACACAAGTGGCAGGATTAAGCGGTTTAAGTGATTGTGAAACAGTTCGCAACAGCTAGCTAGGGGGAAGTAGTGGTTTTGGTGGGGAAAAGAAAGCAGCTAATAGCAGTGGAAAACTTTACTCTAGGCTCTGGGGTTTGTATGTACAATATATGCAATGGAAGAACGTGCGGGAAGTGCTGGCAAGCTAACGAGGAGGGGGGAATAGGAAGAAAAGGCAAGCAAGGAAGCGAAACGAGCAGAACGAGCGGCCACTAAACTAAAGCAGCGGGAGGCGAGCCTCGGAGGAGCAAGCAAGCTGAACTGAACGAAAGCGAGCGAACATGCGCCGGAAAGTAGGCAATCGGACTGACCTTCTCCGCAGCCGACGCTGGGGCAACGCGAATGTCGGCAGCCGGCGCCGGGCGGAACGGGGCTGGGCACGGTCAGCCGATTTCCGGAGGTGAAGGGCGCGGGGGCCCCGTCCACACCGCCACACCCCGCCGGGACACGGCGCCACCCGTACCGCTTCAGGTGGTTCCAGAGGCACTTGATCTTGCGGAACTTGTGATGCCGGCAAGAGGCCGCACCGGAACCGTCGTCCTGGTGGCCGCCCGGGTAGCAACAGCTCGGCTGGTGCGGATGGTGACCATGGTGGTGGTGCTGGTGTTGGTGTTGATGCTGCTGGTGATGGGTATAGGAGCCTTGGTCTTGGTCGCGTTGCTGGCCACTGCTGCCGGCGCCATCGCAACCGGGCCAGCCGCACACACTGCCACCACAGTCCGGCTCGTCCAGCTCCGTGTCGGTGTCGTTCGCGTTCACCACGTTGTCGTTGTTGATCACGATGCAGATGGCGCCACGGCGCTGATACTTCTGGCTCGAGTCTTTATCGTTTCCGTATTTTTGTTTGTCACCGGTGTTCCGATTTTTCCCGATTCAGTGTTTATGTTTGTCCCACCGTTTGCCGCCAAATGCCGCCGTTGCCCGCGGGTAATAAAAACACACAGGTTGGTTTGAAAGAAAATGATTGGAATAAACTAATAATAAAACCAAACTTACATACACACATACACACAGAAACACCCACACGTAAGGTTTCGTTTTATTGTTCTTGTTTCTTAAAGATACAATCAGGTAGAGAAACATACAAGGAGCAAACGGAGTAGAAACAAAATGTTTTCAAACAACTCTGTGGCCTTTGACACACAGCGAGGAATTAATGATCAAAGGAGTCAAAGAAGACAGAGCAAAAGAATGGTAGAGTGATAGAGAGTCAAAGAAGGATAGGGAGAGAGCGATGCAGGTGAAAAAGCACAATAGTGAAGAAAGTGGAGGTATACATTTAATTACGAAACAGGATCAAAACCTCATGCCAGTCCCGTTGGCATGGTGTTGGCTTTCGACGCTCGATCGCGATTGTTCATTTCCGTGCCAATAGATAGCGAAGTAAAAGCAACCCAGAGAGAAGATAATGGTGTAAGCAAAAGGTGCCGACGAGCAGAGAGAAAGAGAGAACGAGGAAAATTCCATGGAAAACCATCGCCCGCAAATATGCGAACCATGACGTAGGCTAATGGCGTTTTTCGTCGCTGAGTGTAAATCAATCAAAAGTCGAATCGACCACCCCCGTAACCAAACACGCGGATCGATTTGAAAACGCACAAGTGTTGCTTGTGACCGTGCGTGCGTGTGTGTTTGCTTGTACAATTTTCTCTTAAAACTTTTCAATTTTTATTTCGTCCGGATGACTTTCACTGGAAGGAACGATCCATAACAAAGAGATTTGCTGCGCCATCGCGAGTTCCGGTTCAACGTTGGATGTGTGTGTGTGCTTGTTCTTGACGGATATGAAGATAAATTGTATCTTAGCATGAATAAAACAGGAGCTTTTAACTGCCAATGAAAGAAGGATGGGAGCGAATTTTCACAACAACAAAAATATTCTTCCGTTTGACTTTTCAAGGACGAACGAAACTAAAAAAGAAGCACAAGTATCAGATCGGTCATTAATACCATCTAAGTATAAGCATTCTTGGTTTCAAAGATCTTCCTTTATTAAAACCCTATTCTATGGGCTAGTGAATTCATCTTCATGTCCAGAAGGTATAAATCTAAAATGTAAACATTTATGGCACTTGAGAAGGGATCGAAATCAATCAATTTTGTCAACATGTAAAATAAGTTTGAGTTGCAAAATCGTGTCCGATTGCCGTGCGGCTGACCGAAGCAGCGGCTTGAAATGAACTTTCACACCCGCTACCAGCTCCCTCCCTGTCCCCCGGTTCTCCGTTTGTTCATTGAACAAACACATCGTAATGGCGCAATGTTTATTTAACTTTCCAAACCCACAAACGAGGCCCCATTGGATGGCGAGTGAGAAAGCAGGCGCTCGAAGTTGACGAGGGACCGACAGCACTTAGAGACATTGAAAAGCAACATCATAAATCCATTTTTGCCGCTCGGAAAAGGTTTACGGGCGCCGGGCGCCTCTGTTTGCGCAGTGACGCCGAGGAAAAGTGCTTGAGTGCTCCGCCCCGAAGAGTGTGGGCTCTTGGAGACTTCGAGGGATGCGTATGGCAGACGAATAAATTAGGGTATAGACATCACACGTTGGTCGGACCGTGGTTTCTAAACATAATATTTCTAGTGTGTGTCTAGAGTCGTACGGCTGAATCAGGGCATTCCGGGAATGTTTAGAATCAGACCAGAATCGGATGTTTAGACATAACTTATTTCGTGTGCTACAGACAAGTTCTGAGATTCAGGAGCAACTGGTTCCTGGGAAATATTTTTAATAAAAGCTCGTCAAGGCTTACAGGCGTTACTTGTCAGGATTAATTTTGCCCATGCCAGCTGGCAAAGTTATTATTAAATTAAATGTTGATTAAAGTTTTCGCCCAACACGGGGAAAAAGAAAAACTCTTATGTAGACGGGTTTCATCAATCGTGCAACGCTTAACCGCATGAACGGGGCGAATGAAAAGAAAATCCATGCTCAATACCCTTTAATTCCATTTAATCTCTTTTGACTCATTTCCAACGGCACTCCTTTCTTCACCGTTGTTCGGGCGAAACTTTTGCTCGTTGAATCGCCAAAAAATGAAACATTGCGAACCGGGTACGTGTCAAATGTACCGCACGCCCAGGTACACCGTGCTGGCGAGACGGTTTGGAGTTTGGATAACACTGATAAACTGGGTGAAAAAGTGGGCCAATGGCACACAAACACAGCCATACACCCATCGGTAGCCATAACCGTTCCCCGGGCATGCGGTTCCTGCATACCGAACAGCCATTAAATGCCGGCGATGATTTAATCCCCGTCGCCGTGGAGCAACTTTTTAATCAACTTTCTACAACTTCCACGAATGTTGCTGTACTACACAAACACGCAAACATACACACCAGCGGAGGGAAGGACAAAGGCATGGAAATATAATGTACGTCTTTTGCATAGGGAGAAACTCCGAGCGGGCAAGCTGGAACGATGGTCACTTCAATCAGCGATTTATTGTCGCTTTTAGGTGATCGTGTTCCATCGGCGTTGGGGATGAGGGAATACGAAAGCCGGAGGTGAGGACGAAGTTTATTAAACTGAAAATATTTATCCTGAAAACCACGCTCCCTGCAGCTTCGCCGAACGCCGAACGACCAAGTCGATGGAGGCGCCTGGTGATGGACGAGATTTGAAATTAACTCGAGTAAATTGAGTCCCCAGCCAAACGACGGACTTTGAGAATGCTTCGTAGACATTTTCATACGAGAAAAAAAATTCATCAAACATAACGGAACATTGTTGGAAAATGCTTTGTGTGTGTGTGTTTTTATATTATATTACATCTTTTTATTTTCCGTTACATGACGATGTTTCGTCAAAAAATTTCAACTGAACTTACGTTTATCAGTTCAAGTGAAATAATGTGATTTTTGCCCCGTCTTATCTTTCCATTCAAACGCTCACTTCTGAGTATTTTTTTCTCATTAAAATAGCAATATTCATTAATTCCAGCATCACCAAGCACCAGCCGTGCAGGAACGTTTTCCACGGAAATCAGTCGAAAAGAAATATACTTTACGTCCACCTGCTGACCACCTAACGATGTGTAATTAAATTCTCCCCAACAGCGACCTTGCGAGAGGCAGAACTTATGCTGCTCTTCCTTTTTGGCGCTCATTTGAAATGGTCTAAGAGCTATTCCATGCCATTCCGTCGTCCGCTCGACGTCGGATTCGGGATTTGCGTTTTTTTTTCTGCTGAGCGTGGTTTTGTTGACAGTTGTTGTTGATTTTTGTTTTTACCACACTGTGTACCGGAAAGCGTGACTCTACATTTGCGTTCGCACGCTTCCGAGCAATGGTACGATAAAGGAAGACTAACATTTCCTCTGGGGATGCGACAATCTACCAGACGCCACAAGAAGGTCAGATGGCTTCCGTCGCGCCAGTAAGAAACCAAACACCTGCAGGCCATCTAAAAGGAAACACCAAACACTCGCACACACACACGCACACACCTGTACAGCAAGTTGGACTGGAAACTCACGTGCGATTGAGGTTTGACGGGAAAAAGGAGTTAAAAAGGGAGCAATGAAAAGGGAAATGGAAAAACACCACACCGACACCCGCCCTAACAGACACTAAGGAAAACAATTAGAACACGAAGATGTGCGACATTGTATTAAAAGACTGTATACGGAAAGCAATGGACGGAAGAGGCCAAAGGGAGGAAAAACAAGATTCTCATATGGGCATGTTGTCTTTGGAAAAAACAAAAAAAACGCCGGGTGGGAAGAGAACAACGACAAACCTTTTAAAAGCGAACAACGGGACACAAAAGTTTCCAACGGGACGCAGTTTTCCATCCTTCATACTCGGTCACACGAGCGAAAAGAGCATAAGACGAGCACTTGTACCAATCTTCTTTCAGCCTCGCCGGGACCTCGGGCTTAAAATGTTTCAACACATTTGTAACATCAAACGATTGAATTTGAGGTATGACAAAAAAGGGAAACAACACACCACACATCGACACACCGCACACACACGAGATAAAAGGAATTGTTCATTTCAGAGGCAACAAACACACACACACACAATGTATGGAGAACGCTAAAACCAGCTCGCGATGTGGTTTGCATGTTTCGGTGATGATAATGAAATTCTCGTTCGCACCGCAACACAGACGGTGTTTTAATAATGGTGATGGAATCCAGCCCGCTAATCCACCGCGTGTGGTAATTTGCTTCCAACGAACAATTTAGAGCTTTCGGTATTTGATCACAGAATGCTAGAGTTCCAGAGGTTTTCAGTTCTAAATGCTTTTACTGTTGGATTTGTTAGACTATAGAAATACGAAAACCTTTTGCCAATCAAGGTCAAATTCTTCCAAAAACTGAATGAATGTAGTTTGAAATTCGACGACTTTAATCCGAAAAATAATTGCAATCGTGTGTTTCTTTCTTTGCCGCCTTATAGTATTCATTTCACGATGCCCAACACAACTTCTAAATGCAAGCGAATTGGAAAAGCCCCACTGAATCTGGTTGGTGGAATATCAGAAACAACCTGGACTAAAGAGATCCTCAATCCATTGATCTAAAATCTATCGGGATTGACCGACTTTAGAGCTCAACTAAGTACGACACACAGAACACTTAATCCAATTATGGATTGATACTCACTCGTCGAGCTGTTGGATCGTCCTCCGGCCGTCGCCCCACCTCCACCACCACCGCCACCACCCCCACTGCCGTTCCGGTTGTTCAGCTGGAAGCTGGAGTCATCGTCCGGGTTGTCGCCGGTCTGGAAGTTGATCACGTTGATGTTGTACGTCACGGTGGAGGACTGACGTTTGCGTCCGAGCCGGGGATGCTGAGGGGAAGGTGTCATGATGGAGGGTGCCCTCGAAGGGGTGACGGTGCGCGAGGTGGGCGAGAGGGAGGCCGCCGTGTGGCTGTTGTCGATCACGATGTCCGGATTGGTGTCTGTCAGCATCAGCATCTCGCTCGCGATGTCGATCGTGGTGACGGTGGCGGGCGCCGACGTCGGTACGCGTGGCAACTTCTCCTTCGGACTCGTCGCGACCAGATCAAGCGAGATGGTTGACGCCTCACTCAGCTGAATGTTGACCGGACTGCAGCGTGCGTTCAGAGACACGTTCAGAGCCGTCGAGAGCTGGTTTACCGAGGCGATCTCCCGGTTCGGGACGGATCCCACGGACCTTAGGTCATCCACCGCCGACGGAGTGCTGTTGATCGTCGAGATCAGGTCGATCACGTTCGTCTCTAGTGGTGCATCGATGGGAGGTGGACCCGATTGGACTGCCACTCCCTTTAGGCTGGAAGTTCGGATAGGCGCTCCTTCGTCCGCAAGCAACTCCTTCACCGTGGGACTACTCACCGTAGGGCGAGATCCGGTGAACCCATGGTCGAAGCATCCGATCAGAATATCCGGAGTGTCCATGGCCGCCGGAACACCTTCTCCAACATCTCCACCATCGCCACCCGCGGTGGGTCCTTCCCCTCCACCTACAGCCTGAGCGCCCGGCTCACTGTTGAGGACTATCTTGAAGATCGCGCCATCCTTACCTCCCACCCCTGGTGCACTCTGATCCACCCCGACCAGGTTCTTGAAGCACCGGCGGGCCGCACCCTCGTCCTGCTTCTGGAAGGCGGCACCAAAGTCCGAATCGCTGAGCGCGTAAATCAGCTCCTTCTCGTCCTTGTTGCAGTTCTTCAGGCTGTGATTGTTCTTGCCCAGCTTCTGACGCTGCTTCTCGATCATCGTGAGAAAGTCGCTCTCACTCGCCGCTATCTGGTGGCGCTTGTGCGTGTTCACCTCCTTCTCCGAGTCCTTGTTGAGCGAGGAGGCCACGTTGATCAGGTCGAGGATGTTGTTGTTCGAGCGGTTGTCGTTGTTCTTGTTGTTGCGCTCCACCGAGCGACTGTTGTTCAGGTTGCCGCCCGCCATCCCCCCAACCGTCCCGCTGCCCTTCATGTACGTTTTGAGCAGACCGTTGCGCGAGAAGAACGGCTGGAAGAAGTTCATCTGCCGGAAGCTGTCCTTGCGCGACGCCCGGCGCTGCTGTTGCTGCTCGACCTGTTGCTGCTGCTGCTGCTGCTGCTGAAGGGCCAGCTGCTGGGCCTCCTTTATGTGGATCGGCTCCGAGCCCGAGTAGCGCAGGTTGTTCTCGTAGTGCAGCGGAAAGATGGACGACACGCTGTCGGAGCCCTTGATTTTGCTCTCGTTCTTGTACTCGAGGTCGCGCAGGTCGATGCTGCTGCGGCTGAGGCGCCGGGGCGGCGAGGACGGAACCAGAAAGTCGTCGTCCGTGTTGGCAACGACCGTTGGCACTATAGGACCCTGCAACTTATTGGGTGGAGAAGCGCAAAAGAGTAGAAGCAGAATTTCAATGAGGGAAATATTCAATGTTGTTATAAGATTTTGTGGAACAGATTTTTATTTAAATTTGTTGCCAGTATTTATACTTCTTGTTTATTATTCAATGGTTGGAAAGTTCAAAATAAAGTTTTCCTAGCAAAAATAAGTAGTTTTTGAAAAATGCCATTCTGTATTTAAGTAAAAAATTAGTGGAAACAAGTAAACACGTTTAAAAGGTAAACTGGAGGTTCAAAGAAGGTTCAATTTAATGCTTTACCAGACGTATAAGTTGAAAATGTCCGGCTTTTTGACGAAAGTAAAATACGGCTTCCGGGAAAACTATAAAATATTATTTATTCAAAGTAATACCCGTTTGTTTCTATACATTTCTCTCATCTCTTAGGCATATTGTGACACCTTCATTTTTGGTAGAAGCACTGCTCTTAAAGTACATGGCCCATGAAAGCAAAACTGTGATAATATAAAGGAGACAAGTCTGGAGAGTACAGCAGGTGTGATAGAATCTCCCAGTTGAGATTTTTTATCATCTCCTCTACGATTTTGCCCTTACGCGCCAGTGCATTCCCATGTTGCCATACCTCTTTTTTTTTGGCTTCCGATCCATTTTCCAAGCTACTGGATCTTGCGCATGGATTTTAATCGTTCACATATCACAAATTGTGTCTCATTTAATGCTTTCTTCAATTTTGCTGAGTTTGGGTTGATTCTGCACCCAACAGCTCTTGCAATTCTGCGAAATGAGGCCAAAATCACCACTTCCTGCAAAAACGGAAAACGCTAGCAACTTCCAGTTGAATGTGACATAAAGAGTAGCATTTCTTTTAAATTCAAAACATGTTTGAGAACTTTATCATTAAAATTGAATCCGCGGTAGCCAAAACAGCAAACTGTCTTCGTTTGATAACGTGTAAAAACTTTCAGCATTATAGCGGAACGAACTTGTTTGATTTTGTTAGACATTTATTGTCCACCGAATTCAGCTGATATGAATTTTTAACTATTTTGTCACTTATGGAGACAGGTTGAAAAATCATTTGGAAGCCTTGGTCCGGCCACTGACTGTGCTGCGAGACCCCAAATGACAACAGAGGCCGTTACGACAGGCATAACGAAAAATGCCCTAATCATTCCGTTTTATGGATCAAAATATCGCTTCAACCGGCCAAATAGTTAAGAAAAACTTAGAAAAGATGGAGATTGTTATACAGATGACGCGATCGAGGCCAGTCACTTAAACAACCGGCTCGAAGCTCCTGTAAGACATGTGCTCGGAAAATCACAAAATTCGGTACAAATATCATAATACGATTACCAGCACTAATAATACA
>KE525060.1:103644-131913 GCA_000441895.2 Anopheles sinensis | reverse complement strand
CCTCCATTTGCTATTCCTTCAAACACCTCATGTTTCAGTGTTGAATTAGATTTCACGCTACATATTAGAACAGCAAAGTGCCATCTGAAAGAAATTAATGAGAAAAGTATACCTAAGACCTTGCGATCGTTACTGTCTATGACCCGGGGAAAAAATATTCGTAAGGCACTCAAGCTAAAACATCACCGGAATGGAGTACATTTCATTTAATTCCTTAGTGAACTTCACGGTTGGAAATCATTCCGAACAGGCTGGTCTTTTTGTTGTTTTGTTCCTTTTTAATGCAATAACCATCAAACGAAAAGAAATACATCGCAACATTTACGCGTTGAGACGACGTTTTCCTCTTTTTTCCGGCGCCATAGGACATTACATAGGACTGCCCACGCCCCCCCACGGTGGAGTACAACTGTCATTGCCTCGTTTGCTCGACAATTCATCATAATTTCCCATCCATCTTCGTTGCCTTCGAACAAGTTGGGCATTCAGTTCGAAAATTATTATTTTCCCCCATCAATGAACGGGGCGGAGAGGAGAAGCGGAGCGGATGTATGTGAAGTGATACTCTTTTATTCGCCGTGTCAATGATATGGCACTTCTGCTTCCTCTGCCACTTGGCCTCGTAATGTTGGGAAGAAGTAGAAAAAGGTGGCATACTAGGAACGGAGGGAACGGAACTGAAGGATAGGCGCAGCGAAGGCAACAAAATTGCTGATACTGCAAGCAAAAAGCGACCAACACGACGAAGCTAATTAATAGTTGAGTCTTATCACCATCGGTCTTTCGGGTCCGGGCATTTTTTTTTCTTGTGTCTCTTCTCCCCCTGGCCCCTTTTCCACCACAAGGTAGTCCTCGTGCAAGGGAAAGGAGGAAGAAAAATTACTCCCGGGAATGAGAAAACTTTTTCACCATCAACTGCGTTGCCTCGAGGCGCAAGGGCGGTCAAATGGAAGTCAGAAGGGGCCTGAATGCAAGGAAGAACATTAAGCAGTCGGCAAGAGTGAAGCAGTAGAGGGCAGAGGTTAGAAGCTAAGAGAAACTTAAGCATGGTGGTACTTACCGGTCGACCGATATGCAGCAAAGGTGAAGTATGCTCGCCGTCGAGAAGTAGACGTCCAAACTGTTCCACACGTCGCACATGAACGGTCCAAACAGCCACCTAGAGTTGTTGTTTTGGGAGGAATGGAAAGTGGTTTATTTCTCGAAGAAGAGCTTAATAAAATATAGTTTTAAACAAAACTTGCCTATGAAATTTTTTAGAATATGTATTTTTTTAAAACATCCATTAAAAATTAAAACTTTGCATCCAACCCTGTATCATCAATTTCAAGCTTCCTTTTTTCTTCTCGAAAAGATAACTAACGTGAATGGGTTTTTTTCCTCTAATCTATGTTACACCGGTAATATACGTTCTCTGTGGTCTGTCCTAAAAAAGCCACTCAGGCGACACAATGGGTGACAGTTGTTCGCTACTATTTTCCGAATTTGTTTCAGCGACCAGAACGGTGGAGTTTGTTTCATTTCACTGCCGCGCACCCATACCGGCCACGGCGAACGGTGGGCGGAAATTGAATTTTCCAACTGGTGAAAGCTTCGACACACCGAAGCTAAGTTACGCAAGGGCAACGAGACTGAAAAAAAAATCCACGGCGAACTCCAACTTTGACAGTTTTTCCGAACGTTCTGGTTTTGGTGGAGAAATAAAATACAAACGCCCAAACAGAAATCCACTTCAGGACGCAGCGAACGAAACTTATTCCCTCCAGACGGGAACCAAAGTCGGGAAATGGGGTTCGAAAACGCATTTGGAAACACTGTCGTTCCCGCTAACGAACCGCGCCATGTGGTTCCCCCCCGGGAACGGGAGAAGAGGAAGGCGGAGGAGACTACCACGCTTGTAATTTCATTTTGAAAATTTAATACTGATCGAAAACGAAAGCATTCGATAATTTGATTGTTTTCGGCAACAAAGCTTTTAGAAAAAGGGGATGCACGAGGGAGTGGTGGTATCGAACGCAAAACGTCGAACTTATGTCAATTTAGTGTTGGAAGCCATTATACCTAATGCAACAGAAATAGTTTCGGTAGTTTTAATAAATTAAGGAAAACATTTTCTAATAAAAAACACTCTTCAAATGAAAAACCGATAAAATAATCTCTAGAATTAGCAATCAAACATTAACTTACCTTCCCGACAGCTCCACCGATGCATTAAAAGTCATCGCACAAAGTGCCACCAGCATATCCGCCATTGCTAAAGATACTACAAAGTAGTTGGTTATTACTCTGCAAAGAGATACAATAGAGGAAACTGTCAATAAAATGGCCATTTTTATATATAACGAGAAGGAAAGAACGTAATCGCTCGACTGTGAATTGAAAGAATGAGTTTCATTTGAACGCAATCGAATCGACAGATATGATGAGGTGATGGATATGACTAACGTTAGCCGGAATTACATCCGAACGAAGCTCAACAAGTGCGGCTCGAAACTCCACTCGACATTGTGTCGCCGGTCGCCGAGGACGCTCATCATCACCAGATTCCATTCGCAAACCATTTATTTTTAAAAGAGATGATCTGTGCCTTAACACTTGGTCGCATTTCTTGGATTGCCGAGATGCAGCTTTCGACGAAGACGGTGCCTTCACCCGCTGGAGGTCGATGTTGGTTTACGGTAATTTTTTAAAACCCTTTTGCCTTCCTCCCACCCCCACCGGCTTCTAACGAACGACGATAAAGCGGTAATGGAGCGAGCGGCGGAGAATGGTAAAACTTCGTCCTTGATGCACACGCCGGATGTTCCCGCCTCCAGCGCAGCAGGAAAATGCTTTCGGAAGGCGCTCTAAATCTAATCAAACAATTCCTATTCTTCAGCCACCCAAGCCACCCGCAGTAACCGGTTCGAAGGACCGAACGAGTCGACCAGTTGCTTCGTGCGAGTCCCATCCCTGGGCAAATACTATCGTGGCATGTTGGCACAAACGGTTGGTGGTCGGTTAGAAAGGACAAAGGGGAAAAAAAACACCGACGGCGGTGCATGCGAATGGCAGGGATAACAAGAAATAGGACCACTGACTGGCAGAAATGAGCAGTTTCCTGCGCTGAGAGGCTGCTCGAGGCTCGCCCCGTTCCGAGCACGTTGTCATCTTCAATCTGCTCAAGACAGAGCCACCGTCGGTGGGGGAGAAGAAAACGAAAAATTACATCGTTGTCTGTCCGTCTTCCACAGCGTTTCCCGTGCGAGGGAGTGGAAAATGAATGCTCTCCGATTCGGGATGTCCGGTTCCTCGAACATGATTTCTTGATTGCTTATCGCTAACATTTATGGATTTACTTTAGAACTTAGGAGTGCATTGGAAACATTTACTCTAAAGCTAACCAGTGTCGGTAAAGCTTGTCTCATTTCGGTTCATTACCAGATTATATCGTAATGCAAGCGTAAACGCCGAGAGAGTTACTTACATTAGCACCACAGCACATCACTCACATGCAGTTTCATTGTTTCTTATAACTTTGTTTCACCCATCGCGTGTTCCGGAGCGAAGAATAAATTGCATTTGCACTCCACCTCACAATTACGGTGTGCAACTGGCTAAGTGACTGGTAAAGGCGCATCCTCGAAAACTTTGCCATGACGACGGATTGTGGAAGCTGCAATCTCATTATCCTGTGACGGACAGGCAGCAGGAATTCGCCGCATTAACCGCATTCGTTCGCTCGCTTCCGTCCTGAACTCCTGAAACTGCGAAGGAGCCAGGGAGAGGCGACGAACAGGGGCAGAGATTGACGGGAAAGTGTTATGAATAGATTACGAGGGAAGCGTGACTCGTGACCTTTTGACTTGCAAAACATGACTTGCCATTTTTTAAACACGTCATAATTATGCAAAATGATATGTTTAACATTCGTAGAAATTTATTTTCAACCATAATTTATTCGGTTATAAGAAGTTCTCGCATTTTGTCACTGTCTCATAATGTGAATGCGAAGTGAAAAAGTAGCACAAAACCGTTTCAAATATTTATTTATGTCGATTGTTATCCGTTCATTTTCTCGAGCTTCACATAACAATGATTCACTGTTCCAATAGTTGTGTCAACAAATGGTGAAGCTAATTGAAACATCTTCTATGTTTCAACATTAAACGATCAACAAATTTCCCCCGAAGGTGAAACCATTACGAATCGATTCCGCCAACGACTATGACGAATGGTTTCGCACGAAACTCCGTTCATCGATTTCTATTTCTATTGTTACCCCGAACATCCCCGTCGATTTCCGAGGGGTTCGTGGAAAAGTTGTGCCGGTTTGCGTAGAAGGATACCGCATCCATTACCGTTTCCGTCACTGCGGCATCGGTATTTCGCCCAAAGGCTCCCGCTTGGGAAGCGTGTTTGTCGCTTTTCATGTTGAAACTATCAGTGTGCCGGTTTTGGATATAGACAACATTCAATTTTCCACCTCAAAAACAATTGGAAAGGGTGAGAAATTGCACCAGAAAGGGAAGGGACGGGCCGGGCATCACGACAAGACACGCGTTACACCACGAACGTGGTCTCTCCTAGGCAAGGTAAAGGCCTAGGGAAGAACAGGACGTTTGGAAAGTTTGTCTGCTTCTCCTCCGCCGCAAAGCTTACACGAGGAAAACTAGACACCACCGAACGGCCGAACCAAACGGCTGGTCAATGAATAAGACCGACCCGAACCCCAACGTGGTGAGTGGGTGGGGAGGAAAAAGAGAAATCACAATAACCTCATTCCATTGTTTACCCTGCGCCCCGAGTACACGAGCAAACATGCGAGGGATCGTTTGGAAAGAAAGGACACCACAGGGACATTTCCGTCGTAACCTTCGTAGTGTCGCTTTCGGTGTGGCTTTCGACTTTTTTTTATCCTCCACCCTGCACGATTTTCCCATCAACCACACTTACACCACACCCCAACACCCCTACTCACCCAGATGGGGCTTAATGTTGTCCCCAAGGAAGCACCGCGCCACTCTTTCCCGTCCCGCAGTTATTGATTTTGCGATTTGATTCAATAAAATAAATATTATCCTCCGAGCGATTCCGATCGAATCAATGCGCTGGCCTGTGTGTTTGTGTGTGTATGTATGTGTGGGTACGTGTCCAACAGCGTTGGTTCTCTCTTTGTCCTTCCCTACCGGCGTTTAATACTGGTATGTGGCGCGAAAGGATTTTTTACAAATAAAAAACAAAAACGCCAGAGCATCGCTAGCAATTTCAAGCGAAACACGCGCGCGGAAACCGTTTAAAGCAACGTCCATCGATGGGTGGATAAATCCCTGTACTGTTGTAGAGCGAAACACTGTCCTAGCCATCGCTTACTAAGCGGGAGAAAGGGGAGGAAAGGGCAGTGAGGTAGAAAAACAACGACGCTCCCAAATGGAACGATTTAAGGCTTATTCTTCCGGCATTAGTCCGGATATCGATTCGGAATTCTGGAAGCCTCCCCTTGGGAGAGATTAAATTTTTCCTCTACCTTGTTCGTAGAAAGCTTACGGCCACGCCGGAAAATGGGAAGAAATCGATAAACAATGCCAACGAAAAAGTTGGGCCTGGGCTGAAAAAAATCCCATTAAATAATCATTCTGGATGGGAAAATCGTACAGGCCTGTTACGTAAATTAAAACTTAATTAATTTGTTATTTGTTTGAAGGAACATGGATTTAAATATGAGTTACTTTAGTATAAGTCCCATTTAATCCGTATTTACTATTACTTGTTGCCACAACGTTTTGTGCAGTTAATGATTATTTCGTTCAATATTAATACGCATGTAATAATTGTTAGAGTTGTGTTTATAATCTTAAGATCTAAATCATGTAAATTCCAGAACAAATGAAAGGTTAAGAACACTAAAAATAAAAAATTAGAGCCACCAAATACCTAAAGGTTTTATTTAATTTATACATCGTTTAATTTTTCTTTCAGCTTCCTTTAGTAAGATAAGAAAATTCGAAGTAATAAATAAAAAGTTGCGAAAGGATCAAAAATACTGGATCCCCTTAGTAAACCATCCTGGATTGGCCCTCACATTTGCAGACCAAATCCAACCGTCATCTGATATCCACCGTAAGCAAAAATCCTTTGTCGGGCGCTGTTTACACGCAATATTTACTCACACAGAGTGAGAAAAGGATTTCTTGACCGGCAATTACTCAGCCCCCGTGGTCGACATCAGAGAACACTGGCGTGCAGAAACGTGCCTGCGAACATAACACGCCGTACGTGTCCTGACCTTCGATGTGCGACAAGCCGGAAGGGAAAACTTTTCCTTTCATTTCAAACCGCTCCACACCACCTCCCCGGAAGGCGCAAAGGGGGTGACCCCCAACCGTGAAGGGTGACGATTGATGGAAAAATAAATACATCTGATTGGCGCTACCACCAATTGCCACCCTCCCAGGGGTGGGTGGGATAGTGGAGAGAGGAAGGGGTCTCAGGGTGTTGGAACAAATGGGAAGCAAGCATGAACGCCGACAAATGGTGCGCCCTTTCCGCCGGGTGCGACAAACGCACGAGTTGTATTTTTCATCACTTCCGGTTGCACTCTGTTCAGGCAAGCTGTTTTTCTGGATGGAAAGGGGTTGGACAACTTGTCGTGCTCCATAACGTTAGTTGCAACTCCCTCCCCGAGGGTAACGCGCGTGGTTACGACGGTTTTTATGTCGTGCCTGTAGCTTATTCCATTCGTTGGAAATCTTCTCCGTACCAGCTGAAGCTTCGTAGGGTAAGAACAATCGTCCCGATGGCGTCGGTAATGAGTCTTCTCCGACACGGACGCCGATGAAGGCGATCGTGACGATTAACTCCGAGGGCCATTCATCACGCTTTGTCGCGCAGAATAAATCCCGCCGGAAGGTGAAGTAGTAGTTTCAACGCAAGTTCATCGCGACGTTTGTTTTTCCGCAAATGGAATCAATTTGCGCGCCTGACGACGGAGTATTAAATAAAGGTCACACGGAACGCTGGGACTTACGACCACTTGGGGGGGTTTTTAGATGAGTCCAATTCCGACGGTTGCGTTCCCTTTTGTCCCCCCAAACCGGAGCTAACTACTCCGATAGTTCAAGGACATCGGACGGTTCCGCGAGTTCCCCCTTTTCCAAAACGAATCTGCATGCATGGGCTTGATGATAGGTGGGGGAAACAAAACCCGGGACCAAATTATTACACAAGCCAACATGTTCGAAACAGAACTTGCGGTTTCGGAGTCGGTATGCTGGTTTTTACCGAATCCCACCCTTCAAAGGGTCAGCTGCAATTAGTGCAAACAACGGTCGCTACCGCACACGACCGTTTAAACGATAAAAATGAGTGAGATAGAGAATGGGAGAGAGAGAAAGAGAACACCAACAGACAACAAATAGCACACCCGGGATCCGCTGCAGGAAACGATTGGCCTGGGAAAACCCGCTTTTTGGAACTCGGACCGGGAAGACCGGGTGTATGTATGGTGTAATGTGCGAATATTAATCTGCTCGCTGATCCGCTTACAAATTGGACGGGATGCTAAACGGTTGCACGGGATGGAAAAACGTTTTCCAACGTGTTTGTTATCGGCTGGGATTTTTTTTTGGTTTTTGTTACCTTCAGGGATCGTTCGTCTGATTAAAGGTAGAGGGATGTCGACATGTTTTAAAGTGGCAAAAGTGAGTAAAAAGCTTGGATTGAAAAAAACCTGAACGAGTTTGTCTCTAAATTATAAACAAAATTTTCATTTTAAATTTTTTTAAGAATATTCTTATGAAAAAGTGTTTGCCAATTCGATGTCAAAAGATGATTCTTAAAATTGCGAACAAATCACATAATCCGAAAGAAACTTGACACACGAAAAGATTATTTGAGAAAGGTCTTAAAAAGCAAAAGCATTCCTCTCTCAGCTTTACTTTGATTTAGAAAAAGCTGCTGATTCAACCCGCACACACATACAACTGAGCCTTAAGCAGATTGAGGATTTATTTACTTCAAGAGGATTTCGTCGTCTCGACGGTAAACACCTCTACGATGTGATCGTTCTGAAACGTTTAAATTTAGTTTTGCTTTAGAAAACGATGCTTCTTTCACTTAACTCAAATACTCCGTCCCGAATGTAAGTCATCCCAGGGTACAAGATAAAGGCCAAACCAGGAGAGAAAGTCAAGCTACCCAAACAGTGCCACAGACGACGGTCCGGCTTATTTGGATAGGATCTGTTGAACTTTCCGATAACGCAGCGTTCAGCGCCTTTGTGTGTGTGTCGGTACGTATGTTTATTCATTCTCTGCTGAGTATTTTCCGCTCATTATTTGCTGACGGTTCAACATTTTCCCTCCCTCGACCCGAGACGCCGCCCGAACCGGGAGTTCGGCAAACGGAAGCATATACCGGAGCTCATTTGCACACGCAAGAAGATTCCGGTTACTTCCGACGAACCGTCGTCCAACGATCCGACTCCCGGACCCGGTCCCATCGAAGCGATCGATACCAGAACGACATTCTCTCGATAGGATGAACCTGAAAGTGCTTGGAAATGCGATACTTTGCAAACCGTGCACTGCACTCGATCGCCCCGAAGTTTCGAGGCTTAGGCCGAGGCTCTTATCCGGTCGGCTTGTGGTGACTTTTCGAAGGTGGGGGGGGGGGGATGGCCGCCGGCCGCACCGGCAGATGTTGTCAGGAACCAGGAATTAATCATCGAAAGCCATCTTCAATGCTGCTGCTCCTTGAGAAGTTTGAACCTTCGTTCGAACCAACACTACCGATAGGAACACAACGGATCTCGTGTCTCGTGCAAACAAGAAATCGTTGGATTTCACATGCTCACCGTTCGACTAGGGCTAAGTAAACGCGACCAATGGGAAAACCTTCACCGTTTCCTTCGCCACAACGAGGGCTACGGGAGGTTTCTCGAGCCCATACAGCCCCGATCGAATTTCATCAGACGTTCGGGTACGAAATTGACTTGAGAAAGCATTCTTAAGTTTTCCCGGGTCGGAACCAAAGCGGGGGAGGCTCAGCGGGCGGAATGCTTGCGGAGGAAAATTACCAAACAGGAATTTGATCGACTAACGCTCCCCGAATGTTGGGGTTTGCCGAAACATCCACCTCAGAGTTGGCTAACGAGCTTAAAGATGCTGGTAAGGTGTGTTCAACGTAAAGTCAGCTTTAATGTGAAAAGTTTAACAAGAATTTCACAAATATTATTTTTATATTACATCAACTTACGAATCAACTTTACCCATCTTTTCATAAACATGCTGGATTCTGTTTGATCCAATTTTATAATTTTGTAACATTTCCAATTCCTTATGCCACCTTCCAAAGTCGGTTATTTCGGGGAAAAATCTAATTCTCGATCAATAACAAACCAATCAAATTAGGTTCAAGCCTCTCGCTGTACGGTAAAAATATTCGTTTACCATTATGACATCTTCTAAGCCCTTTTCGCCGCTTCCTTTCCCGGGAAATGAATGCTCCTTCATTATCATGCCGAAGCAAAACGGCGGCACAATCAAACGCCATTACAATTAATTAAAGGATTATTCGGAAAAGTAAGGCAGGTTGCGGACGGTTCGACGGTATGAGCCTTACCATTGCGTGTCTGCCGGGTAGTGTGTGCGTGTCCCAGGGGAGGACGCAAATGAAATCAATTTTTTCCACATCTTCATCGATTTCGACCGCTTGGACGGGTTGGCGTTTTGGGGTAAAATCTTCTACCAGACGCTTTCCACGGTTTTCGTGGCAGGATGAAGACACCGAGAGTAAAGTGCCAAGGAATCCAATCAACAGTCGAGGCAGGTCGATTTCACGGCCCTCGAAATTGAGTTATCTTTCGCTTTCACCGTAACCAATTTCACGACTTCTAAGCAGCGAAGTGGGAGAGAGTTTTTCCTTCTCGTCTCTCCGTACACTGCGACACTGGCCGGTAAATTACGCGCTATTGCATGATATTCGATGGCACCCTTGGTGTCCACTATCGATCCACTTTCGGGCGTGAAGTGTTGGCTCAACAGATCGCCAATGTTGAACGGGATAGGGATGTGTTTCAGCAATCGATTTCAGCCTTTTTGAATGCTTTAATGCGTCAAACATTGGGAATTTGTTGTCGACAGCCATTTCTGCAGTAAATATGCCATTGAAACATATAAAAATTCAAGTGAAAAAAGTGAAACATTAAACAGTCTACGATACAAAAGAAAGTTTACTCGTCAAAACACTCGTTATGGGTAAACACGAGGTTACGCCGCTTAATTAAATTCAAAATCCTCCTAACATGGAAACACGAACCACTTGAAACGCGAGTTCGGGAATGTGGACCGCTTCGAGCACATCAACGCCAGGCAAAACTTATTCCACCGTCATCGACACCGGCTTAAAAAGCGTGGAGTCACATTTCCCAGAACCGGGAATTTGTGAACATTCCATTTCATTCCGCAGAAACCACCCAACCGAATCCACAACCCTTCAGTCAGTCATCACTCCTATCCTATCGTCCCTTCGAGGGGCGGGCCAACACATCAGGGACGAAAAGATGGCGTACGGCGTTGCCTTCGAATTAATCACAGTTTCTCACACACGTCAACGTAAAAGCGCGCTGTTTGTTGGAAAACAGTCTTTAAGAAGCCCGTTCAACAGGCGTGTGCGTGTATGAAAAGGGATTCTGGTATGTCGGAAAAGCGAGGAAAATTTCCTTAGGTCGGCGAACCACGGAACTTCCGATGGTCCCTGAGAATATGCCTTTGTGTTTCTCGATCTGGTTCTCTGCCGGTCGGTTTGTCTGAGCAGGCATTTTCTTCTTATGTTCACGTTATTGTGTTTTCGCCGGAGATGTTTGTGACCTTGTGATGAAGAAAATTGGAGCCACGTGGCGACAACGACTCAGACAGGCAGTAATTAGTTTGTACGAACGACGCAAAACAAACGGTTGGCTAAGTAGGAAAAGAGATAAGATTCAAGAAAAAAGGCTAAAAGGCATATTTTCCAATGGATCATGAAAAAGAATCTATTTAAGTAATTTTTAAAATTTACACAATCCCCTTCACAATCTACAGCTTTTTCTTTAGTCCAGATCATAGATTAATAACTAAGCAAATTACATGTAATTCAGGATATTCAATTAATCCTTACTTTCGGTTTTGTTCTGAATCTGAATGGATAAGTACAAACAAATATCCAAGGTGTGAGCGAGTGGCCTATCACCTTCAATCTTTACTGAGTCAATTCCGATGTGGTTACAAAACGATACCTTCGTTGCTCGTTAAGTTAAGATGCGGCTATTCCGGCTGGTGTCGTGAATGTTGCTTTTGATGTACTCACACATCGCGGTCTTCCAGCCGTGCACATGTGGATAATGGTCCTGGTCGATGTTGATGCCTTCCAGCACCGTCCAGACATCGAAGTCCTGGTTGTTTGGTACTTTCCCGTCGATGAACGTTGTCCACATGGTTTCTGGTACGTCCTGAGTCCAAACGAAATCATTTAGGCTCGAAGAGGGCGTGAAGAACTGGTCCTCTTCCTCCTCCGAGTCAGTACAAGTCTGGAGGACATGTACATCCTCACTCGAGGAGCTCGAGCTACGCTCATCGCTTTTGAGGACCTTCTCCGTCGAGGATAGCAAACTTTGGAAGGCGTGATACGAGTGTTGCTCGACGGAAAGATGCTTGGGGACCGGAATCGATCCAGCATCGACCACCAGTCGCTTCAACCTTTCATCATTCCATAAACCATTACAAAAGGGTAGCTTCAAGAAGAGCCGCATTACGAACTCCTTCACTATGGAGAAAACGTAAAGGTGGTTCGGCTTGGAAATTGACTTCTGCGAGGTCATCTCGAGCGGCAGGCCAACACCACTGTTCGGCAAGTCCCTTTTAACGGCATCGCCATCAGTACCTTCCGGTATCGGTGGCGCAGACCTGGTAAGGCTTTCTTCCTTTTTCTTGCTGCATATGTTTGTGTCTGTCTGCACAGTCACTTGCAACTCGAAGGCTTTCGCGAGAAACTCCTCGAAGAGCTGCAAACCCTCAGCGCTGGTTAGATCGCAAAACTTGCCCAGAAAGTTCCAGTACTCCTTCCAAACAACGTTTTCATTACTAGCCAGCGTGCGGCCCACGGTTTCCAGACCCTTCTCGATGTTGGTAAGCCGAAGCGACCGTTCCCGATGTGTGGGCGTCTCGCACAATCGCGAACGATCGTAAATCGTGTGTGTATTGCCACAGAAGTAACTAAAGTTGATCTCACCACCAAACGACATCTCGGAGTCGATGGAGCTGTTCGTATCGTCCTGCATAAGGTTTAGATTCTGGTGGAATGCACGCAAAGGAGTGATCGCCACCGGCGTGGAGGAGAGATGGTTCTGATTGATGTCCAGCGAGTCGTTCCAAGGTTGCGACTTTATCGAGTCGTTGGCGTAAGAGTTTTCCACAGCCTCACGTGGACTCTCGAGTAGAGAATATTCCTGGGAACAGTTTGCAAACAGCTGGCGAGGCTTTATGCGAGGCGATTTTATCGGGGTGGAGTGGTAGCCAAAGCGTTCTGAGTCTACAACGACCAATCGGGGTGGAGTTCTCCAACGCCGGTAAAACGAGTCCGCCTTGGTTTGATCCATGGGACCAGCGTAAGCTTTCACCTCTCGCTTCGGACTGATCGTGGACGTCCTCTGTTCGTCTGTTCGTACAACCTGGTTGGGTGAGAATGGCTTCCCAACGACCGGTGGTATCAGGTTGTCCTCGTAACGATACAGCGGCACGAAGAAACGCTCCTCCAACAGAACGCGGATCGCTTCGCGCACTTCGTCCGACTCACAGTGGGTCTTCATCCGGCTGCAGATGATCTCCCGCGGGTACAACCCGTCCCTGTTGGGTGTCACCTGGCACTGAGGGTAGGCTATCAGCTCCTTCACGACGTCGACCGAGCCATGCTTTGCGGCAAAGTGTAGTGGCGTCTCACCGCGACACTTGTCCGGCGTGTTCAGGTACAAATCCAGCAGGATGGCACTCGTCTCGTCGGTCGATTCCACTCGCTCGCCGTACAGTTTCTCGATGTAGCCGCTGTTCTCGATCGTCCCCAGTATCAGGCGACAGATTTCCCCGCGATCCTCGATGGCCGCAATGTGCAGTGCGTTGTAGCGCGGACCCTCCTTAAGGATCGTTGGCGTATTTCCCGAGCTAACCAAGTAGCGAGGGTTTCGAATCGTCACGCTCACTTCACCGATGTTGTTTGCTTCGATCATCTTTCGAAAAGCCATCAGCTGCTGGCTGGTCGGTGCTGCAAACAGTGACTTTTCCAGCGTGCACGACGACGAAGTTGTTTCGGCCGTTTCTCTGGTGATCGTTGGAAACGGTCCCTTGAAGGTAAAGTACATTGCATCTTCGCGCTTCAGGAACGCTCTCATACGAGCCTGCTTGTTTTGCTTCAACACGCCCAATGCTTCCGCCTTATCGATGTAGTAACACTTGATGACGGTATCAGGGGTTTTATCCGGGATAAAAATAGCGAAGTACTTCATTGTTCAGACTGGATTCACAGACGACTTTGTTGCTAGGTCTCAACTGTCAAAACTGTTTCGCTTCAACTAACGACCAGCATGCTAGGGATTGAAGGCAAAGTATCGAATAACCTAAAGGTGGACCAGCACACCAGATGGGTTTATCTCGACAAATCGCTTTTATTTCCCATAAGGAAATTTAATGAAATTTTGAGCAATCAATCCTGGTTAATTTGTTTGTTTTCTGTAAGTAAATTTCTATTATTTTCGTTAGTAAGCTGTTTCATTCTAGTGAAATCAAAGCGTTGAGCCTACCTAACATGTTGATCAACCTTGGGCTGTCACTCCTGTTGAGAAATCCTGTATGACCAGCCTACTAAGGATCTAAGGTAGTCTATCGAATGTCCTTTGTTTAACCAAGGCGAGTACGAAAATTCAGTGTTCAAGAGAGAGGTTTTATTGTTCCTAACTGCAGATGTTTAAAGTACCTACAAAAAGGCATTAAGGCGATGTTTCAATATTTGAGGTATCATATGATACGAAAGATGAATTTCCGTCCATCCCTCGTTCAATTTTCCACCGACAACCAAGAAACTAATGCTGTTACACATTTCCAACGATTCACACCGAAATGGTTCGCTGGGGGATCGGCGTAATTTGTGGTTGAAATTATCATTTTAATATTCATCACACGCTCAACGTTGACTGCGGTATCCTTCGACCCGTTCTGAGCGTTGAGCTACTTCGATCGATCAAACTTTCAAGCGAATATTTCATATTTGACGAGTAGCATCATGGCGTACGGAGGCACTTTTCCGTTTGTGTACTGTGCGAATCACTTGTGCGCCGCTAGCGAACCGGTCGATCGCAGGACGCGCCTCCGAGTAACAGCATAGAACATTACAGAACCCGTGCCAGACCACGCGATAATTCTTCTCCATACATTTTTTAGCATTTCCATGCGCTACAAATCGACTCTTACACTGCGGTAGTGCAACTTGCACGTTCTTTTTCCCAGGTACCCTCGGGGGAGGGTCACGAAGCAATACACTAATTGAACCGCAAGTCCAGCTCATTATTGATTTATGCTTCCACACTATGGTTCTGATGCAACACTTCTTTCCGCGATCAAGATGCTTTTCGAAGCCACGGAAACCGTTGGTTGAACCCGAAGGGATTCTGTTCTGATTTGGCTCATCGATTTCCCCAAGTAGTTGCACTGAATATTTGAAAGCCTGCCAGCGTGGAGGAAACACAAACAAACACACAACCGCCAACGTTCGAGAAGATTCGAGGCATTTTCTTCGTCGGTGAAATTCCGCGAAATTTTCGCCGACCGACGATCGAAACAATCGAGAACCACAACGGAAGGCGTTCGCGTATTTATTTATTTACATTCAAACGTAGCATAAACACTCGAAACGAACGCATCAGCATACAACAGGCGGGCGGGAGTGTTTTTTGAAGCATAATTGAAATGTGTTCCACCACTTTAGGAGGTCCTATTTTTAACCACCATTGCTGTGTGGTGGCGAAAATGGCGCCGGTAACATTCCGGGAATTGTTTCTTTGCGGATCAATCAAGGACAACAAAAGCGTTTGCGCTCGTGTCAATTCTTGGGGCAGCACAAATGGCGTAGTCTCAAAATCCAATCCGTCAGTAATAACATATTGTGCGCCTCGTTTTTCCCAGAAGGTGCGAGAAAAAAAGCGCGCTTCAAGAAAGTAACTTCGGGCAAGAGGTGGAACCCATAAATCAATGCGCCATTCTGTTTGATGTTTTCCCCCATCCCGAGGCCAGTTCCGGGATGGATTGGTGTAACAAAAGTAAACGAAATAGGAAGAAAACTTCCCCTCACTTCGCCCTGGAGGCAAATTGTGTTTTTCTTCTTTTTTCTTCGCCCGTCTGGAAAGCGTGTCCTGTCAAATTATTCACGCCTCGCCAAAAGGTGAGCCGGCTTCGGCTTACGCGTGTCAATTACCTGTCAAATGGTATTTGCCTCCAATTTGCGCCAGCCGGCTACCTTGGTTGGACCAACTTTCGGGAGCGGGAGTCCACTAAATGCACCACCTCCCAGATGCTAACTCCTACTTCATCCAACCCGGGGGACTCGTCGATTGATTTTTGGTTTCGCTCGAATATCAATTAAGCCGGTCGACATCGTTACGCAATCTGTAGCCGGCCGTCAATCATGCCCGAGAACCGCTGATTGTTTTTCCACGTTATTAGGCGCGGCCTGACGGGGGCAGGGATTCGTTTCAGAACTTGACTTCATTTCCCACCGGGATTGGATTTTCCCCCCGGGCCGGACGATGGAATCACTTCGTGGCCTTTAATAGTGACAGTTGGTAGGAAAATATCGACTTCGGTTACAAGATTGGGGCATAAATCATGACATTGTGTACTAAAAACAAGCGCTTCAAATTAAGACCTTATCCTTTTTCCATCTCCGATAAAATGTATGTGTATTTGACCTCTTTAAGGATCTTGAAACTGGCTCTCGAAACCGACAGGTCTATCCGAGTAAAGTCCATAAACACTGCTACGCTCAGGAAATTGTTTTAACCCGATTTCAATAGCCTGCAGCCCTTTTCAGCCGTCAGGAAACAGGAGAAAATTAACTACGCTGTCAAGGCCAGCAGGGTTACCGTCGAGTATCCTTTTTATCATTTTTCATTCCCTCCTCCAACGGGTTTGGGATTCTTTGCAGAACGAAGTGCCACACAGTTTCCTGCGTATCGATCGGGTTCGGAAACATCCGAACGGGGTTCGTACAGAGGGAGCGAAAAAACGCAAACAAGTTCGATGAGGTCCTTTCCGATGCCGCCTTCTCAAAGCCCGAACCGGTTTTCGTTTCGTTTCATGCTAAATAATCGCCCAGCTCGTAAACCTACTCGTAAAACCCGTTGGCTGAAGCTGCCAACCTGCTGGGGTCATGAATAGTAAAACATGTACCTACGTTTCTTTCGCCTCTCAACAACCCACGGCACAGTGCAGAAGCAATCGAATAGCAATGAATGCAAATTAACGCACTGTAAACGAATATGCTTCTTCGCACAAAAAAAAAATAAAATAAACAGGATGCGGGCGTTTCGGAAGGCGATCGATCGCAACACTCGAACGCGAGCCGAATGAGAATGGAACCGAAAATTTCACTCAAAGGACGCTTAGAAGATGTGCTAACATTTTATTTCACCATAAGTCGACAGGCTCGATTTGAGGCCGGGAGGTATAAATTTGCGAGCACACTTAAACCGCTGTAAACTAGGATGGCTCAATGAGCCCGACTCGACTGCCAGACACGACTACACGCCAGGGGAAATTATGATAATCTGTCATTGCTCTCTGTTTAATCTTTTGCCTTCATTTTCTCCGATCCGTTGCCCACGAAAAAGCAAAAAGAAACTGCTAAGTAATTTGTTTTCACTCGCTCGCTCGCCCGCTTTCTTTCGACGAATTCAACGAAACTCTTGGGAAGCTCTTCGTCAAGCAAGTGGGTTCATCAAAAAAGTGGAACGAGCGAGTAGAAAAAGAAAGCAGAAGTTTCAATATCAATTAAGCGAAGAGAAATGATGATGGAGAAAGTTTTCTTCGGCAAGTAAAACAAACGACGCTACTTAGCCGTACGTATGGAGCGTGGTTTGGATTCATGCATAGCAAAGTACCGAACTGGAGGAAGACTTCGGGACTTCTCTGAGCCGCTTCTCGAGTGCGGTTGGAAAATTGTCTGTCCCAAAGTTTGGAGGAAGCTATTTTTGAACGTTCATTACCGTTCTCGTGGGTGCAAGCTCGCGCTGGAGTCGAAATGGATAGTTAAACACAATTGTTAAAATGGGTTTTGTGCTCGGTTTGGATGATTGAAACAAATCGGGATATAATTTCATCAGGTGATCTAACTAAATATTGCCCTTTTAGAGGCATTATCTTAGATCTTTTCCGGTGTGTTATATTTTCATTTGATGCCCAAAAGAGTAAGGGCCTCTTTAGTGGCGTAGTTCCAATAGTGGAGTTATTGGAATAAAATCCTAGCAAATACAATACCGATATTTGTTCTGCTTTGAAATGTTCTTTGCTCTTTAACAGAGTGTTCAAAAGATAAAACATAACTCCGTAATAGATTAAAGCTCCAATATTCATATTTTCCAAACAGGAAAATTTATCAGGAGTGCCATGATTTCCTTAAAGCTATAAATCTCCGCAAAAAGCATTAGTCTAAATGACGGAATTTGTAGGTCTATGGCCAAGACAATGCATTGGTCTGAGTTATTTGGCCTTTCAGTTTGAAAAATGCTTCAAAAACAAATTACAGTAAAATTATAATCAGTATTTTTCAAGTTTTCCAGGTACTACCACCACTATAGGAACACGATACCACCACTATAGGAACCATACCACCATTACGGGAACAACCGGCTAGGATGAAATAAACGCTTTTTTTCGTGTATTTTACAAGATAAACTGTAAAAATAGATGTTTTTTTTGAAGAATAACGGGTTTTAGATCATAATTGGTATAAATTTGTAAACATTTTGTAAAAGGCACTTGAAAATCGCATCATATTGTTAGTAACACGACTAAGTGCGCCACTATTGGTACAGAAACCTTATAATAATTTCACTGAAGCCAACTAAAATGAACAATAAAAATGAAGGATGATTTTACATTTGTAGAAAAATGTTTCCATTTGAATGGCCTGCAGTCAATAAATCTTTAATAATGGTATGGTAAAGTATCTTACCTTAATTTCCTATTTTTGTGCACCGAAATGATAACGAGTGCATTGCCTAGCACAGCCCCGATGATGATCGATCCGAAGATGAGACTCTTCAAGCACAGCACCGTCAGCTCGACGAGCCGATCGGCCGGTTCTACGATTGTTGTCGACGCGGTGGGTTCGGTCGCGTTCCCCGCCAGCAGCTCGGTGGTTCCGTTCCAGAGCCCGAACCCGCCGGGCTCCTCGCTGCCACCGGAAGTCGGTGCCATGGTGGATAGTCCGGCTACGGGCCCGGTGTTGGTGGTGGTGATGATCGGGGAAGCAATCGCCGATGCCACCGTCACGAGCGTTTCGTTGAGCAGGGCGGCGGTGGCAGCGGCCGGACCGAACGGGGACGGGTATGAGCTCACTTCCGGTTTTTGCGTTGCCAACCGGGCGGCCATGGCTTGTTTTCAGCGAGTCGAGCGAAACCGCACCAGCCTCTAAGCCCTCCGTTCGTCGGCGCTCATTTGTGGTACCGAATCACTCACTCAGAAACACACACACACACACACATTGTAACGGCGAAATCCTTTCCGGCACGTTCCCAGTGCGGAACCGTAATGGACGTCCACAAACCTCCCGGGGCGGAGTGCGCGAGGAGGTGACTTCCGGTGGAAGTCGTTACCGCGCATCACGTTCAGCACCGTCGGAGTTGGACAGGAACCCTTCCATCGTGGCGTAGCTTGCGGCTCCGATTCATACACACACACACACGCACTGCACTTTCACTCCCCCTGCCGGTCGGAAAAAGCGCGCAGAATCTCGTACCTCGCTTGCTCGCCCTTGGGTGCGTTTATTGTTCGAAATTAATTAAGGTAAGTCTGTTGACCGAAACGCACTGCCACACCAACACCTCTACGTTCGTTGTGCGGTGGAGGGGATGGTGGGGTCTATTTGTAGCCTCGAACCTGCACCGGTTGGGAAGTTCATTAAATTCTGCAGAGCGTAACGAAGTGGAAGAGAAAGAACAGCACACATGTTAACGACCACCCGGAAACGATTAAATGCTGAGGGAAAAAAATGTATAGAATGTTATCCACGTGGGACGCTAGGCAAATCGTGAACACCATGTCCGTTTTCCCGTGGGGGGATGATGGTAAAACGATCAACTGTCATCCGCCAGCGTGACTCCAGCCTGGGAGCTTAATTACTCCGATAATCTATCGCAAACCGACAAGGATTCAAAAGAATCAGAGGCATCATAAGGACAAATGAAAATAGTATATAGTATTCATTCCACATGAAAGGTAATAATTTTCGCTTCCCCAATCGAACAACCATCCTTTTTCGGATCGTCATCCACAATCCGCTGGTTTCTCGGACGGTTTGACGTGAAACCAATGTGTCCAAATGCATCACGGCTTTCATGTCGAACCGCGGAACGAACAAACAAACAGACCCCAAAACAGAACCAACCATAACTCACCGTTCGATTCAACGTGAAAATTGAACCCACTTTTTACCTTTTTTTCCCCGATAAAATGAAAACCCAACCTTCGTTGGCGTTGACAAAACATTAAAAAGCACCAAACACGGTCGGGCGAAAACAAACAGCCCGTTTTTGATGTTTCATTCTGTGGCTTACAAAAACCGCGCTGATAGTGACATATTTGTTTGTGAGTGTGTGGATGAATGGAAAGTGAACGGAAGGGCCAAAAAAACAGGGTCAACCGTATTCACAAAAAAAACTGTGAGTGCCGGAAGGACGACAGCCTTGGAAAAGTGGGTTTGTGGCTTTTTTTAATACAAAAAGCCTAGTGGCGTAGAGGGCGTTACGAAAGGAGGTGAACCGGGATAGGAAGCAAAAGGGAACACAAAAGTCTAAATAAACCCCTGCCGAGAAGATCAAAAGGTGTTTCAAAGTTAATCAAAATTGGAAATCAGTTTATCAAACTCTCCCGTGAGATAGTTTTATGATTAAATCTATCAACTTCATTTCCGAAATAATGAAGCGTATATGCAAAATAGAAAAAGATAAACATGGAAAAATTAAATTGAATAAATGCATTGAATAATAAAACCCACCACACATGCAATACATTGTTATTACGTGTAAAATTTCAAAGCAACGTTTTTATTTCCCTTTGACCTACATTGATAGAAAAAAGATATTGTTGAAGTTCATTTCCATAAAAAGTGGAAAATATCACCTCGTTACGCGAAGCAACACGTTGGCAAACCCGCTTTATTCGTTGTAATAATCCCTTCTATTGAAAAATATCCAATCAGCTTCATCGTAGGAAAATCGTTCCGGAGGGTAATTGAAATTTATTCCTTCGCTTAACACCGGTTTCACACAAAATTCATAAAAAGTAGTTGATTTACATTCTCCTGCCCGCCATCTCTACGAGCTATCATACTTGCACGCCGCTCAATGTGGTGGTTTGTGGCCAGAAACCTCACGACGCACACTATGCACCTAATTTACAAGCGAACGCTTGCATCGAAGCGAACGTCTTCCCACCAAGTGCTCGGTTAAAATAGCTCAATCAATATTTAACATCATTACCAAAGTCACAGGGCGCTGCGCCCGGGCCGTCGGTGACTCGCTGTCGACAGCACGTGAGCGCTCCTTCTCTCCTTCCATGATGGCGTGCGCCACCGGAACATGTCACACGGGGGTTGCGCGTTTTCCCCGAAACAAACCTGCTTTCACCTGTGGAAAAATAATGCAAGAATGCACACGCGCTCAATGTATGCGCGTGCTTGCACCGATGCCTCTTGCTAACCGCGGTGTAACGTTGCACTGTGTTTTTGTTCGCCTCGGCACTCGAAAGTGTCAGGTGCAGGATGACGCTTTTCCAGTGCACTCGCAGGGCGGGAGCTTCAAGGAAACCCTTGGCAATCGGCGGAATTCTATATTTGTGCCTGCTCCGGTCGGCAGAACTAGGTCACCGGGATCCGCTAGAATGACACCCACCCAATACCCACCTCTTACCGATGCATACAAACACAACCCCACGGGAGTCGAGTGCGCGGAAAAGCCTTTGGGCGTGAATCGAGAGCAAAAATCCCACCCTCGAATAGAAGCAATGAAAAGCATCTCATTCACTCTCCCTATTTCACTCCCTCGCTTTCTCTTTCTCTGTTCTTGCCATTCCCACCGGAAGGAAGTCTGTCTTACGATAGGGAAAAGGGCAAACAATTTAAAGCCTACTGCGACCGACTGCAGAAGAGCGACCCGATTTCTTCGACTTTAGCACACGCGAGACACGAACGTGGAAAAGTGATTTTCTCTGGCGACGGGTTTTGGGTTCGGCCGGCGCGAGGCAACCACTTCCGGGCCACTGGTGTGACCCTGACGCAGACACATCGACGTAGGGGGTGGATGGAAAAGCGGGAAAAGCCATAACTAAGGCGATAATGACCCGCTTCTTGCGCTGCCAATCCGATTCCGGATCGGCGCCCAATGAAACCCAATGTCGGGTGGAACGGTGCCAAGTTTGCTATCGGAAGGGCGCCGGGGAATAGAGAGAGGAAGAGAGAAAGTGAGAGACAATCTCAGAACGAAGGGCAAAAAGGGTAAGCAGTGGGCAACCGTCTGCACCTAATGTCGTTTGGCAAGTAAATCATTTGCGAGTCCTTGGACTGCTACTTCGGTGGCCTTTTTCAAGTCTCGTATTGGTCGGAAAGCAAGGATTTCCATGTTGATCGATGCTTTTCAAGCTAATGGCAAAATGGAAAATCATAAAAGCAAAACTTAATGCGCAGAAATGATCTGAAGAGTTAAATATTTTGGCTACAAACAATTTGAAAAGTTCGAAATAAATAAAACAAACGAAAATTTGAAAAATCGCTTGAAAAACAATCTTCTAAAAACATGGTTCAGCAAACATAAATTAGAACGAATATTTGGCACTACTTAAATGCATTTTTTTGCCGATCGTGGGCAGAAGATTGTAAAATTGTGTCACTATCTTTCAAACTAAACCACCAAGTGGAAATGATCTGGTGAATTATTATTTTGATTATGAACACAAGAGTTGAAATAAATGTAGTTGAAAATATTACACCCCACTTTGCAAGGCTCTCGGTTGCAAAAATTAAAAAATTAATTAAATTTAATTCAATTCATTCTTCGATGCATTCAACCAGCTTTGTTAATTTTCGCTTGCTTTACTTTTTGCCCTTCTACTTATTTTTTACGCTTCTCTTAACCTTCGCCGTCGCTACGATTGATGAGCAAGTTTTCCTTTCCATCATACCGCCATGATTACGCTGATCTACGCCCGCAAACCTTCAGCGACAATTTACGGCATAATTTTGGCGATAAATAATATTCTTATCCCTTATCACGCGCGCGCCCGAGCAAGGGAACGGAAAAACAGTGGCATCGTTTTACCTGCCTTTGCGTTGCTAGGTACGATGTTTTTCCATTCGTTTTTTGGTTTTTCTGCAGAGACAAAATCCTCGCTCGAGTACCGTCTTGAAGAAAAATCAATATGCAGCCCGGAAAATCGCTCCGGGACCGAAACATACCGGGAGGTACCTGTTCAGAAAAACAAAAAGCAGCGAAAGGCAAAACGATGTCGTTTTACGGTGCGGAAACAAACGTTTCTCCACACTGGTTTGTCATGCTTTAGCAGCGTTCTGGAGTTTTTTTTCACCCTGAAGTTCGGGGAAGGAAAACGTAGCACCTTACGAGGGTTCCGGGAGCCAGCGGGTAGTAATAAAAAGTAAAAGAAACAATCAGCAAGGAAAAGGCACCTGACGAGGTATCCGAAGAAAAAAACACACTCACTCTCAGAAGTGGTTGAAGAGAAGAAGGTTAAGTGGCGAAAGGATTTCTCATCCAGGCTTTTGCCCTGCATTCAAAACGTATCCCAAGATGGTGGCCGTTTTATTTGATTTTCTTCACCATCACCGGTTCGTTCTTTCGGTTTTGCACCGGTCTCATTTTCCCTACGGTTTTCCGCTTGTCGAAAACACGCTCGTCACGCACCTTTTCAGGCGCACGGCAAGGAAAAACGACCCGTTCTGGGATCGTCATCCGGCCCGGGATCCGATGAAGTAATAATAAAAAGGGATGAATCCTCCCAGGAACAAAGATCCTTTCGGCACCTTCGCGGAGGCGGACGGTCAAGTGCGAGGTGCGGAATTTCATTTATTACAAATTAAGTATTGACATCACGGTTACGGATGGGACCAAGTCGGATCCAAGTGGCTAACCGGTGGCACGCGAGAAATGTTCTGCAACAGCAGAAGTCTGGAGGAGAAATTCCCGACGGTGAAGTGCCAGTGAGCTTTTTAATTCGCTTGGAAACCGAAAAATGTTCCTCCATCGCAGAAGCCGTAATGTTATGCAAAAGCGGAAGCGCAACTAATACACTTAAAATATAACGATCTGGGGAATAATACAGACGTTAAAAATAATCGCACCGGTTAAGAGTAATGCCTCCGCCGACACCGAGTCGATCCTCCAACAGGTGTCACGTTACAGTTTAAAGCGAAATGGTGGACGTTTGTTTGGAAAACGAGCGTGTATGTGCACTTGTCCGGGGATTTTCCTTATTCATCGCCGCCACTGTATATGATCAACATTTTCAAGATTTATGATCGCACATTAACGGAGCTGATGGTGTGCTGATAAAGACACTCACGGTGGCGAAGGTCACGATATGGTGTCTCTCGAATCGATTCGAAGCATCTTTCTTTATTCATCTTATCCAAGACGTTGCCTTTCTCCCTCCCGGCGTGAGTTGAAAAAGCCAAAGCCGAGGCCGAGCAGTAAAATAAATAAATCCCCACGATCCAGACGCGCCTCGGTTGGGTGACAGCATCCGGGAGGAAGGATGGTTTTTTAACTTTACACCGTTACAATGAAAAACGTTGGATAATGATGAATAAATCAGACGTTTCGGTAGGGATGGGCTGGCCTGGGAAAACATCTTCTGCCGCTGCTGAAGGATAAGAAGGATTATGTTGTGAGATATTCCACAGGAGCTAAAGGATTCCGAAACGTTTTTCCTTGAGCCACCTTTCGGTGTGTACGTGAACCGCTTTGGCATGACTTGAAGTTTGTCTGCTAGCGTGGCCACACATGTGAAACAGGGGTTTTTCGAATTTTCTTCACAAAAGAAAACCGACGAGCAATACAAGTGAAATGAACACTGGAAGTTTGGTTGGAAATATGGCAAGATGTGCACCAGACCATGTGCCAACCTATTAACGATAAATCACCACTTAAAGCGGGCCTCGGCACACGGGGCTATGATTGATGAAACCTTTTCTTCCGTTTTTCGACCTCGAAACCACACACACACTCACACAGACGCACAAGGTCAAGAAGGATTTGGCAAGCAGAAGGTTTCCCACTTCGATCGGTTTTTCGGGCTTCAGATCGATCGAAGCTTCGGTAAGGCGGGTGGAAAATGGCTACAACCCTATTTCCGGCCACTGCGAAAAGAAATTTTTCCGGTAAAACGTCTCAACAATGAGGGCTTTGAAACGAAACCCAGAATCATCTCGCGCGGATAAAGCTGTGCAAATAAAATATGTATTTGTCCATGTACGATTTAGCGCGTGGTGGGAAAAAACGGAAAAATGGAACCTTTCGGGTGAATTTATTTTACTTATGAAATTTCTTCCGTGACCTCCAAAATCGCGAAAGAAAATTCCGGCACATGGCAATAACCGCTAGCCGGAAAAAAGAACCAAGAAAAATGAAATCTTGTTCCTGATAAAAATAAAACCGATCCCATTGCAGAAACGCCTGTCCGAAGGAATTTTGCGACTGAAAAAATTCAAGCACAATATGCTCAACAGGGCCGCTGTTCAAGTGATAGCTGTTTGAATATTCCAGACAAGCAGGTTCTCCAAACCCAACTTTTGTCCGGTATGTTTTCAGCTGTAAAGGCCTTAGGACTTATCCCGGACCGATAAATACCGAAAGAGGCCCCAGGACAAGCCTACCATTTTCATTCGCTTGCCTGATTTCGATTCTTATTTTCCCTGCGCTTCCTCTTTTCCCGGGCCTCTTCCCGGGATACCGAACAAAGACTAGGAAAATTGCTTGTTGTTAAAAAAATTAAGACCCAATCTTCCAACTCCACTCCCAATCGTCGAACGAATGTCAACTGGAGATTATCATAAGCTTCCCTTTTACTTGTGGCCAAGCGTAGGAACCACTGGGAAAAAAGGGAAAATAATCTTACCCGCTCGCCTTCATTTATTGACCAGAGAACCAACGATGAGAGCAGCTCGATTGAGGGAAATTCAATCAACAAATCGATCAGAACAGGTCCGTTCGGAAAGCAGATTTTTCTTTCCGCCCTCGGGCTTGAGATGAGAATTAGATTACTGCAGGCCTTAATAACGTTGTGCCACCATTGTTTTGCATCCTTTTGCATGGAACGGAGGGGGGCATTGGTGTGAGAGTATTGGAAAAACGTTTAGCTACACAGGAGAAACTTGGGGAACGTTCCTCAAAGGTCGATGTGCAAAAATTGAACCAGCTTCAGTGGAAAAGATAATTAATAAACGATCATAGTGCAGGGATTTGGGGATAACGAACATACAAGCCGCTTATTTTTATCAAGAAATTCACCGTAAGCGTATGAGAATCATCATTGTTTGAGCATACTTCACCGTTTTTCATCATCTCAGTGAGGAATTATGCATAACTGCAAACTACCCGCTCGGCAACACACAGTTTTCCACGCAATCTTCCAGCCGGAAAGGGCAGTAGAAACCACAAAACGATAAAGATAACAATCTTGCATCTGGCATTTAGGTCGATTATTGGGAAAATATGCGCTCACCAGTCTCGAGGAAAAATATTTTCCCATGATGCTGCTCCATGGATGCAGCATGTGGAAGTAAATGGAAAAGAGCTTTCATACAATTCCTTTGCCGTTCGGACAACAGACATGACACAAGCACACACATAATACCGTTTTCCCATGATCCATCATTTCCATCTTGGTATCTAGGGCGGATGGAAATTATTTATCTCTTCTCGTGAGCCCCCGCGCCATGACAATGTAGTCAGAGGGCGGACGAAGTAGTGAGCGGTGGAAAAACTGCTGGGGAGAAACAATAATATCGCAAACCCCATCGTGCAGCCCTCCGAGTGGTAACTCCTTCCGCACGTCAATAATCATATTTACGCCGAACGACGATCTCGGTGGACGTTGCCGCTGCCCGGGGAAAACTTTTCCCAGTACGTGTGATGATTTTCTTCCTTCGGTTCGCCCCGTTGGAGCATAACAACACGTCCCATTGTACTATTGAAGTGGATTTGCCTTTTTCTCTCCCAGCGCTGGCTTTCCCAGCATTGCTTGGAACACAAAAAAACCGTTACCGCGCGCGCGGCCAAGCATGGGACCAGTTTTCCAGCGAAAGCGGGCCGAACAAGAAAGAAATCACATCGACCCGGAACGCGGGACGCGATTTTTCCCTTCCAAGTGCACGCGGCCGAAGGGCGCACTCGAGTGGCGAATTCGAGAAAGGTTCTCCAAGAAAGGCCTTGGAAAAACCACTAGAAAAGCCCCCGCTGGTTTCGGCCTTAAAGTCCAACCGACGGTTCACGAAGGTTCCTCGAGATTTCTTCAACCATCAAACCGGCTGGTAAAAAAGGGGGTTGAGGGAAAAATAACTTCTGAACGGTGCGCTGGGAATATAAAAGAGGCAATAGTTTTCATCCAGGCCATTTTCATCAACGATTGATGCCCGTGGGGTGTCGTGGAAAAGTTTAGAAACATAAATATCCACGTGGCAGGTGTGGTGTATTACGTGGTTGAACCAAGTTTAAAACAATCCAACGACTTTTTCATAGTTTTTAAAGAAACTAAATTTGAGTGATTTGTATTCCGACGCCGTTTGTTGTTGGAGTAGATACAACTTTCAACACAAACATATGTAAAATCTCAGGATACATATTATTTAAGCTACAAAAGATGAAATAAAAGTGCACTTAAATTGATAAAAGGTTTCATTTAAGGCCGATTTATTCATTTGGTTTATTTCAAATACTAAACGGCTCATGAATGCTGTTATATGATTAGTTTTCGATCCGTGTATTCATGCACGAGAACTGAAGGCACCGGAGATTGGACCAAATAATCGGACTAGCTACAAACGCATCTAATTCCATTCGACACATGAATGGAATCATCCCTGACCGACGCACATTTCTCATTTCAGCATGTTCGAACGGAGGAAAGCACACTTCACCGCAATATGTCTGGTAGAAGTTTTTCCATTTTGCAACATACATTTGTGCTGCCACTTCTCGCAAGGCTGGTCCGGCCTCATGGGGGGACTGGAGTAGAGCAAGTCCTTAAGGAGTGGAGGGTAGAAAAAAGACCACACAAAAATATTCCCAAATGAACCTATGCTGTCTATGAAGTCGACTATGAACATCACTCGGTACCATGGCATTACTCTTGCTGCCAAGTGGAGGAAAGCAATCGTGCCATATGTGTGTCCGTATGTGCCTGAAGGCAAAAGTTTTATCAGCTCCGGCACACTATATTTCAGAGGTGGTTTAATAGACTCACATTCAGTCGGCAGACTTTTTGCTTTCTTTTGTACGGTATGAGAAGATTTCGTTTAATTTATTTGCTTTAGCACACTGACAATCACGCGTTCGGCTTCTTCCTGTGCCGAATCGAACCTCGCGTTGGTGACTGGAGCTCTCGATCTTTCGAACTTAATGAACCGAAAACAAACAGTACGATAAATCTTACCCGAAACGTCCCGATAGCTTTGAGTAAGTGTTCGATTTTCTCTCACTTTCAAGAACCCCGAAAGCGTCTTGGTATAACTGGATCTGGTCATATGTTGGAAAATACTCCTCCTCGGGGAAGCAATTCTCTCGAGGATCTATAAAAAATTGCTCCTCAAGCGCCAATTAGAGTTCCAGCTGGTCGATGTGATCGTTCCGCCAAACACATAAAACGACATTTTCCAGCTCCATCTCGCTTCAAGTATGCACTCGGTCGGATCGACCTTCCTTTTTAAATAACGATAGCCGAAGGTATTTAAACGAACTCGTCTGTGAATGGGGGAATTCCTCCC
>KE525060.1:73128-91452 GCA_000441895.2 Anopheles sinensis | reverse complement strand
GAACTGCACGCTTTCGGGCTGCCGTCAGCCAGTCTCGGACGGCCCGTTTTGGGAGTTCGTTCTTTTTTCTTTCTTTCTCTGCCGCTTTGCATCATCAGTGCCAATAAGTTTCTCGCCTAACGAGGTCAAGGGGTGCAAGGGCTCAATTGATCTTGAACTGAGCTTATGTATACGCTTAATTGTGTTTAAGAATGTTTTAAATTAAGTTCACCGTTCATTATAAGATGCTTACGGAGTTTTTAATATACTTTGTTTATTTGCGATATAAACTATATAAAATTCATCCTTCTTGGTTAACTCGAACACAATTTCAATTATGTAAGTTACTGAATTTACACACACTTTAGTTCTGTTTATAAACTTTCCAGCTGTTAGTAAATATTATATATCATGTTAGATAAGCTTTAAACATAGTTTAAAGGCGTAACGAAATATTTGAAACGTTTTTCAATTATATGCTCGGTAAAAACACTAGTTGTAAGTAAATAACCCGTTTCACCTCTGTCCATAGGTCCCTCAATGCCCTTATGCATAGTTGAAAACTTGAATTGACTACTAAATTTATATGATTCAAGTCCATTTTTCAACAAATCCAACGAATGATCGATTATAAAAATGGTAACACGTAACAAAGATAATTATATTTAAACGGCACTAATCATATAATAATATTTAAACGGTACGATCATATTTGTGAGTCACTGTAAAGTACATGCCATTTTGAATTTCCGTACAGCGACCTCTATAGAGAAACAGGAAAAACTTTCTTATGCTATCACCTCAAAGCTCGCCGGAAACCAGCTTTTCTCGAATAACCGATTCGTTGACCTTGTTGCGCGTAAAACAGAATAATGATGGGCCAATACTGAACCCGCTAGGTTCGTTCGCAGGTCCGGACCACGTTTCCAAAACCCAGCAGCGCGGAAAGAAATACAGAAAATATTAGAATTTGACAATTTTGTATGAAAATATAATATTTTTGGTGATTCAGTCATGAAGGAAAGTTATTTTCTCGAACATTTCTCTGCAATATTTCCTACAAACGTAAGAGAAAATAAAAGTTCACACAGGGGAACTTTGAATTCTGTCGTCGCCACATAAAACCGTCGCTCGGATCGCTCCGTGAGCTCATTCGCAGCGAGACAGTCGACAGAAGCGCACGTAACCGTGTCGGGGTACGCCATAGCAGTTCGCGTTCGCGCGCCGTGAGCTACAGCATTTAAAGGGTAGAAGGGCCGATTTCGGAGCCAAACCGCAAGTGAGCGCACGATAAGACACAGGTGGGCGAGCAAATAGTTGCTGGAGTGAAGCTAGATAAGACACAGTCGCCAACTGCCGTTCCAAATAGTGAAGGAAGTTATGTAGTTTCTTGTGGCGTTTCTTGAACCAAAGATCGTCTTAATTGAACCACTCTAGTGCCGTGTACGTGTGTGTTTTTTTAACGTATGTACGTTGGTGAATTGGTGCCAATCTGCTGGCCGAAACCCTTGCCCCCGCCGTGAGGCCCCGTGAAGAGCTGCAGTGATCTCGCCGATCGTCTAACCGAGCTGGTTGTGAAAAATTCCCTCCCGTGTGACTCTATTCCAGGGGTTTTTCGTGCGACTGCCAAGAAAATCTGTCCCACCGAAAAAATAAATTGTGTGATATTACCAGGATGCTGAGGTGAAAATTTTGGGAAAACGTAATAGCGAGAGAGTGTGTTTGTGAGGCTGAGAAAAAAGTGTGCCTTAAAGTGCCTCAAACGACACATGATTAGAAGTCTCGTGTTGCACCGAGTGCTGTGATTGAGGCGTGTATGTGTGCTTTTCCACCGACCGAGCCCGTCCCTGATCTCGACTCGGCTGTGTGAAAGTGTTGGTTAATAAGACGAGAAAAGTCCCTCCCACCGCCACCCCTGGCACGCATTAGAAGAAAACGCTGTGATTGCATCGAAGATCAGGCATTTTTCTAGTTGCTTGTGTCTATCTGTGTGTGTGTGTGCGTTGTCCGGTGTCCGTGCACAAACGATGACCGTCGGAAGTGTGAAACACCCGAACATGTTGCCCCAGCCGGCCGCAGCCTCATCCGCCCGCGTGTCCTCCCCCTTCGACTACAACGGTTCCGGAGCGGGCGGCAGAGTCAGTGGCGGCGTAGGCGGAATGGGCGGCGGTGGCGGCGGCGGCGGCGTTGGCGGCAGCCTCCAGACGAGCGGCCGGATCAGCCCGCACGCCCCACCCACCACCGGCATGACGCGGTCCTCCACCAAGCGCTGCCTGATCGGCCGGCCCGACCCGATCGAGACGAAGCGGATATGCGACCAGAACTTCCAGGACGAGCGGCAGCGGAGCATCGCGCGGTACAAGTTCGACACGCTCACCAGCAAGTTCGTCACCTCCGGCCTCTAACCGCTCGCGGCCGGGGCCCAACCCATCCACCATCACACCGCACGGAGAGCAGAAAAGACGCGCCACCAAAAGAGTGCAATACCGCCAAACAATTGTGGGCTGTGTAAAACAAAACTAAAAGAAAAAACAAACTAAGAAAACAAAAAAACCCAGAAACAAACGAGTAAAACACACCATACAAAGTTGGTTAAAAATTGTGTGAAACCGTCATTCCGTTCGCTCCACTTGGTCCGGTCTCGAGAAAATGTTCACAGGTTCCAAACTCAACCTCATTCTCGAGGGGAACCAGAAACCCACCGTCCGGCAAATGTCATAAAGGTAAGCAAATGCATGCCATTTTATTTCCCCGCGAATGAAAAAAAAACAAAGATAAATAAATCGGAAAATCGATCGGAAAAATTGACCGAATCGATTCGGCGGGTTTTGGGAATTTTTCGCGCCAAAATTTGTGTCACCAGGGTTTTGGTTGAAACCGCCCTCGCTTATGCGCGCGCGCGCGCAAACCAGGATCTGCCAGGTGCGCTTGTCTGTGTGTGTGTCTGTCACACGTATGTACACCTGATGAAGCAGCGCGTGCGCGCCAAAGGAGAGAAAAAGGAAAGGCTCTCAAATCCCTTTCCATCCATTTTTCCCACGTCAACATTCCCACCGGAATATGCTTTCGAGCAGATGGCAAATTAAAGGGGAAAATCGGGAATGATCGCTACGCCGAAAATGGGGAATGAAGATGCAGACGGTGCGGTAAATAGTGAACTTTCTTTGATCAACATTTTTCCAAAAAAGGGCGAAAAAGTTCGTGCTTGAAAAGAGTGGAAATTCCAACTCAATCTTTCACGTCTGTTGCGAATTGATCCGTTCGATCCCTTTTTCGTTCTGCTTCGCCAACTCCCGAGGTAAGGAATTAGACCATTATAAGATCGATTCCGGTAGCAGTACGTGTTCGGACAATCCCGTTGCGCGCGCAAAGAAAAGCGCCGAAGCAAAAAAAGGCGCGCTCGCCGTTTGCGCGAGTTTTGAAGAAACCCGGGAAGAATGTCATGGCAGCAAAGGAGCGGTCGGTTTTGCCGCACGCGGCCTTCGCTTGACCCAGTGGCACGCCTACAAAACTTCTGCACCACCATCACCACCACCACCACCACCATTTCTCGGCATGTTTCTATCGTCATATGGTTTTGCCGAACACGTCATGCCCTTTTTTTACTTCCCCCGTTAGGGGTTTCCGTTTTCGCATACCTGTTCGCCCCGTAGGGTTGTGTGTACGTGGCTGCAGGTTGCACGTCGATGCGGGTGTGTGCAAGAGACACCCTTCGGGCGGAAAAAAAGAAAAAGGCAGACAAAATCGCGCCCAAATACTCGAACGGTGCAAGGATTCGCGCCAAAATCTTCCCGCACTTCTTGCGGATCGTTCGAGATCAGGTCGGTGGTGGTGGTGGTGACGTACGTCTATACCTGTGCACCCTCTCTCCCTCTCCCTCGCTAAGGGATGTTTTTTCGGCGCGAAAGGTGCACGCATTTCCCAACGGCAAGTTTCCCGCCAGCGCGACATGCTGCAGCATATGCATGACGTCCCGCTATTTCCTCCGCTACCTGCCGGGAAGAGCAAAGCGAAACCGAAAAGGAGAAAGACAGCGAGACAGAGAGAGAGAGAGGTGGTGTGTGTGTGTGAGTCTTTCTTCGCGAGCACGCGTCCTTTTCTTGTTTGCCGAAATTCATCTGTGGCCGCGCGCGTCTTTCGACGTCCACCAACATTTGCGCTGGTCATCATCCCCTTTCGCGCTCACCTCTTGTTGTGTCCGCGAGTTCTTATGTTTTTCGCGCACAGGTCGAGTGAATGCAGATTTATGCGAGAGTCTGCGTCAGTCAGAGTACGGCGATCTTTCTTTCGACGAACCAAAAACCCTTCCGAAGATCGACCGATCATTTGACGGAATTTGATACTGATTTGATTATTAAATTTAATTAATGCTTGAATACTGTACTATCACTTGTTTAATCGCTCTCTTTTTCGTCCATTGGGATTGGTTTTAAAGCTGATAACCTTTTAACACCTTTCCACAGCATAGGACATTTCGCGAAATTGTCTTTTTTATAAAAATCATTACTTGTTTTTGAACAAGAAATAAAACTAGAAGGAATATTACGGATTGCGTTAGATGTGCTATTTTTTAGTTACCCCATGTGCACATGGAATGAAGCAAATGAAAATCAAATCTGTTTCTGTATTTGCTCTAAATAATTCTGTTCTGTGTGTTAATTATTAGGTGTTTCTTGCCAGCTTTTATTGTAAAAACTATGAGAAGCGGGAATGAGTGAATACAACAGCTCAACATTTAAGCAAAATTGTGATCTCGGAGCGTTTACATGAACAAAAAGAATGGAAACACTTAATTTAACTTGGAAGTTGCAATTTAAGGTAAAAGAAACGTTACATAACTTTGCTTCGTAGGCTACTACAGTAAAAAATACTTAAATTTGATGTTTTAAACAAACATTTGGATGAACGAAATGAAGCTGAAATATTCGAAACTGATCTTTTTTCAAACCAATCAAACCGGAGAATTATTAGCACCCGATCGGGGGCAAAACTTCTCACAATACACCATTTAACAGCTTTCTTCTTCGTACAGCAACGAAATGAAATATGAATCGATGCCATTTAGAAGCCGAGCGATTTGCAGTGCTTGTGTGTGCGTTTTTCTGGTAGCCAATATGTCTGCCCGGTCGGGAATTAAAATGGCGAGCGGAGGCGACGATGGATGGACGAGACGTTCGCGTACATTGCACTATCGCTCTTATCTTCTGCATCACTTCAGCGATGAGAAGCACCTTTTGCGCGTTTGTAACGATCAATTCAGAAGACAAAAAACCCAACACTTTTATGGCGGGAAACATTGCTTCCCTCTCACGACGAAAAAAAACAGCGTCACCGAAGAACACCACTCTTAGAGGAGTTTTCTAGCGTGGAAAGAAACGAACGCAAATATTGACGCAAATGTGCAACCGACTCGTAATATTTCCTCCCGCTCGTTTGGTTTCTCCCGCCCAAACCCCAACACGGAACACGATCTTCACCGGGACGCGGAGGAAGTGGAGGATGTAAACAAAAATCGAAAACAATTATTTCCCTCTGTTGGACACTCTTGTCGTCGCCGGCGAAGGTGGGTTGGCTTTTCCCGCCTCCCGTTTTTCCCGTTTTTTCTTTACTTTCCCGCTCTTATTTGCCAAAGGTGGCACCTTATTTTTCAACCTCGTATTTTTTTTTCTTCGCCCTCGCTCCCGGTGTCGGCCAAGGTGAAGGTCAGCGTTCGGTTGGTTGGCCTTCGTTGTCGCTTTATGCGGTGCACATTAAAATGCAAGCGAAATCGTTTAATTTTACCACCAACGGACGCGCGGGTCACCGATTTGGTCGTTTGCTAATGGGTTGACGTGCACGTTAAAGCAGTTTTCTGCATTTCCAAATCCCCCTTTCCCCCGACGGGATGCAAATGGAGAAGAAAATGAGCCACTTGTGCGGCAATCAAAGCACAAATTTGCAGCGAAAACTGAGCGTGAGCTCAATTGGAAACAGTTAAAAAGTGATTTTTCATTTAAAAAAATGCACTGTACCCTATTTTACAAAATTACATTATTTCATACGAGGTTGCAATTTCCGTCATCTTTCGATAGCTGGAATTGCAAATTAATTCGTTATTACCGTAATTTTTTGTCTTAATCGAGACACTTTAATATCACTTTCTACTTTAATCTAAAGTGAAACCCGTGCCAAACAAATCTCCAATTTATTTGAATGCTGTAAACGGTTCTAGTTAATTTAAAAACGAGTATTTTGACATCCAGTTGACATTTGGCAGCCATCAATTTACACCAACCATGCCGAACGCATCATCTTCCCACTTTTTGCAATAAATGATTCCTTTTGTTCGCTTCACGGCCAGAAACGCCTTAAATACAAGGGTCTTAAAAAACAACCGGCACAATAAAAAACAAAACTGCAACCCCTACTGGGCGAGTGCAGTATCGTTTGAAAGGCTAATTGCAAAACCGCGTTCGGCAAACCCGTGACCTTCTCGCTGCTTCCCCGGTCAATTCTGCGGAGAGGAAAAAGAAACCAAAAATAAGCAAAACCCCCAAACGACGTTCGTCAAAGACATAAAGCGGAATCACTTTTGCTGTGTCTCGATAGGGGTTGAAAATGGCATTTAATGGCCGAACGATTGCAGCTTCAAGAGGCAAGCGAATTCGCCATACACTGTGCCTTACTGAAACTGCATACTGGTGGTTTTATTTCGCTGCATTGTGCTGCTGAAGGTTGATGGCAAGTTGAATGATCATGATGATGATCGTAATGGCTTCCGAACGAATGGTGAATTAAATACGCGAACGCGAACTCCTCGAAAGCGGCCCCAAACACTTTAAGCGGTGGAGCTATAAAATAAATAAAAATAAATTAAAAAGCAATGTTAAAGTGCAGTTTGGGCGCAAATACGGGCAAATGCAGCGGGTCGATCGCGCGGACGGAAAAGCACTTGACTCACAAAGTCACAAAGTAAAGAGAAGGAAAAAGGGGAAACGCCACAACGCGCCATCGTCGGGGCAGGACAAAAACTCATCCTTGCGCTGAGCGTTCGAAGGCACGGAACCGATCGTGCATTCCATCCACACACACCGCAACCAACCGCTTCCCCCAATGCCGGGCCGGCGCAATGTGGACAGAATGCGAACGGAATGAAGTCATGAAGTCGTCGGATGTTCGTCGGCCGTCTTCTATTTTTACCGACGCAAAGCAGGCAACAGCAAAACAAAAAAACCGTGCCTCTGGCATACGAGATGCACTGCGGCGTTGCACTCAACTCAACCCCATAAACCCCCCGTCTACCTCTTCGATTTTACCACCCCCTCTCGACCAAAGATCCGGGCAAGTGTGAAGTGGGTAAATTAATTTAAGACCGCGTTTCCCGGCGTCCGATCGCCGACCGCGGTCGAATTTTGATCAATTATCGGCGCCATACTTGGCGCACGGTGGCCATGCGGGTTTTCCAAGCCCGTGACGAAAAGCCTCGGACAAAGAAAGGGTGGGGTTCGATACGCCGCCGTTGGGCAGGTTTTCTTAACAATTGCGCGACGGTTGGAAGAAAGAATAATAAAACCAATCGGTATTGACTTATTCGCTAACTGTAAATATTTTCTCCGACCCTCCGAGTCCTACTGTACTGGCATATCTTGTGCTCCGATGATGTTTAACTTTTTAACGTCAAACCTTTGCAGTTCTTCACGGCGAGACGCGAAACACACACAATGCCTCTGCTTTAAAATCCGATCATACAAGACAATTGCATTTCTTTATTTACAAATGATATAAAGAGATTGTGCAAAAGTTATCGATTCAAGATCGATTAAAACTATTCTTAGAAATTTAGCTTGATCACCAACACGGTAGTGAAATAATGCTAGAAGAAATATTTGCCTTTGCTAGAAAAGACACAAGCTGATATTGTAGGTTCTTTCCAGACGTTTTCATCGCCTTCCAGCTGGTGATAAAGCGGTTTCCATTTTTGAAAGCTCAACACGCTCAATTAATTTTAAACATTCCATGCTCCGCGGGCATAAAGCTCACACTTTTAACGAAGCATAGATTTTTTTTATGCGTAATTTATGTCCCTCACACGAGCAAACTAATGAATGGAGCAATTTGTAGTCACCCATAGTGCACGGTTAGGTGAGCGTAAGCCACCCCTTCAGCTGTGGCGGCTCCATTTACTAAAATTTCACTTACAGTAAAATCTAGCAATAAAATAATCACCACGAATGTTGCTTACGAACGAAGCCTCAAAAGGGCAAAGGGGTGGAAATTAAAAGCAAAACTGAAACCGTACACCAGCCCCAGGGCAATTAGCTGCTACCGTACTGCGGGGTTTTGTTTTCCTTTCGTTCCGGTGCCCTTTCGCCGGGGAACATTAATTATTCATTTTAATATATATTTTTTTTTGGAACGCAAACGCAACTCCCATTCATGCAGCACTTTTCACGCGGTACTGCACAAAAAGAATCGTAAGTCTGTACGGAGGTGGAACTTAGGTTTTCCCTGGGGGGCTTGGGGAATGTAACGTTTGAAAGTAGGCGAATGGGAGGTGAAATATACTCAGCAGGGCGTAAATGCGACTTTCTATCCGGAATTGCAAACAGAAAGAAAGATGCCGCCATTGTAATGAGGACACGATCGCTTCCGACGATGAGTTATTGTATATCTTACCTGCACTCAGACACACTTTTCGCACAAGATTGATAGAGGATCAAAAAGGTGGCACCGCGATGAAGGCGAAATTAATGATCCCAACCTCGTGAAAAAGGTGTGTGACTTCTTGCATGTCGCGCCGTTTCGTCGCGCGGAACGCATGATCGTTCGGAGCGATTTGGAAACTGCATAATGCACGCCAAACAATTAAGGCGGGGGACTTCCGGGGCAGGCGAGTTTGCGAAGCGGAAGGTTAAATAGCGTGACGCAAGAGAAAGAAGTAAAAATAAGAAAATGAAACGGATCCCCAAATTTACGCCCAGAGTCCGACCGTTTTATACTTGCAAATTGTCGATTTGCGGTTACGGGTTTTGCTGTATTTTATTTCTTCGAACCGTATCTTACTTCGGTGACGCTTGTTGACATGCGGCACCTTCCACGATCCGTTCAAACTTGGTCGTTATCTTGTTACGGAAATTGGAGGTACCGAATAAATCACCCGAGCATATTGTGATATTTAAATTAGTTCAGCTTACGATCCGTCGAGGGAGTCGTTCCATTCATTGTTTCACGCCCGATTTTAGTACCGTTTTAATGGATGTTTTTTTTTCTTGTATGGTATGACTTTTTCCGGTAATCAAGATTAGCGAGACCGGGCATCGGAACAGGTACAATCCGCTTTGTAGATAATTTTCATCAAGGAAAAGTCAAGTGGAACGAACGGTCAGTCCTTCGAGCATGAAAATAAAGACGCAAAGAAAGGCGACTTAAATGCATCTGTTTACCAAAACGGTGGTTCACCGACCCCAAATCGGTAAAGATAATCAACATCGTTCACCTTTAACACCTTAAAGGCAATAAAAAATCACAACATAAAGTAGATAATTTTAAAGAACACGTACATTACGGGGTGCGAGATTGAAAGTAATCGCAGCACAAAGGGAACAAATTCTTCCAGAGTTGCATCTTGGATGTTTTGTTTACAGGCAGACGGGCAAGATTTTACTTCCCGACTATGCCATTCTCCCTTCCATCTAACGAACACGTATCTTGGTTCCGTCGAAGAGGTGCTAAGAAAACTTGAAGAAATCGCCAAAAGCGCGCGCCTTCGCGAAACACAACACGCCCCTTCGCCGACGCGGGGAAAGATCGATCGGCCTCCCACTGGTGGAGGGAAGGCCTCCTCCCTGTTGGACGAATGGCACGCCTTCTCTCCCCACACGGGAGCACACACACACACATGCGTTTACAGGCGCACGAGGACTTTTAATATACACACATCGCGTGCATCGTAAAAAAATGGCCTCGCGAAACTCCTGGAGGAGATAAAGTTCCGTGCATACAGAAACGCGAAATCGGTCCGTCGAGTGACTCGAGTTGTGTTTGTGGGTTCGTATGTGCCGCACACACTACCGTGTCGAAAAACGCGCGCACCCGACGACGGTGTGTTCAAGCTACGCCGAGAATTTCTAGTGTCGTTTTATTTATGTGTGGTGTTTTTTTTTTGCTTTTTATTCGCCACCATTTATGATAACAGACACCTTCAGCATGTTAAGGTTGTTATTCATGCCCGTTAGACGTCACGAGTGGGTAGATAGAGAAAGAGGTACAAAAACGACACGCAGGAATGACGAGAGCGAGAGAGAAAGATAAAAAGGATTTCGTTTTCGTTCGATGTTCACAAGCAACAGGTATTTCACCAACCATCCCAGAACGAAGACGCCGTCGGGTGGCTTCCGTTTTATGTTTTGTTTTGTCGAGGCGTTGAAAAATGGCGCGAAAAATTGCGCACTTTTTACGCGCGAATTCGCGAAACGGTTCGGTTGAATGTCGATCGTTTGATCGTTGCGGGAACAAAAATTCTTATGGTTGCTTGTCATTGCGGACATCCTTTCTTCTTAACCTTATCTACTTATTTTTGTTTATTTGTGTGACAAAATGTTCTTATATAAATATGTTTATATCTTCTTCACAGGTCCTCTTACCAGGCAAAGCGATCAAGTAAAGTTGAAACAACATAACTTCGCTGATGGAAATTCACTTGACGTCGCTCGAAAACAACATCGATTGAAAGGAGCCGCCTGATGGACCAACGTCTCGGTACGAGGGAAGTAAATGTTATGCATTTTCATTCGCCTTTCTCCCAGATGGTTTGGTGAGGATGTTTGCCCGAAGTACAACATGGAAATCTTTCGATACGACGCCACGGACCCCCGGGCCATGATTGGAAGGAAAACGAATGTTATTTAAATAAGTTGAATATTGGAAAAATAATGCACTAATAACACACGGAAGATGAAGAGAAAACAAAACATAAAAGCCGGCGGAATTGTGAGAATGATGCAAATGGGGAAAAACCAATAGTGGATGCGGTAACAGTGGGAGAGTAAAATAAATCCAGAAAACAGAGCAACAAAACAAAACAAAAACAAACAAAAAAAAACAATTAAACCCCCTAACTAGATCTCATGTGATATTTTCTAAGCGAGTAATATTGTTTTGTATTCTCGGTTCAAATGGGGAGAAAGATGTGGGAAGCTGTGCAACCACAAATGGTTACGAACGAACCATCACCAAAACGACAGTCCGGCAAAGATCAATCGAACATAGAACAGCAGAAAAACAAAACCCCGCGTTAGCACAAAATGGCAGCATAATTTATGTTTTATTTTGCAATTAACAATACATGTAAATTTGCATTGCACCCAGCAAACAATATTCTACCCTTCACGTTTGTAACGAACCGGCGATAGGAGAAAAGTACAGCAAAAGCCAGGACGACGATGGTGGGGGCGTATCGGTGTTAGTTGTATAGTGAATAGCCTTTTATTTTGCTTAATCATTGTTTGTTGAATTTTCCACCATATTTCCCTTTCTCTCTCTTTCTCTGTCTCTGTACGTTTATTGTTCACGCATAGCTATATATTCAGCCCAGATTTGACTTAGGCTAACCATGCGGCAGTGGAAAGCCGTTCTCAATACCTTTAAATGATAAGTGATTGCATAGTTAGTGTGTTAGCTGCTCGCCCCGTGCCCGTGCTCGCCGCCCTTCTCCCAAAACGGGAAGCCAAGCTTTCCTCTGCGGGAGGGGGAGGGAAACCGGCCGACGCAATGCCCTTTACCCGGCGCGGGAGAGGGCCGGGGGCTGGGCGGGGCACGGGATCCGGCTATCGTTAAATTATATGTTTATTTTGAACTCGTAGCTCGTTTAACACTTTATTGACTAATATTATTATTATTATTTTTTGTTTGTTGTATCGCTGTAATGTGCACGATCTGAGGTTTTTGGGCCAGCCGCACGACGGTTCACGCCGAGGCCAGATTGTACAAAAAAATTGCAGTGAAGTGAAGGAAAATTTTTATCAAAGTTGCGATCTCAATTTAATAATATTTTTTTTATGATAGCTTCCTCCCCCTTTCCTTTTTGTTACGAAGAAAATTAGCTTAACGTGCGGAGCAGTTATCGGATTGCTTCGGTTCACTCTCGATCGGCACGGCGCTTGCGTACACAGTTTTAAGCTCCCCATTCAAACGCGAATCACTTCTTCCAGTGTAGCTTCCGCAAACTTATAATGTTCCTTAGGACAAGGATGAAGCGAAAAAAACATCACTTGTTTGAGAACATGTCATAGACACGAAGTAAAGGAAAAACTGTCTTCTGAAACACTTAACTTAGTCTTCGCAATAGGATCAGGTGATCTTCAGCCCCTCTTCCTCCCCCTAGATCGCGAAAATCGTCACCAGTGCGTGGGTCGTGTACCATATGATTGTGATCGAGCAAGAGTAGCGAGTTATTTTATTTGTTTGTTTATTTTCCCTGTGTGTCACGGGCGTTGAGATTAGTTAAATTGAGTTATCAAATGCCATAGTGGAAGGCGGGCGATTAGAGAGGGTAAATTCGTACGTACTAATTCCATCCGCAACCCGCAATAGCAGCGCTAGCGCGCTGGTTAAGGTTCATAATACTTTTCGTAGGATATACATTTTACGTTCGCTTTTTTTTTTTTGTTAGTTTAACTACAAACCTTTTCAGTTGTACTCGTGTAGATGCTTTGCAGTAAAGATTGCCCCCTTGGCCAGAAGAAAAGAGGTCTTTGGAGTGGAGAATGCCTAGCCAGACAATATGAAACCGTTAAATCACGCTCCGTGTAGGAACATTTCTGTGGGAGCTCGATGGATTAGTTAATTATTTATCTTTCTACCAAAATGTTATTTCTGCTAGCTCGTAAGATGAGATGCGCTATGATGAACCCACTCGTGGCTCGTGCGTAATAGTAGGCGTTGCGGGACCATAGCGCAGTAAGCCTTTTTTTTATGTCGAATATTCTTTACCTTTCATTTCCCTTTGCGGTTTAAATGCGAACCCGGACCTGCGAAACAGAAGCTTTTGATGCACAAAAGCGAACAACGGTGAAGCAAAGCATTTTCGTATGCTTCTATAAATCAGTTAAATCCCTACTGTAAGCTAAACTCTAATGATTGTAAGCAACGGACAGTGGATGCAGAAAATAATTGAAAACATTACCATCACCTTTTCCTTACAAGAAATAAAAATATGCTATCGAATCTGATGATTTAAAACAAGAAGTGTCGTTATTTAATTTTCTATTTCAAAGAATGGGAAGTAATGATTTTGGCGTCTGAAAGAAAATCCATTTCCAGCATTTTTTTTCCAATTTTCAGCGGAAATATCTGTCTTCCAACGCCCGAAAGGGTTGTTCACCCCGTGGTAAAATGGGAAGCCCTTTGCTCGGTGCGACACGTGGACGCATGCGCAATGTCATTGACACCGGGTCAATGTGTCTTGGAGCATGTAAGTCGGTTTTGTAAGTGCTACCGCTCTAGCACTTGACAAGGTTAGAAAGCCAAAACCAACTCCATGCTATACACGCGCACGCGTAATTTCGAGTGCCTTCGCCTTTCGTCGTCGTCGTCTTCGGTGGGTCGTCTTATCTATTTTTCCCTCGCCCTTGTCTAGCATTTGCCCCGTTGGAATCGAGCGGAAGTGACACAAGGGTACCCAAACCATGCGTAAGTGGTGACAATTGCCTCGATTATTTCTCCAGCAAAGGTCAGCAACGGTACTTGATTTTCTCATTTTAATTTCTATTACGTAAGCGTCCGTACGTCGTGGTCGTATGTGTTAGTTGAGGGGAAGGTTAAGGGGACAGAATCCAAACATGGAAGCGGTGGTGAAGCATAATATCATGAGCAAACTCCAACACCCGGCGGCGATAACGTGACACACGCAAGTCGTGTTGTTTCGCCGGTGTTGGAATTCGTGCTGTGCAGGCAAGTGATATGCTGCCGGTGTTGAGCAAACACATTACCACACGAAGCGTGACAATTACACACATTCGGTGAAGTGACGGAGTCGGAAAACAAGATTTGACGAATCGGAGGACGTTATCTACCCAATTATCTATTCGTATGTTGCCCATGTGTAACATCCTTGGTTTGCCTAATTGTTTGCATACTTCGACATGTTTCTAATCTCTTTTTCCCTACCCTTTATCATGACAAATTTAATTAAGAAAAGCATGAAACAAGTTGTAGTAAAATACGGTGAGTAACTCCTAACAATATTTGATAAATAAATTTTCGACTGTTTGTTTGAAACATGTTACAAAATTATATGTCCCACCTTGAACCCACTCACAAATTTAAATTCGTGCATCTTAAAAATGTTAACAACCCAACGAAGGTTTTTAAAAACATTTTACGGGTCAAGATTAACTCAAACCGTGACAAACTTCTCTCTCAAGGACGCTGTCAGGACTGTTAGAAAAGCAGCTAGAAGCTTAAGTGGTAAACAAAAACAAAAACCCAAAAACCTCCACACAAACCGGGAAACAATAAAAAAAAACATCCTTCAGTAAATCCATGGTGGTGCAGAAAGTTTTTGGCGCCAAAAAATGGCAAAACGGGCCACGGCAAGGCCAAATTTGGCTACCGCGAGCGAACACCAACGGAACCAAGCAAAACAAGAAAAAAGATAAACACAAATGTAGAAATAAGAGAAAAAAAACAACACACACCCGTCCATTTGCGAGCCAAACGGTGACGACGTATATTAGAAGCTGTTGACGATCGTAAACGATCGTATTGGATGAGAAGGGGGGTTGCTTTTGGGTGGTAGGGCGGACGCCGAACAAACACCACCATGACAACAACATTCTTCTCCCGAATGGTTCGAACGAAGAAAAGAAAAAGAAACACAACCACAACATTCAAACAGAGAAACATTGACAAAATCAACCGAGCACCGCGTGCTCAACCGCGTTATGGCGCGATAACGCTAAGCGACACACACTGTGCGTTTGCAGAAGGCAAGGGCAGAAAAAGCAACGGGAAGGGCTAAGAGATCACTTGCCATCCCTGTCCGATCGGCGATCGGCGTTAGAACCGTCGTCGGACGTGACGGGAACGGGCAAACGAGTGCGAAAGTGCCCCGAGTTTGTACTTTGAACAAGACAGGCGGGAAGCGAGCATGAGAATACGACGCGGAGTTCGCCGGTTCGAAAAAGCGCGCGAAACATGCCATCATCAGTTGCGCAGACTCTTCGTGCTGTCGAGGTGTTGTGGCAGGACTCGTCAGAAGAGGGGAGAAGGGGAGGAGCAGAGGGACCCCCAAAAAACGACAAAAATAATTTCAAGGACTTATGCTAAAATAACAAACAAGCAAAAAGTCGAGCGGGTGAAGGAATGAAGGGGGTTGTGGTGGGCAGATGGGGTGGGGAAACGACACATTCCCAACACACGCACGTACACACTGATGGCGTACGCGGCTGTAGATCGTTATGCAAGCAAGCAGCATCAAGCGACGATTGACGAACGAAGATCAGGATGGTAGTGATGGTGGTGGAAGGGAAGCGGTTCCAAAGGGGACCTGTCGATCGACATGGCGTGCACCAACGCTCATCGTCGTTTCTGCTAAGAGGAAGACATTTTAAAACACATACCGAAAGATGCATCATGAGTTTTAACTTGATTTCGTTGTATTTAAATTTATTCGTCGCATGAAAGCAGTTATTATATTCTATGATTTTTTCCATAAACATTTGTAAAAAAGGGTAAATTCCAAAGAGAACAACCCTAGAGAAGATAAGAATTAGAAAAGCCAGTGAATATGAAACATTTCGTCCTTAATGTTGGCCGATTTAATTATACGTGACGAACGTGACTGCTAAAAATGCGCGCCAAAATTAAGCTCAGGGATGCTGCAGGTTGAAGAAGGGAGGAAGAATTCGACAAGGCGGAGAGAAGAATTAAATCACTGCTGCAAGAAGTGAGGCTGGCGAAAACCACGCACAGACCATCCACTGGAAGCCGACGGGTGATAAGGAAGCTAAGAAAACCTTGAAAAACCGCCACTGCCCGAGAGCGGGATTATGTATCGACGACATAAATTAAGACGGTAACTAAATCAACCAAGTTATGCGAGAGGAAAATGAGATGGGCGAAAACGGGATGGAGACGATCAGTGAGAGTGAGAGAGCGAATTCGTGTCAAGTTCATTTGAAGAAAAACAAAAATCTCAGCGCAGACAAACGAAATCGAGAAGCGCGCGTTGATAAGAAACCGCCGATTGCGAAACGCAAACGAGCATAGCACGCCACCGCGTTCATACTACGTTGGTATTAGTGAGGCCACCCCACCACCCCGCCCCCCCAACCCTTCGCCCCGTTGGAAACCACCCCCGTCGGCACCATAAGGGTGGGAAGAAAAAATAAAATCCAGAGCATGCCGATTTTGTTTGTTTCAATTTCAGCAACGTCACCGCCATCATCATCATCACCTCCATCACCATGGCCTGGGTCTTCATTTTCCGTCTTCTTCCGCACGGGGGTTTTTCAATCGGTCACACAACCTTTATCAGACACCCATATAAGCACCCAGAACTGGAGAAGAAATGCGTACAAATGCGCATCGCTTAAACGAAATCAAACCGACCGGTGGCTCGAGTCTGGCGCGAAACACACTCCCTTATCTTATCGCGGTGTTTAGCGACGTTTTAAAACCGTAATGGCCGCCGGCCGGAGCACATTTGCCGGCGCTGGTGCCCGACTGTCTTAAACAACCTATGAAGCAGGGAGGGGAGGAGGCAGAGATGGGATTTCTAACGCGTCCGACCCACGCAACCCTTGAAGTCCTACTTAGAAAACCGGGGTACGAAGACGATGAACGGTGTCACTGGGTGTTTATCCAAAACTCGCGTCCAACGTCCAGTTCCTAATCCAGCTCGCAAAGGCCGAGGCGCGAAACTAATTGGCGCGAAATCGTACTCCATGACGACGCCTAATGGTGACGAGCGTTTGCAGTTTGAGAGGAAAAGCCGGTCTCCTGGCCGACGGCAGAACATCCCGCCGAGTCTCGGTGTTCGCGCGTTTGGAGGATGGAGTTGTTGAAAAACCAAAATGGTGACGTGTGCAAACCGCACACGGGCACGGGCCAATAGACAATCGGCTTTAAAGAACCCCGGCTCGTCGACGCGGTGTGTTAGTGTGCGCCGCCTGCTGTTATCGCTTCTGTTCGCATCCCGATCGGGAGTAATGCTCACAAATCAACCACCCCCTCAGAACCACTGGCCTGGGGGGATGATGAGGGTGGCAGGGTTGTCGAGATCCACACCCCGCGCTCCATGCTCGCGCACGCTCGCGGCTCCTTCCCTGCGATGGCTTTCGCGACTGGCAACACCGGGCAGACAGAAGGAGCCGTAATCGTAGCCGTTTGTTTTGCTCCGATCTTCGGGCGATCTTGTTCCAGAACAGTAGCGATCCGCTCGTCGGCAGTGGGATACAGTATATGGCGGAAGTTAAGCATACATTTGGCTACAGATGACGATTTTTTTTCAAAAAAAGGCTTTCAATACCAAATAGTTTCTTTCATCACTCGACAAACCAATTGAACAAGTTTATTGTTTTCTACAATTTCGCAAAGCTTTTCTTTGAAGGACTATTTTTTGACGATTTAAAAGGAAGAATATATTCTGCTGTTCAAGAACATAATGAATTATTTAAATTGTGTTTTTAACTGTTAGTTTGACGCAGATGCTCCAAATGAAACATATGAAATTTTGTCCAAAAAAATCATAAATATCACAACACACATTACAGCTTCTTGTTCTTCTGAAAAACCCTCGCTGGTAACGATGTTAGTCATAGCAAAATTTATGAGTAGCAACAGCAAAGGTTCTAGAATTTGTGAACATCGGTGGTGTTTCTCATTAGTTGTGTTCAGTGTTAGCGCTGCAAGCCAACGGGATCCAGCATCGACCAAGACATCTAGTGCCATTCTCAAAACCCATACCCATATCCAACCATAGCCCAGAACCCAAAACCCATATCCCGAATCCCCAAAACCCAACCAAAAATCCAAAATCCCTTCAGAAAAACCCCAGCCTCGCGCAACCTCGAGGTGTTCGAGCCGTGGTGTCAAAGTGACACTCTATCCCGGAAGTTGTGATCTGACAAACGGGAGGATACATCCTTCCCGTGGACGGCTGGTGGACATATGGCTTCATTAGTCGGTCCCAAAGGACGAGCTTCTTTACAGGAGTGTCGGACAGAGTCGGTACGCCTCTGAGTACGTGTAAGGGAACCTAAGGTTCGACTTAGCGTAGGAGGATATACCCCAGACTCGCAAAATATAAGAAGAAAAAAAAAGAACTCCACAAAAGCAACATAGACCTTTAGGTAACTTGCCATG
>KE525060.1:34097-69933 GCA_000441895.2 Anopheles sinensis | reverse complement strand
GTACCTCCGATTCCTTGCCTCCGATGCCTGCCCTTCTCCGTCCCTGCCCCACCGCACCGTGAGGTTGATCTGCGCTCTCTTTCTCTCACCCCCTCGTCGAGCGTCCGTTTGTAACCCGTTTGCTCGTGTGTATATTCAAATATCACAACCGCGAGAACACGAAGAGCAAACCGAGCGAAAAAAAGAAGATGCAAACCACGTCGACGACGACGACGACGACGACGACAACGTGAAGTCCCGACTCTTTTTGGCGGTTCTCACGCGCGCGCGCGCTCCTCGAGAAGGTGACCCGATCCGCGAGATCGCAAAAAAAGCGCGCCAACTTGGAGATCTTGCAATATCCGTGGTCGTGGTACAGTCGAGGAACAGGTTTCGCGTTCGCTACCCATCGATACGGTGTGTGTGTATGTGTGTGTTTACGTGCGAGTGGATGTGGATATGTTTTTCTGTTTGTTATGCTTTTTTCACCCCGTTAGTGGAGCTCTGTTTTTGGGGCCTTCCTTTTATTTTGTTTATTTCCCTCAAGCGTATGTCACGTTGCGTGGCAAGGATTTTATTTCTTCTCTTTTCACTTCTTGTTCAACTTTCGTTTGTCCCTCCATCACGCTTCTTGAGTGACTTTACTTCTATTGATTTTCTTTTCTATTGCAATATTGCATTTTGTGATGTTTTTTAGCATGTTCTTTTTCGGTTCACTTGCTCGATCCCGTAGGTTGATTAATTCTTTTTTCGATTATTCCCTCGCACTTTCTCTCCTGCTTTTTCTATCTTTGTTTTCCATCAACTACTAATGCTGCTCCATCTATTAAGCCACATTGCTCGTCCTTTTCACCTTTCCAATATCCAAACAATCTTTGTATCTTTCCTTGTCGCATGGCCAACTTCCTCAAAGTCCGGCTTCTCATTTAATTTTTTGCTTGAGTGAACTTATATTTAAAAATGGTTGTATATTATTGTTAGCCTCTAACCTCCATTTTTTGTCATCTTCCATGGCCTGATGATCCCTATTATCTCTTACGCTTTTTTTAAATTTATTTTGTTATACTTGAATGTTGCTCCTTCGGCCCGTTCATGGTGCTGTGCCTTTTTTTGCGAAAGCAATTTGTTCAGCTTTCGATCGCTGACGTAAAAAGCACAACGCTGAAAGAAGAAATGCCCCAAAAGCGACTCCCTCGAGAGATGACGTCCAGTCCCACACACACACACACGCAAGCTTTAACAAAATAAACCACAAACTGCAGCTCGCGAATCCCGGGTGTCCACCTTGCCTTTCCCCACCCGTAGCGTCCTTTTCTTGTTTGATCGCATATTTTTCAGCATGTCATGATTTGTAGCTGTTCTTTTTTTTGTTTTCCCTCTTCGGTTTGGTGGCGTCTCTCCGAAAGGCGCTGTCCTTTCCGGAGGATTCTTCTCTGTGGCTTGCCTCTTCCTCCCGGGCCGGATCCTCCTCTGCACTCCCCGCAAAGGTAGGTGATTTTGGCGCGCATTCGCGAACGTAGTTTTTGGTTTCCTTGCGGTTTTCCTTCCCGCCATTTCGGCGCAAAACCTTTTTGGCGCAAAAGTTTTGATTTTTGATTTCGTCTTTCGTGGCGCGCTTTCTGCAAATCCTTCCTTGCGAACCAGCAGGGGGTGGAGGAAAAGGTGGAAGGGTGGTGTCCGGGAACGGACACAACATTTCGCGAAAACCGGTTCAGCAGAGTGAAATAAGAGAACGTGGCGTTGCTAACAGGGCAAGGCGGCGGCGGCGGCCACGTGGAGGGTGGAGGAGTTGGGCGAAGGCAGCAGTATTTCTTCCCTTTTTGATTTCTGCATTTCCAGTTCCCTTTCCGTGCCGGGTTGGTTGTTTTATTTTTCTCGGCCACTTTTGGGGCAGCACACGACCAGATGGACCGTCGAGGATCGGCGATCGACCGCAGAAGGAAACCAAACGTGCTCGCAGGTCCCAGGGGGGGATTATTTTTCCTCCCCCCGAGAACGAGACACCATCCTGGGCGGGGCGGGGAAGAAAGCGCACGAGTCGCTTTCGATCGGGTACGGTGGACGAAAGAGATGTCATGTAAATTGCTCAAATGCACAGCTCGAACACGTGCGCAAACCAACGCCGGCCAGGGTGGATGGGGAAAGGGGGTAGCAGGGTGGTTGGCAGGCGGCTGAAGCTGACCCCCAAAAAGGCGGGAACGTGCGCAACAGGCTTGATTGTTTGCGCGAGAACGACGATCGGATTGTTATCGGCGGCCCAACGGTACCACCTTCGGACAGCTCGTGGGCTCGAATTGTGGTTCTTTTTTGGGTTTGCTCCTTTGATTTTATTGCAACTCAAGACAGTTTCTCTTGTGTGTCTGTGTTGATATGTGCTGTAGTTTGAAGTTGTAATTTTCTTCTTGCACTGCGACTTCTTGTATTTAGCACGTAAATTGTACGCAAATCGTACCATTTTCATTTTTTGTATCAAACTATAGTTAAACAAAAATCAAAATTGTTTGATTTTTTAAATCAAAGATAGTATAAACATTTCTTATTGGTTCTTATATATTTTTACAGTTTATCTGTCAACCTTTTGAAATTTATTTCCTTTATATTCTAATGATAATGATTCCTCTTTCTTACATACTTTTCGATTTTTTTAGATTTTTATCATATGGTCTCTTTAACATATTTAAAAAGGAAATTGTCGTAACGAATTGATTTGTTTCTTTTTTATCTTTTAAAATAATTTGGAGTTGGTTAAATCTATTTTGATTTAAATATAAGTTGTGATTTTGCTACAATTGGTGTAAAACACTTTTTTCAAACCCATTCGAAAGTTCGCCCTTAAAATTGCCTTTACTAGGGTTGAGCTGAGCTGATATGCCTGTCCACATTATTATTTTACGAATGTTTCTGTAATTTCAATCGACTCGTAGCGGCTCGAAATGATTGTGTTTATTCTACATTATTATCCTGCATTAGTGCTAAATCCGTTTCGCTGGCAGCCCGGCTGGGGTTGAACAACCTCCACAAATGGTCGAGCGAAAATTGGGGGGGAAAAACGACCCTTTGGTAATATCATTATAATTGCACACCCGACTCGTTACCGACAAACGTCACAAACAACCTTCCCACCACCACCGAGAGACAATGTGTGCATGTGCAGTTGTGCCGGTGCAATTTTATTTCCGGGTGTACGTACCGTGATCGTACGGACCGCGACGTGCAGCGACACCTAAATTTTCTCTCGCAACTGACCCACCGCCCCGTCACGTCCCAGGCCAGTCCATGGGAAGGTTTGGACCTGACGATCATCAAACCTCGCGCATAATCCGAGCGTTCGGAATTCATCATTTTCCATCGCTCGGCGAAAGGGATGCACCGCTCTAAAATCTCAGCCCGAAACACACTTCACTTTCGAACCACCTGTGTGACTTTCAACTGCAGTCGTTAAAGTTCGTTTGCCTTTTTTCCGATCGCACATCAAACGTTCGTCCTTCGTGGAGTCACGACGAATCAATTGGATGGGACTCCGTTCGTACGCCATTCGTACAGTTGCCCTGCCAATGTTAAATCACGCCGTAAAATACTGAAGCACACAAAACGCTTCACTTTTCGGCGCGCGTGGCTGCTCTTCAAACTCCTTGGCCGGGGGATGAGCGACCATCTATATTTTTATGAGTAATAAAATTAACATTCTGGGCAGCTCGATGGCGAAGAGGCCGCTTCAAGCAAATACAGACGGGCTGTAAAAAAGCCACAATAAACGTATTATAATTGGCCCTTTAACGTGTAATTTATGGAGGTGTCGGAGTGGGAGCCCAAATGACCCTTTAACATTGTTCGCTGAAATCGACAAAATTTATACTACGCCTAGCAGTCGTTTGTTTTCCTTTTGTCCTGTCTGTTTTGAGCAAACATTGTTGTATCCCAAGATTTTCGGAATAAATCATCTTCGGGCCATAAGACTCATGGTTTCGATTGCTATAAAACAACTTGACTTCCGTATTAAAAATATATTTGAATATTTTTGATCGCAAATTTACACACGAAACACAATGTTTCTTCTCATCCAGATGTGCACTTTTTCGACACTCGCCTTCCTACGGACGGTACAGTCACGCCTTCCTTCGTTTTGGCGACCCGTCACGATCTTCCGAAATACGCCCGTTCCTCCTCGTGCACTTTTCGTAAAGCGTTGGCCTTTTTTTCAGTGTCATTATTTTTCTCCACGTTTTTGCAACTTCCAACCCCAAGTGGGAAGGGAAAAAACCAGGATACGAACGGACGAGACGTGAAGCGAAAAAATAAAAAATAAAACACCCCACGTTCACGTTCCGCCTTGACATTGGCCCCGGCTTCGGTCGGGCTTCGATGTCGATCCTCGCGAAGTCGAACGATCACGTGGAACGTCGGGATGCTGTGGTGCAGGCTCGGAACGGGAAGGTGTAATACGGTAAGTTGAATTTTATGATTCATAATGTTGTTATTCTTTGCGAGCATCCTTCTTCGCGTCGCCCCCATCCTGACCTTCTCCGACTGGTTTGCGTTCAAAAGGCTCATTTCTGGTCTTTTGTTTTTTGAGGCCAGCTTTCATTTGCCAGAAGCATCAATCGTGAGCTTGGCAGTGGATTTAAGGGGAAAAGCGGATTTAACAAAAAGTGTTTTTGTTTTCGAAAACAAAATTGTGAATAATTAACATAAATGTTGTGTTAATCTCATGTAAATTAATAATTTTTAACTCTAATTTGATAGAGTTTTTTTCTGTAAGCAGCAATAAACGTTTTCATTAATTTCATTCCTGTTTTGTTTTTCAACCGAATTTTCTTCTTATGTTTTTCGGTTTATTTCTTCGAGTTCTGCTGGCTGCGGTTGAGAATTCGGAAAATTATGGACTTAAACCCCCAAAAAACAGCATTTCCTACACAACGTCTTGCGAACAACAAACCAGTCAAATTCGAAGAAAAACCTCCCCACTGTCCTCTTCGGAGTTTTTTTCCCTAGAGTTATTAAAACCATCGCCTTTGGAAGGCTCAACATTTCAACATCCCGTCCTTGCGTCGAGTGAGTATCCAGTCCGTTGGTCGTGTCTGTTTCGATCTCCATCCGAGCCGCAAAAGCAGCGTCCGCTCGTCTGCACAAGCGACTTCCCAACGTCGTTTTCGAGGCAGCACAGGAGTTTGGTGTCTAATGTTGCTGCTGCCTAATATTGACGGCCGCTGCGTTCGGAGGAGTGTAGTTAATATTTTTGTTCCCAAGAAAACTCCCTACACATTCCCCACCCCTTGCCCCTCGACCACCGATGCGGTGTTTGATTTATAAACAGACCGAATCGAAATGACCCCCTGCTGTCGATTTATGTTAGGATCGTCCTCCAGTTGTGCAGGCGCGCATCCAATTTGCTTACCCGGTTGGAGCGGATGAAAATGCAACGTACAATAAATGGAGAATGACAACAAAAAAAAAAAAAAACGCATCCCAATTTGACTGACCTTTTTCCTCGATTGCATGCCAGCTTTGTGGTAGCTTCCGCAATCCTCCATTCCGCCCCCGGTTCCACACCGAGTTGCATTTCAATGAGTTTGATTTTCCGATCCCTGCGTTCGCATTGCGCGCCGCCGAACGTCGTATTTATCGTGCTGTCAACAATAAACTATCATGATTCTGGCTTCCCCGACGCCTCGCGTCTTTTTGCAACGCAACCTTGCACTAAGTTTTATGGAAACGGGCGCGCGAGAGCAAGAAATACAGCCCATACCATCGACACAATCAAATTATAAGCTAACGAACTTGATTGATTGCCTTGCGATGGAAATGCATGTTCGATTCGGGCGCATTTCGGTTGTTATTATTTGGTTGGCCAACGATCGCTGAAGATCGCTGAAGACCAGAGGGTGAGTTTGCAAAACGCCCGGTGCACAAGATGCCGAAGGAGGAGGTTGGAGCTAGTGGCCGACGATGATAGCCGTTGATGCCGTGGGATGAATGGAGTAAAATGGAAAATCACCAAATCAAATCGATACTATTGGGCTCTTTTGATGGTTGATGACACCGGTGGTATTTTGAGGCCACAACATTTTTTTATTTCTTATGCCATTATTCGGTCTGTTTTCGTGGTTTGAATTGATAAATTTGTGACTAGCTAATATTATAAAATTCTTATCAAAATTTTTGAAAATTAAACTGTATGAAATAGTGTAAAAACATAAATTACATTTGAAGTGAAAATTGCACTAAGGTAAAATTTACCCAATTTCCCGTTACTTTTGGAAGCTATCAAAATTTCACCTTAACGTGCGAAAAATCTGTCCTTCCCTCTGAACTGAAAGGCTCTCTCTGGTCTTTTCCCAGCGCTATCGTTCTTTAACTACTTAGTTGCAGCTGCAAGCAAAAGAGCGGGTGTTAAAACGCTTTTAATGCTGTTGTCTGTAGCCCTTGCACCATCACCATACTCGTCCCCTCACAACCAGTCCCCGGGGGAAAAAGGACCCTCCAACCCCAATCAACCTTCTACTTTCCTCCGACTGCAGCGAAAGGGATATGATGGGCTTAATTTGTCATTCCCAATCCGGTTCCAGCACGGAGAGAATCTTCACGAAACCGTCCGTCTTCTCCCCCCGGCAGTAACGGCTCTTACGCTTTCCACGACTCACAGGGGTTTAAAGGCCCATTATGGATGACATTCCCGGCGTACATTGTATCGTAAATCTCTGCAATCAGAGTTGCTTCAAAACGTTAAATCCATCACTCAATCAAAGCGCTCCCAAAGGAATCGCATGAAGTCGAACCGGACGGGAAGGAGGTCTGATGACATAGGGAGGTGCAAGTGGACACGATGCACGATCTCCGAAGGGGAAGGACATAAAAGGTGGACGGAGATCTTGGGCGAAGAATGAAACCGTGATCTGCACGGCCTCGGGATGCGAATGTGTGTCCCTGTGTGGTGTACGGGAACAATGATTCTTGGCCGTCTCTGAGTACTCCGATATTCGGCCCAGAACTGACCGAAGCCAAGCCGGGACGCGTCGCTCCGACGTTGATAACAGCAATAATGGCAATAAAAATAATGACAATAATAATAACAATAACGTGGGGCCATCATGTGGGCCGTAAACATTCGCACGGATCATTTCCATCACTCGTCGGTGGCGAAGGGAAGGAAGGCGAGGCGGGGATGATCCTGGGACAAAGAGGGATGATTGTTGACGTCCGAGCGGACTGAACGCGCAATGGCGGTCTGTTGCACGACACGTTGCGATACGTTGCGGGATGCTGTGAGTGAGCCGCCGCATCTCAGCCCGGTGAGATGATACGAGTGAGTGAGAAGAGGCAGTGAGCGCGCGTAGAAAGTACGCGGAGAAATGGCACACGATCGTTTTGTGATCTCGCAATCGATCCGCGAGTCCCGCGTGCGGATGAGTTTCGCGTGAGCGTGAGCAGTGAATTGGTAGTGAGATAGCTACGAGCAAAACAAAAACAAAGAACAGAAACGATCGGAGAGCCCGCGAACGGTCGGGCGCTGCCAGCGGGTGAACGACCGGTCAGGGTGGATGACTCTTTGTCAGGCGACCGCGCAGAACGACGCACCGTTTGAGGTCCCCGGTGCACCCTTCCCTTTCCTCGCCCACTTCACCACACGATGAGACGATCGCGGAACTGTTGCGTGTCGCGATCGTTACGTTGCGATCATGCTCTGCCTCGCGCTTCGTTAATATTTCTTCTGGCTCACCGCACGCCCAGAAGCCGCCATCTGTACGTACTTGTGCGTGTGTGTATGTGTGCATGTTGGGGTGCAAATATAGATGGCTGCAATGCTTTTCCTACCGCCCGTTTTTCCCGTCGAACCGCCAAGCAGCGGAAGGTTCACGGTTTACGGTGACAGTTTGGCTTCTTTAGCTGCTCTATGCGGATCCGTTGCAAAAACAAATTACTTTCCCCGTTTCCTTGTGTGTGAGGTTTTAACACCCACATACCCCCACTATCCTGTCTTCGCTACCACTCTTCCAACCACCCCCTTCCGACAAGGTTGAAGTTTCCTTACTTCGAACCTATCTCGTCTTGTTAAAAAAGTTTTCTTTTCGTCTCGAGGAAGAAGCGAGCGAGACAATCAAGCGCGCACGCGTACCAGGCACACGTACAATCGCGTGCACACTACCGGCTTTCTTCGTTCGGTTTGTTCTACGGTTGCGTTTGTTATTTCTTCAACCGGAACGTGTTTACTTTCCTGACGCCGTCCACCCGCGACGCGATCTTATGCTTAGGTCTAAAACTCGATTGTTGACTTTTCCTATATTTCCCTCGACGGATGAAAATCAAACAATATTCTACGTTCTTGCACTTTTTCTTTCTTTTTAGTACGTCATTCGTATGTATCCACCATTAAATTTTTTTACAAAAATGTTCTAAAAATTGTAGATCGTTTACTATCTTTTCCTCATTTTTCTGTTCAGAGAAAAATTTTCGATGTTTGAATGCTGTTCCAAAAAAGTTTTCTTTCTTTTCCCCATTTTTTCTAAAACAACCACAAAAATCTTCCCGCCCAAATCTTCCCACTTTCAAGATTGTTGTTGTTCGTTTCTCTTCCCCCAGGGGTTTTCGCTAAAATCGAAACGCTTCCGATCGGCAACCGTATGTAGGTTACGTTTTATGCAAATGGGCAAACGACAACGAACCGTGGCAGCGTCGAGAATTGTGCGTGAGCTTTGGTACAGTACGAAGAAAAGTGTAGAAGGAGTGATAGAACAAACAAAAACCTGAATCATAAGAGGCCGTCTTAAGATTGTGTTTTGAAATCAGAACCGAATGAAAGACGCAGAAGAAATTCGCCACCACCGTTCTCCCGGGGATAATTCCTGAAGTCGTGCCTGAAAGTGGAAACCCATTCGGGCATTTATGGGCAGGAAATTCGCGCGCTCTAATCGTCGGGACGTTCCCGACATGGAATGCTTAGTTTTCATATGCCTTCGAATCGGAATCACCGGGACGACGACGCACATGCGTAGTTTGCATAATGTTGTGCGTGCCATTAGTTTTGGCACGTTCGGAGGAAGATTCGCAAACCAGTCTCTGATTAGCGATTCAGGAATGGCGCTGCAAATGATCTGCTTGGGCGTTGCAAATTGACCAAACGATGTGGGAATACAAATTTCCGCAAAATCGAATCTGGTTCGAGAATTTAGCTGATGGGATGTTTTGGCAATTAAAAGCTTTTGGGGCCGATTTTAATTTGCACCCGATAGGCAAACAGATTATTGTTGCTAATTGATGGGGTGACTAACTGTTGGTTTTCTGTTTAAGTGATACGATTCAGATAAATTAAAATAACTGAACCTAGGCTGGAAACCACTTGGAAGAAGTATATTTATTTTGATTATTTTCTTGTGTTTTGAAACCAATACAATTGTAATCGAAACAACGAAGGTCTTCTACGATGACTTGAAATATTCTTTCGCCGACACCATGAAACATAGCTCCAACATGAGCATTCCCATTATGTTCCACAGCATTACAGGCAAACGAGCCACGTCCTACAATCGATGGTACTAGAAGCAAGAGCGTATTATAGATTCATCGCTGAAACAGCAGGACATGTTTGCTCCTCCTCCAGTACTCCGGCGAGGACGCGGGGATGCCGGGCCCGCCCGCCACACATTCTGGCGAACCCACGAAGAGTAAGGTTCAATGGCCCTCCGTTCGGGCCCGCGAGCGACTGCAAAAGGCGCGAAAGAGCGTTGGCCTACAATCGATGGAGAAATCTCCATCCTAGAAAGCCCTCCGGCGGCGACGCCATGCCACGGAATTAATGCCGTTCTGCGAATGCCTGGCGACCGGGATGGGTGCTAGAGGGGGAGAGGGAAAATTTAAAGCCCATTTTCTAGCCGTCCGCAGAGGGCTCTCCCTATACCTCGCCGACACAAGCACCGGACAAACCAGCGCACTCGAGTTCGTGAGCAACAGCATCACGGGATTGGATTTTCCTTAGCGTGATTCTGGCACAAAAGGGTTGGTTCTTTTTATTCTCGCGACATCTCAGGGCTTCTTGCTGTCTCATTCTGTTGTTGGCTTGTTTTCTTGGAAGCTTACAGTAGACGCCAAGCACGATCTACGCTGTGTAACTTTGAAATAGGAGCTTATGTTTAATTTAGAAGAATGAGTAATGGAAATTATATAATATTTTGAGAATAAATAATAAAATCTACTTAAGACTTCTTTACGAAAATTTGATCAATTTTCTGTATAAATTATCTGAAAGCCCCTAAATGTGTCTACGGAAGTCTGGAACGATCGAGCATAATTTTCATCTCCGTTTTATCTCCCGATGCCAACTTCCGTTCATTCGTCCATCCTTTCTCAAACGCGCCAAGTAAAGTAAGAAAGCAAAACTAAAAGAACGTGCACGCGGCGTGCCAGATGTCATCTCGCATCATCGATGCTGGAAGGAATTCGATCGTCATCGATACCGATGCGCATCGAATTTTGAAATCCAACCCAAGTCACGCGCAAGCCCAGAATGGGGAAGTTCCACGCTGTCTTGAGGGAAACTTTACAGAGAATTTAAAAAAAGTGTCTAATCTTGCGCGTTATGTTGCCATTTCCATTTTTTTATGTCTCTCGTTTCGATTATCTTCTCTTCTATCGTGTTCCTTCTTTTCCTTCCTCTTCCTTCCGACCACCGATTCTTCCTTCGCCCCCACCATCCAGTTATGAAAGTTCATTGGCTTTTCTATGCTCGGTGACGGGCACACATCCTTTGCCTAGCAGAGATGTTTTATCTCGTCCCAAAAGGCTTATGCTCGGGAGCCAGCTCGTTAACGTTCTCGCATCCGGACGACGCACGAACTCCATCGTATCATGAAATGAGAAAATTACAACCAGTGTCCCTTTTTTGCAGCCACAGATTGGCGATCTTTGGACTTACGATTGTGCATTGATTCCAGCGGCCAAAGAAGAGGCAAGCGTGTGCCAATATGGTGACGTAACGCGCCATTGCGGTTTGTGTTACGTTAGGAGCGCCGTTAGCCGCTGTTTGTTTATGGGTACGTAATATTCAGGGTGAGTTTTAGTTTCCTTTTTTTTGGTTACCAATTCCAGACTTTCTATCGACCAAATCGACTCACACTGAACGGTATTTGTTGTGCGTTTTAAGCCGGATGGCAAAAGGGGGAAAAAGAAATGTCCATTAGCGCCATCCCCCGCGCCCGGGAACTTCGCTTTCACCCGACGTAGACTAAATAGAGAGTGTTGGCGGGAGGATTAAAAACATTTCCAACCCCGAGGACCACTTTCAACTCCACAGGTGAGCCTGCGGCGTTTGTGGAGTGAATTATGTTTTATTTATGAGAGAAGCAAATTTCCAGATTCGAAGCGAAATTGAAGTGGGATGTAGTTGAACATTTCTCCTCTTTTTGAGACCTGATTATAAATAAATAAACACTGGGTGGTTGCATAAAACTGGATGTGAGAAATGTAACAACAGACCACCAGGAATAAAACCCGACTGCCGAAGAATTTAAATTGATTTTGATTCTATGATGGTTTGCTTAAACAGACCTCACGAAAAGTATAAACAGATTTCTTTTTACTTCAAACGAGAACTTCCCGGTTGTGGCTTGGTTTGATCGGTTTGTACAGTCACATCAGTATAGATTTTTATTTACTTTATGTCTCCCTTCCCCAGCAGCAACTAAAATGGACGAAAAAATCGATAAAACCATAAGCCTTCTGTCCGCCGAGAAAACCGTTATTGTGCAAATGTGCATTCTTGACCTTACGCCTTATCTAGCGGCCAGCGATGCGCTGTTTGCATACGAACGTGCTTTCCCCTCGAGCATAAGACGATTCGCCACCCTAGGGGGAAGGTGGAAAACTCCTTAGGAAGAATAAGAATAGATTGTATTCCTCACGCGTACCGTGTCGAACGTCAGCTCGGCAGCTCCTCTGTGTGTTTTCCTTCACTCAAGACAGGGAGGAATGAAGTGATTTCGGCATGACGCGGTTGCGGAGGCCTCTGTTGGTCTATGCTGTGTGTGCAGCATAAAAAATGGCCAAACAAACGGACGCCACACAACGGATGGGAGCGTTTGTTTTGCGCGCGAACGTCGCATCAATCGTGCACTTTGTGCATACGCATTTGCGCCGCCAACTTTACGCCGATTCTGGCCTTTCTAGAGAACCGTGAGCTCGTGTGTGTGTGATTTTTGTCTTACTTCACTACTTTTGCTACCACTCCTAACTGGGTTTCTTTCTTCTCGTCCGACAGAAAGAAAACATCCAAGCGATGCAATGCGACACGGACACCGATTACAGACGACCGAAACCGCCAACAACATTTCCTTTGGTCGCGAGTAAACCGTGGCGAAAAGGCGGGCAGAAAACAAAAAACTATGTTTCATGACCTTCTCAACCAGGGACTCCAATGGACGATCGCGTCGTGGCAAATCGCGGTACAACGAACCCGACCCCATCTTCCCCATCTGCAGGGTTCCATCTTGTGTGCATTTTCATGCCAAAGGTTGGAAAGTTCGGCCCCGCAAAGTGCAACCCAGCTACGAATATGCGGGCCGTAAAATGCCGCAAAGCGTGTCGAAAACAAGACGGTAACGTTTTTATTTCCCCCACACCGGTCTTACGCCACGAACAACGGCAAATCGGGATGGAATTATTGAGGATACTACGTGTCGAACGTTTACGGTTATTTTGTGCAATTTTATGAGTTAATTTATAAATTTATAGCGTAGCATGAGAGCTAGATCCGAAAAACTTTTACCGAATTATGAGGAGAAATGATGTTCCAAGTTAGACATGTTCATGTTTTGAACCACATTGAAGCAAAATAAATTTCTTTTATTAATTTTAACTTCCCAGTGAAACTATGAAAATTCGTGGGAAAAACTCAATTTGAGCTTAAGATTCCCTCGGAGGAAATTTCAATGCTTGCTTTGCCGTGATCTTCTCAAGTGATCATGATCCTTCAGCCATCATGTACCTTGAAGGGTTTAATTTGTGAACATATTACCAAATATTAAACATAGATTTTGTTCAAATATTTGTCCGCCCCATCTTGGCGAACACGGAAGACACAAACAGCCATCAGTTTGCAGTTGGCGGATACAAGTGCCTTGACTCGTGCTGGACCGGTGCCATCTAACGGGAACTGCCCGATGGTTCGAAGGTGCGAAGAGAATAAATGAATGCCGAGTACATTGAAAGCGGTAAAATTAATGAAGAAGTGATTAAATTCTTCATCCAACAAACCAACCGGAATGTGCTGGCTAGGGAAAAGGCGGGAATTGTGGACCGTTGTGCAGGGTAGAAGAAATACGTTAGTGACACAAACAAGCCGTCGGCGTCCCACTTCGGGCTGTGTTTGACGACGACGGAAAACATGTGCCTGGAAAGTGTGGCTCCGAAAAACCAACGGAGCAGGTTATTCTAGGAAGGGACGCGAGAACAGAAAAATGTCACCAAAGAAAAAACATCCACCGCATGATGATGATGATGATGATGATGGTGGTCCGAGTCTGGAAAAGGGTGACTCGGGTGAGATGCGAGAAAGAAAACGTCTCGTTCGAAAACAAGCACGTGAAACACAACAATAATACGCATCACGATCGTCAAATCTTTCTCTCACATGCAAATGAAGGGAAAATAGTGGCAAACAAAAGCAAAACATTGCAAAAAAGGGAGGCAGCAGTTCAACATCCCGCAGGAGGTGTCCTGACACCCGTTGTGTTGTTCTTAGGGCCTTCGGGAGATTCACGAACGAAAGGGCACCAAGGAGGAAGGGAGGGTACCGGGTTGCTTCTGCTCCTGAAGTGGGGGGGGAGGGGGGGTTCCAGATGGAAACATAAAGAAAGGCTTCATCCCCCCCCGCGGGGGTAAGCGGGGTGGTGGGGATTGGGTTGGGTTGTAGTAAAACGCGAACACGCGATCACTTGCGAGGAAAAAAAGAAGAAGAACGAAAATGAAGTCCAAACAAGAGACGAACGCAAGAAGGAGAGCGAGAGAGAAGAAAATAAAAAAGATGCCAACAAACAAAGAAGAGGCGAAAGAAGGAGCAAAACGTAAACATCACCCCTAACGCGTTACCCCCGTTACGAGAAAGGGCATGGGGGGGGAGGAGGGGAGGGGTGGCGCACTCCCCATACTACGAAGGGGTGATGAGGATGAAGAGGAACACTACACAACCGCCCGAGGACAAGATGACGAGCGTGATTGTGAGGATGCGGTTTTTTTCTTCTTCTTCTTTGGTTTGGCCTGAAGAAGAAAGCTAAGCAGTCGAAGCAAACGGAGAAGAAAGTAGGCGACTAACGTAGAAAAGTCCAGCAAAAAGGAGGAATGGACGAACGAGACGAGGAGCAAAGCGAAAATACAGCAAAAAAAACATCATTTGACAAGTGGAAGGGCGGAGGAAGAAGATCGCGCGAGGCGCAGGGAAACGTCAACAAATGCACAAAACGTACGCGGAGAGCAAGATAAGAGCGTACCGAGGCAGGCAAAGAAGGAGCCAACCAACCCAAACGATGCCAACGCGACTATGCGCGCGATGTAGGAAGATAAAGGGCTGAGCAAGAGGAAGATAGCGAGGAAACCCGCGGAGGGTAAGAAAACAAAAATCAAAACAACGCTCCACAAAACCTGGGGACGGCAGGCAAAAGCGCGGTTCTTTCGCGATCACTCTGGGCATTCGTCCGGAGTTGCTAAATCCATTTGCTAAATTGTAATGCTTTTGACGATCACTAAGAACGGCGATTTTCTTCTAAGGATTTCAGAGTAGTTGTGAAGCAGACCTTTGTTCTAGGTACTGAAGGGCAAGAGCAACAACCATTTGAATGTAACGATTAAAATACACCCGAGGAAACAAGAATAGCATCACCCTGTTTTTTGCCGATATTTTTTAAATGTCCATAAGATTTGAACTTTTTTCAGTTGAAAACGTTAGTTCAATCAGTTTTACAAGTTTTTAGTGAGTTACGATCGTATTAATTTGGTCTTTTAACGTTTAGGTCAAATAATTCGTTAAAATGACCTGGAAGTAAAAATAGCACCATGTAGGTTTTTGTTTAGCTATGAATTTTATGGACATTTAAATGATATCGGGTTGCTCAAGTTCGTACAAACGTATAAAAAAATTAAATGGGAAGTGTATTTAATTCAAATTTGTAGGTTTGAATTCAAATTTTAATTGTTCTTTAAAGAAATTACTACCCTTTTTCTAGCATAATAATACTATTTCACGCATTGCGCAAAACCCTGTTCTGAGGAGCTTATTTGGTTTCTTAAAATAATCCTTTCATTCGGTTTTACTCAATTAGTAACTTGTTTAAAATACTTTAGGAGTAATTCTAACGCTTTATGGATATATGAACATATGGATCCGGATTGATTATGGCTTCTTGGTTTGACTGACATTCGTTGCCATTTTATAAAAACCCAAATTGAATGGATGTGTTAAGAATGATAAGAACTCCCAACGTCCTCTATGGTAGAAAACATCGTCCAGTTATGATGAAAAGGTAAAGTAATTTAAATACGAAAAGGTCCCTCGTGATGCCCACTGTGCGTAGGCTCCAAGATTTACGGATCGCAGGAGAGAACGAACAAGCAAGGATGGAACAGAACGCGACGCGAGAACTGCTCTTGCTTCCTTTCCATGCACGATGCTTTCCTCCAACCCCACTGTAGGATCCAATCGTATCCCCCCCTCCCCCCCTCCCCCTTCCAGTTTTCGTTTCCTTTCTGTGGCTCGTTCCTGCGATCGTCCTTGCACGACACGTCGCCCGGCCGAGACGCTCCCGGAGAGCAGGTTTGTGTTTGTGCTGGGATTGTGTGGTGTTTGGACGCGCGAAACCGACGCCAACCTTTTTCTTCGTTAACGGATAAAATTCAAATCCTCAACCCAAGCGACGCGCGTGCTCTGATGTGGAGACAACTGAGTTTCGTTCCGCGGTTTATGTTTTCCCTGGCTTTGGTTGAAAGCAGTCATTTGTTTTATACACAATCTGTATCCATTTGGAAATGATTTTGTACCTTGTTTAGACAAATGTTTTTAAACTCCTACTTTTTTATTTCTTCATTTCTTCAGAAAACAATTTATGATTTCATTCATATGATATAAAACAAATTTATTTAGCCTTCCCTTTCTACTCTCCTTTGGATGGATCGTTTGTCATTCTATTCTCGGTTATTTTCCATCAAATCAACCATAGACCTCCACGGCAAAAACGACCGCCTCAGGGGAAGCCGCAAACGCAAACAGTTCCGCGTTGAAATGATCCACGAAAAAGAGGTCAACTCGCGCAAATACTACGCCATGCCTGCGGCAGCACGCCACTCCAGGGCCAAACCACGCCACGCCATCCGTATGGCACGCCATCTTCCACACACCCTCAACCCCACCACCACCCTTATCGAGTCACACTTTTTACAATCGTACGGTTTTCTCTGTATTCTTCCCTCACCCCTTGGCGACATTTGAAGCGTCACATTTGCGCATTTACGCCATGTTCCAGTATGTTGCGCATCGTACACATATACCCCACACCCTGCCCTTCCTTTATCTCCCCTTCTTTCCATCTCTGATGCCGCCCAAATGTTTGTGGCACGCGGACAGAGCCGTCTCCTCAGCCGTCGTGTGAAGAAAATATTGTCTACATGAAGTTGTAACGCTACTACGCTCCGTGCAATATTATGTTGCAATTTTATGATTGTTTGTGTCCTAACCGCCGCACACTGGCCCTCCTCGTTTCTCATCCCGAACTCCCGACTGCGAATAATACAGACCCAATTGAGGCCCGTTAATTGCACTCGACTGGGTGCATTACCAACCACGCTGCAGTTTCCCTTCCTTCTCCACGACCACGGCGGAGAGGAGTTGTGGAGTGGATGAAATTATGATGGAATGATTTATTGTCCTACTTTCGACTGCGAAGCGAAAACATGGTAGAAAAATAAACCACATGCAAATGGAGCCAAGGAGAGTCAAGCGTCGGATGGGAGTTGGACGGCTGAAAGGTTTCTATCAGCACTTCTAGCCAACATGGACCAAGTGGGTTGTTTATTTGTTATATTGATAAAATAAAGCTCACATTACAAAAAGGGACTTTTATTTAATTTGGGATATAAAAAAAAGAGTGACTAATTTGTAAATAATCTGGTTTCTTTAAAAAACTGTTTCCATCAACCTAAATATCACGTTGCAGCTGAAATTTCATTCGAAGTGTATAAAACACAGAACAACGAAGCAAAAAACAATGTGCTGCGTTAAGTGTGCTAAACATTGCTTGGAACTACTTCACGCCTGTTTTGCACCGTAAACTGTGACGAATGATTCATTAGCTTGTTTGAGACATACAAACAACAGTAGTCAAACGCAGATATCTCGAAGTCGGCCTCGAGAGGGTTCGTAGAATGAGCTCAATGTTATGTTGTTTCCTTAGGCTGTCGGACAATTTTCCCCTGGCACAAGCATATCTTGCTGGGCACGTTGTTATGATTCATTTATTTGAATTGAAACCTGTTTCATGCTGTGAAGTTGTTAGGAATGTAAAACACACTTTTACTCCATATCGAAATTTAATCATGACAACCAGTTTTTCGATCGGAAAGATGCATGCGGCCAACCTAACTGTTCTTGACCTTCATCTGCAGGCGCCTGATAGCGGGTACCACATCGATAACCTTATCGTTCAGTAAGGAGAATACAACTGCACCGATACGGGTTTGTTTGTAATTGTGGTTCGCCGCGCCCGACCGCAGCATATCAACATAACAACGATGCACTAATTTGTTTGTGTTATTTTCGTCCATCGTTTATCTCGTACAACCGACACGTTTGCGCTAATTAAGATAGTACACGCATCTGTTATCTGCCTCTCTATTGCCCTGCAGGCTCGATCGATTGGAAAAGACAGTGATAAAGATAATTTTTAAACGCACGGGGGAAACATTGCGAACAGAAGCGTATCGGGATTTAAGCGCGATTGTGTAGGCTTCCTTTCCATTTTACGATCCTATGATTTGTGGTAAGTCGAAACGATGGTGCTTCTGGTGTTGAGCAGCCTCCCAAACGGGTCGTTAAAACTGAAAGATCATTACTTTGACAGCATGTTCTGCACGATCGTTCGAATAGGAAGAAGGGTTTTAGTTCTGGTCCTAAGCCTGCGTCTGTCTACTCAAATAACACACGATGGCATTAAAACGAGGGCAGCTCTAGCCTAGATTTGTGGCTCTCGTTAGACTTGTGGGTTCCTTCACTCCACTCCATCTTTTTCTTCAAATCAACCCCGCCCAGCATCACCGACAGCTCCGGAAACAATCGAGCGAATGGAAACAAAAAAAGACCATGTAAACGGAATGGTCGAAAAAGATGGTCGGGTGGTGATAAAAATTAGATACGCCTGATCCCGGCCTTGCACGGGCTTTGGTACACCCTCCTCCCTGTCCACCCTCCTCCCACAGGAAGGAGAAGGTGCGAGACAAAAACCACGCGTACGCAAAACAAATTCGCAACGCGCATCGGGTCGCAATCGGAAGCCGGCAGAAGATCGTTGTCGATCTCGGGAGGCAAGAAGATCACGTCCTGCGAAGAAGCTAAGGGTATTTTATTTTCTCTACTCTGGTTCCGCTGGTCGCCTTCGAACAAATCCTTAAAAGGAAAAGCAATAAAGGGAGACCTAAGACGGTCGAAAGCAAAAGCCTACACCGTTCGCGTACGCATTACGGAACTTTGCAGACGAAAAGCGTGTGGCGCGCGCGTCTTCATCGACATCGGGGTGAATTTGGGGTTATGTTTTCCCTGGAGTCCACCCGTCCCATCGAACCCCCTTCCGACCCGTGTTGGCCCGATCGTTCGAAAGTCAACATTCGAAACCGTTCCGTTGTCTCGGTCCTACGCAAATCAAACCGCAGACGCCGTTCTACCAGCCCCTTCCTCCATCATTTCTGCACCATCGGTGATTACCAGTTTGACCCCCAATCCTGCCAGGTCCGTCCCTTGTGCAGGCGTAACCCGTTCCGCTTAATGTATGAAGCGCTTGACAGTTTGAATGATTAGATTAATATTTAAATTTTTCTTCAACCCCTCCTTTGGTGGTGGATCCTTCTGGCGCGAAAGGACATGCGGAAAGGGGGACACGGGCAACCGATGTCAAATCACAAAAGGGCTTCAAATCCGGACCGGGTAGAACTCGGAGCTCCGAGCCCCAGCAGGAGGGACATATCGATGCTGGAGAAGAAAACTTTACGGCGGAGAAGTTATGGCCAACCGTAGGTCGTATGTTGCGTTTGCCTTGTCCCTTCTTTCGACAGCCTTTGCCGAAACAAAAACGAACCTAAGAAAAGGTACGGTGTGGTTTTATTTCGCTGGCCTAAGGCTCGGGGATTGGGATGGGATCAACTTTCCACGCGAGTCGATAAAACCCAAATCTTTCGCGCAGTTTGTGACGGATTGTTTTGCAGGACGGAGGATCAGCGATCTCTTGTCCTTTTCCTTCTGTTATAGGACAATTGCCTTCTTTACAAAGCGTTTCGTGGAAAAGTATTGCGCTTGGAGTGAACTCTTGCTAGAAAAATTTGGTTCAAAAATATCGCACAGCAGATCAAAAAGAAATCAATGAAAAGCTGCTCCATACAAACACGCGAAAAAAAGGAAAAACCCGTTGAAACAAAAACAATGTGTAAGAATTTAGAAGGAAGGGCTTCTTCTTGAAAAATCAAACGAGGTAAATCGACGACTGTATATATTGTAACAACTTGAATAAACAGACACCTTCATTCCATTCGTACCCTTTCCTCACATTAATTAATGCATTAATCATTAATTCGAAACTCATTTGCAGCCTTTCGAATCGTCTCGTGCAAACCATTCTCACGACAATTTGTTTCTCCGAAGCAATAAACACTTTGCGATATTACATGGTTCGCTGACGATTCGTAAAAAACTGGAATTACACGAACGTTTGATAAGGGGCTTCAACATCATCAGACAATCTGATTCGATCGATGCAAACACACGCACACGAGGGGACTTGCGATCGTAAAATTATTCATATTTTTCCACAAGATTAATGTATACGCCACCGCTTTCATGCTGTCGACCTTTCAGCGCACGAGCGGATCAATTTCATCGCCGGTCGGCAAAACCTTCGTAGCCACAAATAATGCCTGTTTGTACAGCATATTTCCCATCCCCTCCCCGTGGGAGGAAGTGGCTATTATTTGCTCCGGTAAGCCGGAGTTAGGACTCTTAGCCTACTAGAGCAAGCTTTCCCGATGATCTCCACCTCGTGGCGGATTTTCAAAGCGACGTACGCAAGCGTGGCGGATCGGCCGGTGAGTTGTGATGAGCATTAACCCAAAGAAGAAGCAATTCATCATGCAATAAAGCGCCTCCGAACAAGATAAAACCCTCGTCCCCGGGTGAGGATTAGCCGGACGAGACTTTGTGGCCCGTACTCTATCATAAGTGTGAAGCGACGTGGAACGACCGTCTGGTGGAAGGAAAAGCTTGCCTTTCTGCCGAACGTTAGGGTGGAAAAAAATAAATCACATTAAATCCAACACGTGCACCACTTAAAAAAGGTTAAAATATAAATATGTCCACACCGCAGACCGGACTTTCACGACTTTGCCCGCAACGACTTGGCCAATTGCGGAAATGATCGGCAACGTAACGCTCGGTGGGACACGAAAATTACCTACGTTAGACTCGGCCCTATGTTATTAGCCCTCAATTACTGACGTGCTAGTCCACCGTCCTGTGTTATTACAATAAGGTTAAAACGCTCGTCAGACGGAAATGCGATCCGAAATCGTCTCAGATTCCAAGAGCCACCATGCCTCTAGGGGATTATGGAGGGATCGGTGAGCTACCAGTGTCTCATGTTACGCGACACAAAAACGCACATCATGAACCCTTTGCCAAATCAACTTAGATCTACAGCACTTTAGGTGCGGGTTTTTGGGTCGATTGGAGTTCCAGGATCATCCGGATAACCTTTTCTTGTTGTGCTTTTACTTCGGAAGATCAAACTTCCACGAACATAGCCCATAGATCGACTTCTTTGCTTTCAAAGTGTGGAAAGAGATGAATCACAGATGTCTCGAGCAATCTTGCAGTCTCGCGTGAGTCCGATACCGAATGTGTTGGGTCGCTCCGTTAGTCCACCCCTACAGTCTTCAACCCTTGGCCTCAACCCCGTCGGATGTCCTGTCCTGTCGAGTGTCGACGCAGCAGGAGCATAAATAACTAATGATACTTTGTTTAGCGAAACACCCAATTAATCATTGGGCTGTCGGGTTTCGTTTCGGACTCGGGAAGGGTTTTGCTGCTGGCAAACGGCGAGGATATCCCCGGTCCAGCCGAGTCGAGGTTCGGTGACAGCCCAAACCCGATAGGATCCCGAATGAGCAGAGTGCTGCTGACGAAGCCTTTTGCCTTATTGTTGGGCCTTCTGTATATCTTAGCATCGGTAATGGTGGCTCTCCGGAGAAACTCCTTCAAAAACCCACGTCGTTGCGTGGTGAATCCCGGCACATCCTCCGAACGATCTTGCCTCGTGATGGATCGCGTGGAGTTAGGCAGGCGTCGGCTTGGAACGTGTTTCCAGAAGCCTTTTTTAAGCGATCGTTATCTTACGCCCGGAATGACAACATTGTTGCCCCATGGTTGGGAAGGAAGCAAAAGTGAGCTGACGACGACAAATCGGGAACGAAAAATTGGCGCGAAACTCAAGCGGGTGTGTGAAAAATGGTGAAGGCACATTTATTTGATTTCGGATTTCCATCATGCTGCTTCTTTGGAAGTATATTGCTACTGTTCCGAGAAACAAACGTATGGGAACAAAAAGGAAACCTTCCATTGTGTTCACAGGTGTACAAACCTCCGTCTCGAGGACCTTCGGACTCGGTTGAACAAATTTGTCTGGGATGCAATCCGGATCGCAATTCCTTCAGCTCCGTCCTTCCGGGCGTGCCAGACTGTAAGAATTGCATATTGTGCGTTGGCGAGCGAATGCAGCAGCTAACGATCGCTCACTGGGAGAATGCACAAAAAGCGTCTGCGATGGAAAGCACGACCCAGGATCGTGCCAGCATAATGAGAGCGAAGCTGCCGGTCGGTGCCATTGTGAAGGCTGCATTCGGATGCACGGATTTGACGGATTTGAAAAGGAACTAGTTAGCATTTTAAATTAGATGGTTCAAAACAGGGCCAATTGTGAAGTGAGTTTTGAAAAGAATATTTAAACAGTTCGTTACTGGACGATTTTCGAATTGGAACTGTCTGCATATTGCAAATGAATGCGTTCTATATGAGAATACAAATACAATATGCAGAATTTTTTTGTAGACTGAAAGAAGGAAACAATAATTCTAGGAGTGAAAAATATTAATTTAAAAGCAGATACAGCGAGATACATAAAAATATGTTTTCTTCTGAAAAAATATCTAGAAGCACTCCTTCTAACAAGAAAATGAGGCAATCAAATTGGTTAATCGATGGAAATTGTGAAGGTGCGAAATTCAAATTAAGCCAACCTTCTTTACTGCACTTGAAAAAGGAAGTTTCACATTAGTTCATCCGACTAGGTTTCGCTCGGTTCCTCCAAATTTACTCTAGATGCGAAACATCCGGTATTATTACCGCATCATTCCGCATCGGTTTGTGATGCACTTGAAAATTCTATTACCGCACCTCCCCTTTGCCAGCTTTCCCGAGTCAAGAAGGAGTGTTTTTGACCCCCCCTAAAAATCTAGAAGGTGAAAGAACTGGTCGGAACGGGGGTGGGGGAGGGAAAAACTCTTGCAATTTCGCGCAAATTCGCGGTAGCCTTTCTCGCCGGCGATGCACGGAATTGGAAATTGCTACCCCATTCGCGCTACCGGCGGGAGCTTATTTGCGGTTCGGTTACCCTCGAACTAATTTATTTTTTCCCCGATTACCCGTTTTCACATAGTCGGACGTGACCGATCCGATCCGTTGGCCTTGGGACCCACCGAGTGAAGATAGGAATCGGAAGGAACTGCGCGCGGCTTAAAGCTAAAGAAAATGATCACAAAAATTCTGCGAGAGACAATGAAGCCTGCAAAAAAGAAAACGATTCTTCAGCAAGCTCGCGGCCTTGCTTTCTTGAGCATTCGGTATGGTTTCGTTTAGGTAGGTTGAAGCAGAAAAGTAAAAACCATCCAATGGAAAGGAGAGCAGCTTCATCAGATTGTAACAAAAAGTTGTGAAGAGTGAAAGAACAAAACCAAAACGTCACAGGGGAGTCTTCAAACTTTGGAACGAAACAAAAAAAAATCAGAGCAAACATTTCAACGAGATCTAAAGAAGAAAAAATAACCTAAAACAAAAGTATACACACCAAAAAAAAACGTTCATCAACTTCCCCCCGGGTTAAAATTTTCAAGGGTTAGAAGAAAACAAAAATCATCCGACGGAATGAAGGCGACCAGGGCTCTGGAAGATAATTATTTTCTCCCCAAGAGTTCCGGCGAGAAAAACAAAAACGCTTGCTTTCTAAAGTCTCCCGGCAACCGAACGTCCCAGTCCACTTGCCGAGGAAAAGGGAAAATAAGAAACACGTCCCGGGCTCCCGGAGATAGTACGCGAGCACCCGTTTTTCGCGGCATTTGTGTGGCTGCAATTTTCGCCTGCCCCCTATCGCTGAATATCGGCCATTGTAGGGCGTTGATGGCCGGAGGGCAATGATAATCGAAGACGGGGTTGTTTTTTGCGGCTTGGTTGCCTCCTCCTTCCAGCTCACCAACTCGAACGCTGGATCATCTCATGGTCGATCAGTTTGAAGTCACTTGATCACCGCAGGTTGTCTTAAACTCGGGTGGACGTTCCGGTTGCTTCCTACTTGGAAGCCGAATTGGGTTGGTGGAAAAGTTTATCACTTATTACGATATATGAAACAGGTTTTGCTCTTTAATTCAGATATTTTCCTTACCATAGATTTTTGTTATATTTAAGAGTTGTCAATAACGTTAATAAACGTGAACGATAGAGAACGTGAGAAATATGTTTGTTGACCATTTTTGCAGCTTAAAACAGACAGAAATATTTCCGACAAAAGTGTTTTTGCTATAATAAATTTGTTAGAAAATATTACAATAGAAAATGTGTGACAAAACTTTTTTCCAAACCAAATCAATCTCCTGCCAACCACCGATATGAAAGGTCTCCGCGACGGATTAGCAATTTTCTCTTGCGGCACTCGCGTTGCTTCTGGTGTTTCATATTTGGCGTGCGGTTCGGACTTAAGCCACTTCGCCCGAACGCCCCGGATCGGATAATACCATGTAATGCCAACGCAAAGAGAACAAAAAAAAACAGAATCGAAACATGAAACCCTTTTCAAGGGATGAAACCGGGAGGAAAAGAAGAAAAGCAAACCCTCACGGACAGGGCTGGAAACAATCGTCCAAGTCCAGGCCGCTGCTAACAACGCTGCTCAGGGTCACTGTACGCCTTGTGGCCTTCGAGATTTTCCTCCCCGTTTTCCCAGCCCTTCCGAAGGGCTCCTTTCGAAGGAGAGGTGGGATTATGGGGGGAAGATACCGGGATGAAGTCTGCAACCTGTAACTTATGTGTTTCTGTGTTCCGCTGAGGCTTTTTCTCCCCGACTGCCGCAGATAATCGAAGGGAGTGCGAACACTTTCGAAGGGAACACGAGCACCCTTGGGAGGGGGGGAACTGAGGTGAGGTGGTGCAAGGGCAGCAAATAATATGCCGCGTAACGAACCCCGAACAGCCCTGAACGACGGGTCGGCGCGGGGAAAATTGGGTGGGAAATGAGGTTTCTCAAATTGCCTTTTCGCTTTTCCGCTTTCCGTCTTCCCCACCCGGGGAGGTTCCATCTGACGGGACGCAGCGGGCAATGATGGGCAAATGGGCGTCGAACCGAACGCAACAACCGGTGCCCTTCGAAAGCCCTTCCGGTGTGGCGGGCGTGAGTTGCGGAAAGTCGAACCACCGGGCAGGTTCTTGGCCGGAGTTCGGGCCATCGTGTTGACAAACCATGCGCAAACCATGGCGTGTCCAGGTGGGCAAATGTTTGCGAGCCTCCCCAGGGAGGAAGGGAAAATGGGGAGGGTTTTGAGCTCAAAACCGGTAGCTTAATCGCTACCAGCGGCTTACGAAGGCACGAAACGGAACGCAACGAAACGATTCGGCTCGAGCATGGCGTCGAATTTGTGTACAGTTTGTTGTTAATCTCCTTCCCGTTCCCGAACGACGACTCTTTCACGTCGCGATCGAGTGTTATCCTGAAGATACGGCAGCGAGAAGCAAGCAAAGTGAAGAGTTGTAAAGACGAGAGACAGAGAGAGAAAGGGAAACCCACCAACCAAAAAACACGAGATGTGGGAAGGATGGAGGCACAAAGATCCTCGGCCTTGTCCTCGATGTCCTGTACGCATCTTTGCATTGACAGTGCCCTTCAAGTTTGTCAACACTTTATGATCAAACAAATTTAAGCTTGCTAGTAAATTATAGTTAATTATGATTCACTTACACAAACTAATGATTTGTTCTTTAATTTTTTAATCTACTAAAATTTAAAAATCAATTTAAAATGGATTAAATTTCTTCTCCCTTTTTGGAACCACACTGTAACCTCATGCAACGTAACGAATGGGATTTCGACGCAAGATTTACGTTACTGCCAATCCAGTGCAACGAAAGCTGGCTTATTGTAGTGTTGCGTTTCTCTCGCGCTGGCAATTTAGGCATTAAAAGAACGAAAAACATGCCAACATGCACACGGAGAAGGATTTCGGACTGTTACATATCATTCAACGGCGGAATTCGAATTCAAACCAGCGCCACCAGCGGCTTGCAGATGGTAGAATTGCTTGGGGTTTCTGTTGTTTGTTCACTTTTCCTTCTTTAACGCATAAGAAACTGCACCATAACAACCATAGAAATAAATCCTCTCGTCAAGTGACGCGCCACAGGACCTGCAGTTCGCCAGACGCGCGGGAAATGATTATGCAAATTCCTAATTTTATTGATTTCCGATCGTATTAGTTTACCCCCAAGTCAGGGACGGGAATCCACGCTAAGGGAGATGGGGATGGGGGTTGAAAGTTGATCCGCAAGGCTACGGATATGTCCCCGGGCACAAATACGTATCATTTAATCGTCCAATCAAACCAGACTGGAGGACTTATGAGGCACCTTTACGATCGCGAAACGCCATTTAATGGGTCTGTCGTCTTTTTTGGGCTCGAAAACTGTCGGCTTTCGAGAGAAAAACATTTCAGTAAAAAACACTATCAATCTGATAACGATATATTTTAAATGATGTTGAAAATTATGTATGTTCTAGTAAATTTTTAGAAACACTCCTATTTAAAATACAAATTTCATATTTTTTGCAGATTTCGTATTTACTTATTCGCAACAAGATTTTAAAACACAAATAACCTACTTTTGGTAGAAATTAGCTCAATAATTTAAAAAAAAATTAAAAGCAAGTAATACGTTCTACTTGTGGTACGATATGACAAGATGTTTGTTTTGTGATTCGACGAACCGTTTCTCAAGTACTTGATGGTTGCATGGCTTAAGTTGGTCCCGGACGAGGCCATTGTGTTGCGAGGCCAACAACTAGGTCAAGGAAACTCAGCTCTGCCTTTCCCTCCCACCCCATCCATCTCCTAATACACACACTCAATGCAATCGGATTGATTCTGCAAATGATTCTCCATTTCCAACTTCTGCCTCATCCAAAAGTCAACAAACAAACAAATCCCTGGAAGCAATTAGCAATATTTCACACACACACAACGGACACCGTCTAAGGAAAACCGAACCAACTTGATGATCTTTACAAACCATTTCTTTTTTTCCTCAACGAGAAGTTTGTTTATCGACCGCCACTCGAAGTGAAAGTAGAACACGCAAACTCCAAAGGCCTCTTTCTTGGAGTTGGTTTTACTTTTACACGTTTGATTTTTTTGCCCTTCCGCCGCAGGTTCTCCTAGGTTTTCCCGGTCCGTGTTAATTGGTTGCATACACACCCTTATAAACACACACACACACACACACACACATGGAAATGGTCAAGGGGCCTTGTCAATCAGGCGGTTTCCGGCGCACAGCTAGTGGCACACTTTCTCGAACTCCATCCGTCAGATATACGACCTCATGTTGGCCAACGTATGTATGGATGGGAGCGGAAAGAATTGCACTGATTTGCATGCACGCTTGCTGCACGATTCGTCAAATGCACGAATTAGAATGTCCGTTAGCCTTGATTTGATGTTTCAACTTGTTTCGTTGATTACGAAAAAAAGGAAGAAAAGGAAAAGTTTAGGTTACTAAATTCGTACTATAATGTTTAACAATCGGGGACATGTTGAAATCATATCTCTGTAGTGATACGATTTAGTCGAAAATTGTTTTCCTTTTTATCGCTATAAAAATTGTTTATACATGTAGTTGATAACGATCAATCATAAACAATCTTAAAAGAAGTGTTCATGAAATAGCGATAGGTTTAAATAGCAATTTGGAAGCTTATCCAGTTCAAAGACATTACCGATGGCTCATATCTTAACATGTGGCAAAAGATAGCTAAGTGTTTCTCAAACTATCTTTCCCGCGCTTCCATTGGATCATATAACATTTCTTATCTTAAAGTCCTGCCACAAACGATGGTGCTTCATTTTTATTAAATGCCAAAATATCCGTTTTTATTAAATGAATACCTGCCTCACCTTCCCGTGTCGAGAGACACATTGAACGCGTCCTCCTGCGGACGTTACCGTCGGGCTTATGTATTTCGGTAGCCAGCGACGTCTTAATGATCACATTCATTAGCACCGAATGGTTTTTGGTCGTGGATCAAACCTTGCCCGTCTGCAACGAGCTGAAACCATCGCCAGACGAGCGAATACCGAACGTAGGCGTCTCTCGGAACAGACGGACCAAAACCACAAGCCCAGCCGAACCCAAAAGGGTACGCTAACGAAGGCGCAACAAAACCTGTGCCCAGCTGCTTGAAGTCATACAAGCAGCGAAAAGAAAAGACCAAAAAAAAAGAGTTACCAAAATTAAAACCCAGAAGCCAACGCGAAAGACAGCACAACATCCCTAAGCCTCTTTCGGTGCGACTCGACGCTGAATTCCGGTAGCGTCAATAAATTAGCGGATTTCGCGTTTGATCCCCACGTCCCCAACGGACCCCACTCTGTTTTCCATTCCTCGATCCTGCTGGTTCCACGATTCGAGGATCCTCGCCGTGTCCGTTTGAAAAGTTGTGCCTCATTTAGGTTAATTTGGATTGCCCACCCGTCCATAACCGGCATCAACACTTAAACGAAACACGGGTTGGCCAACGGTGGTTGCTTGTTTTTGGCGAAGATGTATTTAAATTTCGAACTATCAATTTCGAGCGAGAAAATTTGATCGTTAGTATGATAAGTCCTGTCAATGATGTTAAAGATATTGAAGAAATCGAAACCGACTGGTTCACATATGCTCCACTGCCCAACGAGGCTGGTGAGTTAGAAATGCTGCTTCTTAATGTGTATTTTACAGAAGGTGAACCTCTTTTGGATTCTTGATAACCTTCTTGTTTAAAGAAACCGAATACCAGTTTCCCTTTTATATAACTTATATCAGACCCACGCTGAAATCCATTGTCAGTGCTATGGAAGGTTGGTTTCTTCGATCTGGTCACGATGGAATACCATTCCCTCTTGGAACCCCGTTTTCGAGGTTTCTACGAGGAATTTCTAGTCTAACAGAGCCGACCTTTAACCATTCACGAGCTGCAGAGCGTACAAGAACTCAGCAAGAGTCGATGATTGCGAAAAATAATCGGCCTCTTGGAAGGATGCAGATATACAGTTCCTTTTTTTGCAAAAAGTTCGTGCCAGTACTCTCGCGCTTGTGGATTGTCTGTTTTTGCACGGTTTGGCCCCTTCCCAAGTGGGGTGCATATGCTAGAGAAGCGAGACACGCCTGCAACCTTGAAGTTGCCGTTCCTACCCAACCCGTGGGTGGTTGGAGGCTAAAAACGCGACGGTGGAGCCGAATGCTTTTGTGTTTTATTTCTCCTGCATAAAAAATGTGCAAGCAAAAATTGCAGATAAATGAAGGGAAGAAACAGCATCATCTTGAGTCTATTTTTAGTTACACTCGCGTGTGCGCAACAACAGCGCCGGATTCCTCGAGCCCCGGCCAACAGGGATAAGAAGCGGGCTGGAATTCTGCGGAGCGCGTGGGCCTCTCAGAGTTCTGGCGACTCCTACCGATGCTCGAATGGCTGCAATTGCAAATGGCGCACGCGTTGGATAGTCGAAGGACCAGAACCCGCGATCGGTGACAGCATTCGGATCATGAATAATGGAATCGTCGTCTTGCGGCAGGCTCGTGTGAATTATGATGGCGTGAGGCCGGCACCATAAATTAAGGAATTACTTCCTCGGAGATCGGGATTAGTCGCGGACCGGAGGGGTTTTGGAACGTGCGATCGCGATGAAGGCGGTCGGTGCATGTGCACGTCAGCAAGCGTATCCATCAAGGTGCAGTGAAGCGCGGAAGACCCTCGAGCGAGGTGGCCAACGTAATTCGATACCGAAGTCGGAACCGGATCGAGAGCGGTTCGGTTCGTGTCGCTAATGATCCGTCAGCGATCGCCTATCGGTTACGTGCCTTCCGCGATCCGGTTTAGGGTTTCGCCGCTCGGCAGGCGACCGTTTGGTGGCGTTGTAATTTACTCCTAATGAACACCGATCCGACGTAACCACAAGTGAAAATATGTCAGAATAATTTATTCCAGCCAACTAAATTATGTTACCCCCGTTTTTTTAACCGCTAAAACCAAATTCAAGAACATCTAAATCGTGCTGTTGCTATTCTGGAAGCAATTCATTGTACAATATTTACGACCAAAGGTCACAACATCCAGAGTAATAAATTGTCAACTAAGTAATGGTTACATACTCAACAAATCAACGAATCCCCGGTCCAGGTTCAGAGTCAGCGACACTCTCGCAACACTTCGCCAGCATTTCAAACTCCTATTGCACACGAAATGTGAAGTGCATTTTTCATCACACCAGTGCCAATTCTTGGAGGGAGTTTCCTTTGGAGTTGGCCAGACCATTCTGGTGTGCTCCAGGGAAAAGATTGAGGGAGGTTCTCGACGCCCGCTGTGTTGAAGTCTGATGATGGATGCTTTCTAAGGCGAGCAGGCGAGTTGAAGTGCGCACTGGGGGAGTGTTGCCCTTTACGCGACGATGCAACGAAGCAAAACGGGGTAATGTTGATCGGTGGGGTAGAGCTTGAGGTTTGATTTATTTTTAACCATTAACCCCACCGAGTTCGTTGGATGAGCTTATGTGCCATTCGTGAGATTCCACACAGAGTTTCAGATTGGCTTGGAAGGGATTGGCAAGCAATGGGTTTCGTTGGGACGCGGTCTAAGAATCGATACAGTTGGATGCAGTCAAATCTAGATAAATTGGCTCGTTTCCAGCGCGATCTTCGAGCAAACTTCTTTTTCGAGAAAAGGCAGCTTTAAACAAGTTTACAGAAGAACTGTACCAAAACGTGGTTATAGGCACGACTTGTTTTGACAACGTGATTCTGCATTTATTGATAAATGCCTTTAGATGGAGAATAAATTATCCAAGGATGTTTAGATTTTCAAGAGTAGGTTTAAATTATAAAATAAATAATTATTACTTTATAATACTTTATTAAACGTGTTCATCAGATTTAAGAGCTGGATATACGAAAAGATTTTATTTGCAACTTTAACAAACCGGAAGAAAAGACGAAACAAAGTGGTTCACCTTGAAATTCGCACTTTCTTCCCAAGATTAACCCCATAACTCCCGCTCGTACGCATCTGGCATCGATCGGTAAAAATCAAATAAACGCGCATGTTGCAGCATCAGCATTTATGAGCCTGTCCAGTAATTCTATTTTATAGCGTTCGCGGAGGGTTTAAAATTGTCGATCCACTGTGTACGATTTAATCGCACCGATGGAGCAAGTGATTCCGTTTCGTTTCATGTAAGAAGAGTCGATAATTGTTCCGTACTTCCACGTCCGTTAAAAGAGACGGTTTGTGCGAATGGATGTGGGGTATTTAATAAGAAAAAAAAAAAGAACGCACATGAGGGGTTTTAAATTTCAATTTCAACCATGCACGTAAAGCTATAATTGTTGTGCCGTTCCCGCTAGGACCCTTCTTTTCGTGGCGGCCGCACAATAAAACAGCATCTGGGTGGAAGGCAAAAACCGACGGACCACCCGGGGGGAGGGGAGGATGGGAGGGTTTCAGCGGTCAGTAACATCTTTCGCGTTCGCCGTTCTATACGTCGGCCGGGTTCATCAACCGGTGAGCGCGTTGGGCGAAAAACTGGGAGGCTGGATGGTCCAGCTGAAACTAATCATGTGTACATCTTGCAAGCTGGCTTGTGCGATCAGCGATCCAAACAGGCAAGAATACGTAGAAGGAGGAGTAGCGCGAAAGCACCCCAAAGCACCCCGAAGCAAAACGCACGTATGGTGGATATTCCAAACAAATGGGTGAAGACGGGGTGTTGAAAAGAAAGGGGGGATGGAACGAAACAAAAATCTGAAACACGCACCCGCGGGCGGAGAATTGTGCGTAGAGATCGCGAGATCGCCTCACCCACCCGACGGAGACTGGAGTGGGCCGTTGGGATGTGGTTTTTGCTAGGCGAAGATAGAACTAAAAGCAACCGAGGATAAGAAGTCCCGTCCGGTCTTGCCAGCCCCTGTTGGTGACCTGATTGATTGGATAGAGTCACCCGGGGCGAAAGAAAGCATTACGCATCGCGTTCCGCTACCCGAAAACGATCGTTCAGCCATTCCGGCAAAGCACACGACGCGTTCTATCCAATCGCCAGTCGGTGTTAATGATCACGTTTATGGTCCTCGTTATGATTTGTTTCAGGTCATTGCCTCTCACGTTTCCTTTTCTTATTGACTCAACGAGAAAAAATTAAGTAATGCGATTTTTGAAAAAAAATTGAGAAAAGTGTTTGAACGCTGGCGTATGATGACCCCATGGGAAGACGCGTCCATGAGTTGGGAGGTTTTTAATTGAGTACTTCAGCAATTAGAACAATCACTTGCTTTCACGCGATCCACGGACCGGCAAAAGCAATCGTTTGTGCCGTCAATCAAACCGAAAAGTTCTCCCGATCATGCCCAGCGCGAGATTCGATCGTTATCGCGCGCTGACCGCAATTTTTAATTTCTTTCCTCAACGCGGCGTTTTAATGCGAAATTTCCACGAGACGTTCTGGACGACGTTACGTTGGATTTTTTGTGTGTATTTTTTATTTACATTCACGCTACACAAAAGCCACCACCAGCACTTAGGTGCGGTTCCATCGTTAACGAGGCCAATGTAATGAGAAAGTTTACCTAACGAATCGGCTGCCAGTGTTCAAGCACATCAGCGAACTTTTTGCGTTCTGAAACGGAAGGTAGAAAAGTTTACATTAAGTCAGTATCTTAAAGGTTTGGAAACATCCTTTCTTTAGCCCCATGGAGGCTCTCCACTAACCGGGCGTCGGGAAATCCTCTGGATGCAGTTGGATGTAGTGGCGGAGAGTGGCATCTTTTTCGGCAAAGTGAGCCTCGCGCCACTTATCCACCATGGTGGCCGTCGCACCGACCGCCAGCGCGGCAAGAATATGCTTCTGGATACCTGCGGGACGGGGTCGAGAATCGATAGTTTGATTCGGACTCTTCGCTAAACCTGTGCGTTACATCACAGCCACAACAGCACGGTGTGTAAATACATTACCGCTCAATGGGGGACGACCGGTGCCATAGTTCACGTAGCAAGCGCCAAGGAATCCGAACACGCTGCCGACGAGCGGTGCCCACTTATCGTGCAGCCAGGACTTGGAAAACGATCCCGACAGCAGCTCCTGGGGAGTTTTTCCGCCGTACATTTTTGTTTTTCTCGCGAACGAATATCGCAATCGGCCGGAATGAAAACACACAACTGACAAGCGCAGCTGCTTGGCAATTGACAGCTGACCAGGCCGTGCTATGAAATGTGTTTATACAGAAGAGTTGAGGAGTTCCGCGCCCCGATTTGACGGAAAGCATGCGCAACACGTGCAATCGGTTCGAATTGACCGTTCAAATATGCAGAAATAAAATCGAAACTTGAAAATAATTATTGGAGCATTTCTAAGAAAATACTATTTTCTTTCGTAAATTGTGAACTAAAGAAATTATTTTAGTGCTTAAATTTATGATTTCCCCTGAATGAGCTCATTTGTTCAGAAAGTACGCATTTATCAGATTTACACAAAAATACAATTAGTTAGCGAAGGGTTTGAATTATACAAAAAAAACATTGTAACTCATCTAAAATCCCACTTTAACACTCTCAACCCTCCCTCCTGTCCTCACCAGAAACGCAATATAATTTTAAAATTCTTTTGCTTTGAAGTCCTGCAAAAATAATCAAATCGATATTTTTAAGCACGATGCAAACAAAGCACTGAAGATGAAAAAACATAACTACATTATTTATTATCATCAATCATCACCGTCCGTAACAGCTAAAAATCCATACGATGCATTAATTCATTCATCCTAATCAAAAACTCTGGCCGTAAAATGGATCTTCTCATCTGTCGGTATGTTGAAATATAATTAAATCAGAATGTTTTACTTGCATTTCACCAACAGAACAAAACGAACTGAGATTGGACCTTGTAACCTCGCGGCTTTCCAGATTCGTTTCAATGCATTCCACTCGCGATGCCATTCCATCATGTATTGACGGTGCTTATTTCCTATTGGTCACAAACAATCAGCCGCAGAGATTCCGATTTTCCACGGGAGTCGTAAAAAGTGAATTAAAAAAATCGAATGAAACTTCTTTATCAACACGATGTGGGGAGATGCGCCGGTCGCTGGTCTAGGGAGCGCACTCTACTCTCCACGATGGGGAATATCGTGGCACTTTGGACCCAAGTCAACCGACAAAGTGGTACTGATTCATGCCCAAGATTACCGCAAGGCCCCACAGAATCCCCCTTCGATCGGTTCCGGAACTTGACCTTTCGGCACGGTCGCCCTCAGAGGGGTTTCGTACATCCGTAAGTGGCCGCCGCTCAAATCGGCGCTTATCAATTTAATTAAGAGTAACTTCTGGAGGCCCGTTGCACGCGATAGTGGATGATCGTTTGCGGTTGCGCTGGGAAGCCAGTCGTTGTTGCGCATTGGTTCGGATCGGACGATTCGGAGGATTCGTTTTCGTTGTGAAGCCGGCAGCTAAAAGCGCCCTGAAGTAGTGTAACGTTCCGCTATTGTGGTGCCCTTCGTTGGGTTTCAAATTATTAGTCCAGTTGACGCAGGGAGCACAATCTCCTATAGTGTCTAGTGTAGTAGACAAAACATAATAGCGGCTAGCTGTCAAGATCCAGCCTCCGGGAGCGAGATGGGTCAGTCTGAAGGGTGAAGGGTGGCAACAGCAGGTGCCATTCACGTGCACGTGCCCGTACCGTGATGGTGGTGATACGTAGTACGGTGTTCTTACTGTCGGTCAAATTCATCGTTTCAGTGCACCGCCAGCTGAAGCGGCAACACTCGGGGCTGCCCCAGATGGAGTCCCTGTCGCGGTTCAGCAGCATTCCGATGGTGGAGACCGGCCTCAAGACCGCCGGCACCGTCTACAAGCGCGTGAAGACGAGCAACGGGCTGCTGACCTGGGGCTTCGAGACGGCCGAGTCGATCACGTACGCGCTGCTCGATTCGCTGCGACCGGCCACCAAAATGATCGAGGGTCCGCTGCACCAGCTGGACAGTATCATGTGCAAGAGTCTCGATCTGGTCGAGCAGAAGGTGCCTTCGATGTATCTCCCACCAGAAATGGTACGTGCGATCGTTCGTACGATCACCATCCGACGTCGATCGCAATCATTATTTTCACCGTTTTGCAGATGTTTTGGAACACGAAGGAATACATGAACGATCATCTGATGAAGCCGGTGCTAACGAGGGCCAACTCTATGAAGAACCTGGGCCATGCCGTACTCGAGTCCCGTGTGTCGAACCGAGTGGCCGACCGGATCGACGGAGCGCTGGTCGTGTGCGACAAGTACGTCGAACGGTATCTTCCGACCGAACCGCAGGATCAGCCCGATTGTAAGTATTTCCGATGAACCAAAACTCTTGCTTCATCCACCGGCGATCCTCGCCCCGTCTGTGGCCCGTATACTTTCTCCCTTATCGCCGGCCTGTGTGTTGGCACGTCCCAGCCAGCACGCAATCATCCGATGCGCTGCCAGATCAGGGTACAAGCTTTATACCGGTGACCCTCGTGACCCTCGTGATTACGGGCAGCGCACACCATCAATCAATACTGTGTGTTGATTGTCATGCAATCATTTTGGTCACCGCATTTCGTTAAAACATTTTCATGAGGAGTATTTACAGATGGTGTTAATTTTGTTTTTATTCCTTGTTTTTCCTTTTTCTTACTGTTTGCTTTATTTTTTTTTAAATAAGTGTTTGCATTTTGTGCACTCGTACTTATATAACGTATGCATTAAAAAAATAGACAACTTTTCACCGACGATAAGAAAAAGTGGCCCAAGCTTATTGACTGATCTAAATTTTATTATAGAGTTACATTTATTATAGAGTTAAAGTTGCTAGCCTTTTCCGTTTTCGCAGGAAAAATCGTCAGCATTTGTCTACTTTTTTTAATGCAAACCTTAGTACGACTATCGAAGCCATTATCTGTAAGAAGCATGGTCAGAGGGACACTTTCGACTGATCAAAAACACCTCTCTTCCTACCTTTTCTCAGCTCCAACCTGCACCCCCGCCAAACGGACGA
>KE525060.1:23020-34077 GCA_000441895.2 Anopheles sinensis | reverse complement strand
ATATTTTTTTATCCTTTCTGCATGAGTGACAAAATAGTCAAACATCTATATCAGCTTAGTTCGGTGGACAAGAAATCTCTAACAAATTCAAACAAATTCGTTCCGTGATAATGCTGGAAGTTTTTACATATAATCAAATGCAGTCGGTTTGCTGTTTTTGGCCACGGTAGATTCTATTTTAATGATCCAAACATCTTCTGAATTTATTAGAACTGCTACTCTTTATGTTACTTTCAGCAGAAAGTTGCTAGCTTTTCCGTTTTTGCAGGAAAAATCGTCAAAATTTGTCTACTTTTTTTAACGCAAACGTCAGTACGACTATCGAAGCCAATATCTATAAGAAGCATGATCAGAGGGACACTTCGACTGATCAAAACACCTCTCTTTCTACCTTTTCTCAGCTCCAACCTGCACCCCAGCCCAACCGGACGACTCGAACGAAATGCACGTCGTGCAAACATTCCACCGTGGTCAGCAATTTTCGCGCAAACTTAAACGTCGGCTAACGTTCCGCACGCGCCAAGAACTGAGCGCCCTCAAGAAACAGAGTACCGAGGCGGTGCACGTCGTGGCGTACGCGGCCGAACTGATCGCTACCAATCCGCGGCTCGCAATGCAGAAGGCGATCGAACTGTGGCGCTACCTCAGCAAGGACGAACCGGAAAACCAGGCCCGCCCGCAAACGCTCGAACAGGTGGCCGTGCTGTTGACGCGCGAGTCCGCCCGGAAGATGGTGCACCTGATCAACTTTGTCACCACGGGTGTGACGCGCGTTCCGAACGCGGTCCGGGCGCAGACCCGCGAGCTGATGCACCATTTTCTGTTCGCGACGGAGCGCCTGATGAAGACGGTTCACTTGGAGAAGGCCAAGAACGCAACGCTGTCGGAGGCGAGCGGTTTGGTACACCGGATTCAGCATACGTACGACGATCTGCAAAACCAGACCAACTTGGCGCTGGTAAGTGGAACCGGATCGTTTAAACTAACCAAAACTAGGTTGTTTCACTAATGCTTAACGATTTTTCATTCGAAATTTAACACAAACAAATGTTTCCCATATTTTCTCATTCAAACGCGAAACATTTTCCACCTTCAGCACGGTCAGCTTTCGCTGGCAAATATTGATCGGCATGATTTTATCCATTGGCTTTTGTTGAAAGTGGTAAGTAGCTCTAAATTAGCTGTCGAAAAGTAATAAAACTCAAGAAGTCTTAAACTAAATATTAAGCTGTATAATGTAAATCAAAATTCATCCCATAATTTGGTTTGATAACCTTCTTAAATACTATGATGTCCCATCCTTGGCCTCTTTCTTCTAGGAACGCCTGGCTGTGTTTCTCTCCGGACGTCTGGAGGCGGAAAAGATCACCACCAGTGGAAACCCTCGCCGTCGCATACAACCCCGCCCGAACAGCAATCCGATGAACTCGAACATAAACGGTGTTTGCTAACCGCAAACAGATTGCGTTTGCGTGACTTTTAGTAACTCTAGAAGTTCTCAACTGATGTCACGCCTAAGCTTATGGGAATCCGATAGCTGATTGGTAGTAGTTTCTTAAGTAAAATGTTTTGTTTTTCACTCTAATTGTTCGGAATGTTTAAAAAACCAGCAAACGTACCGATAAAACTGAGTTTCTGTGTGTTTGAATGTTCGTAAAATGTGTCTTTTATTTTGGTTCTCTTTTTACAACTTCCTTACTTACGGTTTATAGAATAAAATTACAATCGTTCACTAGACGACCATCGAACGGTCAGCAAGGAAACCCACTTCCTTTTGCTTCCTGCTCGCTCCTGCCTGCAGTCGGAACGCCAGATTGTAGGAGAAGAGATAATGATCAACATCGCTAACATTAAGGAAACGAGATGTGGAAGAACTGAAACTGGAGGAAAGCGAAACCCATACAACGCCTTACAACCCTGATCCTACAGCATCTTACAATTTTCTCTCCTTTGGGCCACTGATTTTAACTGATTTTTGGCACTTTGGTCACCACAACCTCGACAAGATCGCCTGCCGAACGTCGGCATTCTGACTCGTATCGCTATCGATCTCACTTCGCCGCACGAGGAAAGCTCGATCCATGGCGTTCGATTATTTGATAATCCTGAACGGCACTACTCGTAAACACTTAAAATATAATCACAATGAAAGAAATCTTAGCTCGAACTGCGATGCACCGACGACGGACGATCTGGTTGTGGTCCCGGGGCGGGTGGCGGATGATGATGTTGGTTGGTCCCTTCACTAGAATGCCATCACTAGAATCGATTCTTTTGGGAGGGAAATAAAGAAATAAACAGTAAAAATCAGTAAAATCTCTTTTTTCGCACATAAAAATACAAAGTGCACTCAAACATAAGCTTAAGACAAACGGTAAAACAGTGTCATATGGGTTAAAGAATGAAAGAAAATCAACTAATTTCTATAAAGCGTGCAAACAATATTAAATTTCGATGTAGCTTAGGAGAAATACTGGTAATTGGTTCGATGTTTTAAGGTTTCAAGAATTTTTAAAATTATTTATCTCTTTACTAGTTTACCCGAGAAGATCTTTCGTTAAACTTTGAGCTTGTGTAATGCTGTTCCGAAAGGAAATATATTATTTTAATTTAAATTTTCGTAGTAAATGACTAGCAAACACATTGTTCTTCACAACGACAGATGAAAGATAGATGGAATAAGCAAAAATAAACTCAATTCGCAGAACTTTTTGATGAAGGAAGGGCGGGAGAAAGAACCAATAAATGACCAACCTTCATATTGGGTTTTCTAATGCCGCTGTTCGACATCCGACCCCAAACTGTACTTCCAGTCGGAGTCGATGAAGAGAATTTTGCGTGTATCCCCGCGAGGTGCCAATTATTATCCGGTGCTTGCTATAGAGTGCGCCGTTGTGGTGTGTGCATTTTTGTTTTAGTGGGACACTAACAAAACAACAAATCTTGCTGTGCAGAACTAGTAGAAAACACGTGTCCACGCGGTGTACAAACCCCGATAGTGTTGATCATCGTGAACATCCTTAGAGAATCGCACCGCTCGTAGGCGTGTGTGTGTATGTGTGTTTGAGTGTATGTGCGCGTGTACATGCCCTCTTTGAGCGAATCGTGACACGTGACTCGCTGGACACAAAACACGTTGTTTCCGGACTTCCCACGCCTAACGAAACGTCGATGATAAACCAACGACTTATCACTCCAGCTTTGCTCATACTATTACTACTACTCATACTACTGTTGCTACTGCTACTAGTGTTTCTTATGGCCAATCTCTGTTCCCTTTTCACAACCGTATATCCACCACTATTGCTTCCCGGGATGATTGTTGCTGTGATGTTGCTTGTTCGTGGCAGTAATACTCGTAGCATTAGCATTAGCAGTAGTTGTAGTAGTGGTACTAGTATCGCTTCGCTCGTTGTTCATATGGTCTAGCTCGATGTCGGAACAGTTGTCCGAGTTGGACAGTGCCGAGTCCATCGAGGTGATGGTATTATTTACTTTTTTGTCACTAAACGTGTCACCGGTTCGCTTCTGCAGCAGAGGATCGTCCGCCGAAATGCCGTTATTGTTTTCCGTTTCTGCAAGGAGGAAAAAGGAAAATGGTTAATCACTTGATCCGACTTTCATTCCCCGATAGCCTACCTTTCGCAGCTAGGGCACGTGCTTCTTCCTCCTGCTTAGCTTTCACGCTTTCCGGCGTCAATGTCCCACTGTTTACGTTCTCGATTGCTGTACGAAGCTGTAGGTGTAAGGATGAAAGTAATTAGTACAAGTTCTCAAACCTTTCCTGCATTAACTTACCTCCTTCAGTGCGACAACTCCAACCAATCTGCCAACGTTTGTCACGTACGCATGGTTTATGCCGACCATCGAGAAAAGCGAGTGTACCTTCAGGATGGACGTTCGCTCGACCAGCTGGAACGGTGCCGGATCGATGTGCAGGTGATCGACGTCGATCGACTTTGCCATCTCTTCCATCTCCCATTGCTTCTGGTCCTCCGGGGACATGTCGATCACACGTTCGCGTGGCAGTTGAACCTTCTTCGAGATGCCGGGCGTTAGTGGTGGACCCTCGGAACCGACGATGCTGGGCGTTCCGATCGAACCGATCTCCGGATCGGGCGTGACATCCTGCAGCGTGGCCGACTTGCGGAAGATGATATCGAACGCGGACCGTATGCGACTCTCCGTGCCGGTGATGGTCGTGTACGGCGTGTGCACCGGACTGTGCGGCGACAGTGGGCTGAAGCCCTTCAGCGTGAACGAGTTCGTCTTCTTGAGGATCGACTTCTTCGGCTGCGTACCACCAAACACGGGTCCAACGGAAACGGACGAGTTCGATTCACGGCGAGCCAATGGTGGCAGCATCTCGTTGTTGGCACGTTCGCGAAGTTTCAAGATGTCCGGTGCCGGCACCACCTCGAAACGGGACGGACGACGCGTCTTCTGCGCTTCCTCCGCTTCGCGCTTCTGACGCTCCTGCTCTTCGCGGGCCTTCTCCTCCGCTTCCTTCATCAACTTGGCGGCCACTTCGAGGCGCTTCTCGCGACCGATATGCCGATCGATCATTTTAATCAGCTCGTACCGCTGAACGCTACCCAGTAGCACCCGATTGTCCGGACTGTCGACGATCGGCAGACTGCGCAGGCCCTTGTTCGCCTTCAGGATTTCCTTCAGCTTCTGGTACGAGATTCCCTTCCAGATGTAGCGCACGTCGCGCACCATAAAGTCCTCGACGTAGATGTTGTACATGCCGGAGCCGGACGGCAGCAGATCGGGCAGGTACGGCAGCTTCTTGATGAGGATGATGCTGTCGTACATCGACGGTTGCAGCAGGGCGGCGACGGCGTTCGAGATCAGCGCCGCTATCATGACCGGCACGATGTGCGTTATCTGGCCCGTCATCTCGAACACGATCACGCCGACGGAGACGGTATGCGTGACGGCGCCCGAGAATGCGGCCGCTCCGACCACCGAGTAGCCGCCGGGGATGATCGGGGCCAGCATGCCCCCGTAGCGGACACCGTGCGGGAACGAGAGGTGCATCGCTTCACCGATAATTCGACCGAATGCGGCACCAATTTTGAACACTGGTATAAACATACCGGATGGCACGGGAATGGTTGAGGCGATGATCGACAAGAAGAACTATAGGTTAGGAAGATAATCAACGATTAGAAATTTTATCTGTGAAGGCAATTTATCATTTACTTTCGCTTTATAATTTTCGATGTCATTCATGACTCTTTAACACTACAATCCAAATTGGGGTCATTTTTACCCAAGCGCGACCCAAATTCTCACATTTAATATCTCAAAAAACGGCTGAATATTTTTTCAAAAAAAGGCTTGTTTTAAAATCCAAAATAGCATCTAAGAAAAATAATTACATTTTTTTGTTGTTGAACCAATTCCGAGAAACAACTTGACTATCCCTGGAATGCTTTTTAGGGGTCATTTTGACCACTGTTTTTCAATACGCTGTAACTTTGTCAGTTTTCAAGATTTTTTAATTCCGTAAACGGCTTCTTTTTAGCCTATTTGTTTACTACCTTTTGACGTTTTTCGTTTTTCGAATGTCAAGAACTAAAAAAGTGTAATTTTTTTTAAGTAAAAAAAAAGATGTGCGCTAGAAATCTTATACATTAAACTACCTTTAAAAAATCATTTCATATTTTTAAGAAGGCAAATGATGGCACAAACTAACCTCAAAGGTACAACATTACGCCAATTTCCTTAGTAGCGCATCGAAACGCTCACGTACGGAATAAATCTTAAAAAATCCGCAATTTAAAGGCCAATTTGTGATGGCTTTTATAATCTAAACAATATGAAACTATTTTTTAAAGGTGGCTTAGTGTATAAGCTTACTAGCGCTCACGTTTTTTTTTTAATTTACTTTTTCCATTTTGAAAAAATAAAAGTTGAAAAGAATTAAAATTCGGTTCAAACCGATCTTTTTTTGCTTTACACCGAGCTACCGGAATGATAAAGAAGTGCATCAAAAAACGAAAACGCCAAAATATAGTAAACAAATAGAGCAAAAAATAGCCGTTTACGCATTTAAAAATCTTGAAAACTGACAAAGTTTCAGCGTGTTGAAAAACAGGGGTCAAAATGACCCCTAAAAAGCATTCGAGCATTTTGATTTAACTTTTTACGTAAAGTATGTGGGAGTTACATTGAGCATGATAAGGAATCTGATGATGATAAGCGATTTCAAAATATTCATACAGCACGTGCTTCAACAGAACAACCCCGGTATGGTTGCATTCCCAAACAAGAAAAGTGAAGTGCCCGAGACAAGTACCCGAACGATTTAATGGCCCTCTCTCTCGATACTGTCCAAACAATCACCGCCACTCACCGTGTACAGTAAATAAATAATGAGGTTGGTAAACACGTTCGTGTCTTCCGTGCGCCAGTTCGACACGATGGCCGCCTGCTCGACGGTCAGGTCCTTCTGCGTCCAGGTGAAGTTCGAGAACAGCTGATGCACCTGGTCGTGCGTGCTCAGCTCCCCAGCGATGTACTTGCCGAAGCCGTGCGGAAACGACAGCGTGGCCACGATCAGTGCCACAATGCCGGGATACAGGAAGCGGCTGAAGGAGATCAATAGAGGAGTTTTAGTGAACGGAAAAAGGGATCCGCAAAGGAAGGTGCTTACTTTTTCTGAAGAAATTTGTTCATCTTTTTGTTGGAACGCATGAAGAGGACATACTTCCGGTGCACCCACACGTACAGCGCGCCACCGAGTCCACAGACGAGCCTGAGGAGTGTCAACGAATGATCGATTAATTGTGGTTTTCGTTTGGGAAAAGCGTCCCCACCTACCCGATGAGCGCAAACACAAACAGCTCCTGCGGATCGAACGGAAAGTCCGAGGTGAAGTTGGTCGAGAACATGGCGGTGACGGTGTCCGCCTTCTGGAACCAGACGGCCAGCAGCCGGAAGACGGTGGCGCCGCACACGGCCGCAAAGAAACCACGCCAGTAGTTGCGCACGGCGAAGTACGTCGTGGTGACCTCGATGCTGAACAGCACGCCACCGATCGGGGCCGCGAAGCAGGCGCCAACGCCGACGGCGCAGGCCGCCGCCAGCATCTCCGTGTTGCGCGACTCGTTCTCGTAGATCGATTGGAATGATGTTATGATCTTACTAAGCAGCTGCGATACTATACTAGCTATATGTACAAACGGTCCCTCCTTGCCGAGCGGCATGCCGCTGCCGAGGGTCGCGGTCAGCCCGATCACCTTCGCCACCAGCGTCTTGAAGGTGAGGTACTCCTTCAGCGCGACCCCGCGCAGAATCGTTTTCATCTCCGGGATACCGGAGCCGATGCTCTGCGGTGCGACCAGATGGACGAAGCCGGCCGAAAAGAGGATCAGGCACACCGGGAGCGACACCCAGGCCAGATACTGCGCCACCGGGTGGTTCGTGAGATCACGGTACAGCCACACGCGTGCTGCAAGAGATGGAGGACGTTTGAAATTGGTTCTAAAAAGCCAGGACCCCCATTTCCACCAAGAGTACGTACAGTTTGTGCACATCGAGATGCCCTTGTCCATCACGTAGGATAGCAGCGCCATGATGATACCCAGCAGGGCGAGGAACACCCAGTCCTCGCCGAGCCGGGCGAATGTGTTGCGCCACAGCCAGGATGCCGCCCGGAAGAACTTGTTGTCCCGCACGTCCAGCAGTTCCTGCAACGATTTCCATCTAGTTGTTTTATAATTTTTGAAATATTGTTCCATTCTCGACCGTTAACGTCTCGGCACTGTTAAAAGAGTTACGGTGGCCGGTTCACTACCGGTGAAATATGTTTCGTGCCTATTTGCTTTCCAGTTCGCAACAGTTTTTGGCTGCGAATTGGACGGCGAACGGCGCGCAGTTACCTTGTTTCTTGCTTTATCGTCTTTTTTCTTCGTCGTTCAAGAAGCCGGAGTCTTCGCGCTTCATCTTTGGCGTATTCTCCTAGGTCCTTCGTGTAGCGACCATACATCTGCGGAACGGAAGTGAATAGGGGATTAATGTGGAAGCATAAAACGGAAGACTGCACTGATCCATCATGCCACACCATCATGCTGCGATACGTTTGGTTTTGGTACTTTTGAACTGTTTTGTGGCATTCAAAACATGCAACGGAAGCGACAATTTATTACGAAGAAAATTCAAACGGAAGAAGCGAAGAGAAAAACTTATGTACAAAAGAAAACAGATTTAGTTACTTTCTTTTCAACGTGAGAAAAACAGACACAAACTACTATAAAGCAAACGTTTATTTTATTAAAAAATGAACAAAGGTCGTGAGTAATGTAATGGAGACTGGACGCATTAGGGATGCTTCTTAAAATTAAATGATTATTCAACAATCACCTTTCACACCTTACATTTCTCTTCAGCCTCACAATTACGCGAACCAGACGTGACCCGCATCATCACGCCGTCGCGTCTTAAATATCACCAGTAATATGACTGATGGCCGAATCCGCACCATTTGGGCAATGGTGTCGCGCCTGGGAACTATTTGTCGGGTGGGTGTCAGTATGCTAAGAATAGCATTAAAGAGCATCATTACGCCGGTGCTTTCTTTCATCTCGCCAGTAGCAGAAGCGCATAGCCGGTACGGAAAAGGACAACCCCGGCCTGACGGAAAACAAACCGAAGTTGTGTCGTAAGCCTAGGGTTAGCGAATAATGGCAGACAAACGAAGCGGGCCTGACGACGTCCCTTTTTTCAACGATAATTAATTGTTACACATTGCCCTTGAATGGGCGGTGGTGGTCAGTAGTTTACCGGCCGGTTTTGAGGACCGGCGAAGGAGGTGGCGAGTGCATTCCTTTGGAACGAATAGTTCAAATTTTGTTGCAATTGACGTCAAAGACCGTTGGAGCAAAATTGGCATCGATTTGATCACCTTGGTTTGATTTATTGTCTTACGATTATGTAAATGGCGATAAAACAGATAGATTTAATTGTTGTTTGAAAATGTGATGTAAATCGTTTTAATAAAAATGGTAGGGGTAGACGGGGTAATACGCACCCCTTTAGGAAAACTCTTGAATTTTCAATTAACTTGGCTAGGGATTGTTGATTTTATCAATCAATTTTGTTCATAAATGTTCTAACTAGTAACCTGTTAGGAAGTTTTTACCTTTTTTGCTAAAAAATCATGATTTTTTCAATTTAAAAAAAGTGCGACTTTTAATCGACTATTTGTGGATGGGGGCAAAAAGTGCGACTTTTAATCAGCTATTTGTGGATGGGAGCAAAACGCACCTGTCTTGAGGTAAAATGCTCCAAAAGGGGTAATACGCACCAAAACGAAAAGAAAAAATACATAATAAAAGTGAGACAGGATGCAAAACAGATTAGAGGTACAAAGCACTAATCAAATAATCAAATTTTGGATCAAATAAAAAGTCTAAAAATTTTGTCAGACCCGTCGTTGACAAAATTTCGTTTCTGTTGATGTAGAGCTATCAAACTCACTAGGTGACCATATTTTAGTTCATTCTTGCAGAGAAATGCCATTATTCGCGACTAGAACGTGCATATGAAATTGGAAAGGGTCCGTTATGCCTCAGGGGTGCGTATTACCCCGTCCACCCCTAACTGTCAAAATGGTCTAAGAGAAATTAAAAATGGGCATAAAAAAGCTAAGAAATATAAAACTTATCGAACAAATAGCGTCAAATGAACAGTCAACCAACACATGAAACTTTTAAGCTGTCCGTGAAAGAAAATCCCAAAAATTTCTTACACTTTTCCCGGCGCGCTGTTGGGCGGCAGACGTCACAAGGTCTACCGTAAGGTGGTGAAGCATGTGTCGTAACATCGGAAGTCACCGACAGGACAAGGGAATACGAGACGAATGGCACATTTTGTTGTACCTAATGTTTCGGCTGACAAGTGTACGACGGGACAAACAAACATTGGAAAGGCAGAAAGAAAAAGGAATGACGCGCAAAGAAACAAACAAAATAAATATTAGCTAATCCAAGCGAAAATAAGCCGCCATTCTAGATTTGCTTCACACTCCATAAGAAAAGCCGTAAGCGGTCGGAAAACTACATATGTTGCAAAATACTTCTTGATCTTCATGTTGGAGTTCACGGTATGGTTCTTTGGGAAAAACATTTGTTGGAGTGTATTGGTGTCTTGTGTGTGTGTTTGTCGGTTTTGCGCCTTTGATCTACGACTTACGTAGTAAAATTCTTCAATTTCGATGTCAACTACGCTACGCCGAATTTCCGCCTTATCCTCCGGATCGAGATCGTCCAGTGCGCTCCCAGGGGAACATTGATCGACCGGCGATCGGACCCACGATCGGGTGCTGAGAGCGATTGGCTCACACTCACCGCCACTTCGGGTCATTCCACCGTCACCACCACCTCCACCATCAACACGAATACCACTAGTCTCACCTCCACCGCAGTCCACCACGTCGGAAGACGATCGCCGATCCTCGAGTGCGCCGGAAATGGGCAGCGTTTTCGCCAGTACCTGCAGCGTGCTCTGCTTGAGCCGCTTCCGGCGACTGTTTAGGCGCTTCTTGTGGTACTTTTCACGCTGGACGTCCAGCGAGTCCTTGCGGCGCAGGATGATTTCCGGCTCGAACGAAAAGTCCCGCACGTACTCATCTTCGATCGGAATATTCATTGACGAGGAAAGGGTGCAGGGGTGGATCGCTCCAAGGACGTTCGTATTAAACTTGCTTGATTTCGTTGATTACTTATGTCTAACAGGAATACCTTGATGGTAAACAATTTTCCAAGAGGAAAAAGTTATAAAATGGGTTTCGAATTATCGATCGATCTGAAGAATTTTCTGTTAGTTGAAGTTTGACTATTTTTTAAATCAATTTCTTTTGCCATCAACACGTTACAGATAAAAGATGTCTACGTCACAGACTGTGACTAACCATTCATTCAACTCAAAATCCTTCCACTAGATAACGGGTTTCGCTCAATCTCCTAGTCAACAAATGGTTCGAAACGATGCGATGGGTAATTTGAGTCCACCGCTTACACTCGCCATGAAAACCCTTTCCAACCCAG
>KE525060.1:0-13796 GCA_000441895.2 Anopheles sinensis | reverse complement strand
ACGACGCAGGAAAGCGAGCGAATACCAGAGCAAGAGCGAACCAGATGGATGTGGTTCGCTGGAGAAACCCACTTGAGACGTCGGAGCGCATTAAGAGGAAGCGGTTAGCGGGTTCAAAAGTTACCTCGACCGTGGAGTACTGGCTGTCCCAAAGCAGCGGATGGTGGCGTCTGGTGCGCTCTTTGCTGAGCGTTTCCGTGCGACCCATCGTGGCGTGGACTTTCCCGGTTCCAGCGATGGCTCGCACCGGAACTGCTCCACGACTGGTGAAAACTTAAATTTTGCAACCAATTCTAGCCTCTGCGGGGGGTTTTTATAGACTTTGGCCACAGCCACGCCAGACGTAGGATGCGATCCACAAACTCGATCTTATCGAAGATTCAATATTTGGGCTAAGCCGGGGTTTAATTAAATTGCACGCGCTCGAGAAACAAAGATGTCCTCGGTCGCGTTAATTGCGTCATTTGAACGCACAGCGTGCGACATTTGGATAGTAAAGAAAGGCCACGATCGCAAAGAATCGTTATCATCTTTGGTCAATACCAGCATGCGTTTTGATTAAACCGTTCTAAACATGGATTAGAAAAGGCCACCCGGTGTTTGAGTTTTGAATAGTACTCAGCTTAGTAGAGTTTTATGAGGAAGCGTTTAAATTCATTTCATTACATGGAACGGATTAAAAGTGTTTAAAATGGAAACGAATCAAAATATGATTGCAAATTTGGTGAAAACCCGGCGAAAATAGCATATAATTTGATAATCTGTCATTATTGTTATATTATCGTATAACAATTCATGGAAATACATTATAATGATCCTCCAAAAGGACAACCATAGTCACGAAAACAGAACGATTATATCGTTAGAGTGAAACATTGTAATACAAGACTAATTTCCCTTGCCAGCTGTACAATAACCAACGCGAGGCATAAGATATGAGTCCATTAAACAATTACAACTGAATCGTGGAAACGGTCACGAATACGAAATCGGGATGATCGTCTTGGCTGGCTGGCAGTGGCACGATCATCGTTTCCCGTCGGTTCGCGGCCTCAGGGCCCGTCAACGGGTTTTGAGGGTGGGTTTTGACATGCAAATAAATTTCCCTTTCGTTCGCGTTCCGACGAAACGTGGCCTAGGTCGGGTTCATCGTTTGGATGCATCATTGGGGTGTCCGGGCGCTCACGTATCATGTATTTTGGGGTGCAAACGGATGTGCTGCTAGGCCGACAGTCCGCGTGGTACGGAGGTTCAGTTTTGGCATCGGTTTCGTTGCTGTCGATCACGTCGTCAGTGTAGCCGTACGTTTTGGCATTGATTTGGCAAGGCAGTCCCGAAAAGATCGCTGCATCATTAAGGGGTAATTATTACGAACCACATGACTTCTTGAAAGCGAGGTTGACCGTGTTTTTATATCGCAAGTCGTCGGTTTAAAGGAGTCAGCGCAAGCAGTATTAAACTGCAATTTTGTAATATTTAAAAATATTGTCTATTTCAAATTATTTGTTCGGCTTTTAAATTGCTTTCCTCTCTCTCTGACTATTATCTCGTTCGATTAGCAAAATTAAAGTTGTTTGCAATTTTCACAAACATCACCAAGCAAACGTTCTACTGCAAAGCTATAAACTTCCGAACGGTCACAACGAAGAACGGATTTTAACGGTTTGCGAAAGCAAAACAAAAATTGGAAGTAATCCACGATAGGTTGGTTTAATTTTTCCCCAAACAGCCGATGAACTCGTAGCGCACGATTGCGAACATGTGCGTGACCCTCGGTCCGTCCCGGTAGCACAAACCATCCTCTGCCCGGGAAGACCTCCGCTCCGGCGGCAAAAGGGGGCCATCCTGATAAGCGGCCCAGAGGCTCAGTGCCTCAGGCCTCTCAGTGGGCTCGGTATCAAGACGTTAATACTTTTATTGACTTAATTAGCGAACGAAGCCTTAATCTCGGGCTTAGCGGGCACCTCCTTCGTAGGGTCCTGCGGTCAGGTTACGAAAACACACATTTATTGCCATGTTCGTAAATGTTCTGTTTGACTGATATGGTGGTGTCCCAATCCTCCGGATGGGAGTTTCAAAGAACAAATGCACGAAATAGTAAAAAAGAAACCATTTCAAATATTTCATCACCGGTTGTAAGTGGAATGTGTGGAAGCCGATAGCAATTGGTAGACAAAGAAGCTATTTATTGAACCACAAACAAAGAACTTTCTTATGCTCATCCCCTTCCTAAGCAGCTTAAGGTGCCACCTGTTGGGCCAATCTTGAAAAGGCGCCATTCAAGAACCTAGATTGTGTACCGAGGGCCAGGTGCTATAATTTTTCAATGGCAATAGGGAACTTTTCAAAAAAATATTTGGAAAAAGATGTTGAAAACAACGTCGAACTCATAAAACATAGAAAGCTAATTGAAATTACAAGTTTCAAGCATCACACACAATTATTTAAATATATTCAAAAGTCTTGTTTCATGCCGAATTTTATTCTACTGGAATAAATTACGAAATAAGCGACATATGTTAGAAGAAGAAAAATATTTTTGTTGTAACCCCAAGGCATTGAAAATTACTCTTACCCTGAATGTAGACAAGTAAACTTCCAATTTAGTCATCGTATCTAAATCGGTAACTTACATCATGTCATTTTAATTAAACCCCTTTTCTTTTATTTTCAATTCCACGAAACAACACCGCAACCTAGAACGGCATCAGAGGTGCGATATGGCTTTGAAGGTGTCGTATCAATCCGCAAGCCTTCAATCGGTTTTTGCACCGCCCGGCAGTTGGACTTGGATTGAGGTCAACGTCAAGGCCGCCGCCTAAACCGAGGACTACCGGAACCTTCCGATACGCAAACGGCCCGGTGCAACGCCGATGCACCGCGAGCTGCAGTGTTTGTGCACCTCCACACCAGCGCACATGGCGTCTTTCGATAATGATGGTGGTAGTGGTGTAAGAAACCGGTTGCGAAAACGTAACTCCAAGATGGATTGCATTTTTAATTCTTTATGCAACGATGCGACCGGAATGATTGCATGTGACAAACTAGTCCCCGGGTGGGGAGGGGAAAGGGAGGAGGTGGTGTTGCATATTTAAACGCGAGAATGCAGTCACGTGCCGGCGCTGGAGTAAATCGCTTCCTTCCACATGTCGCTATTAACATTAACAGACACTTCCCCGATTCGTCACTCCAACGACAAATCGGAACAGATTCATTACACGCTTCGTTGAACAGAATTACCGTCTTCCACATGGTTTTCCCCAAACAAACAATCGCACACACGCACACACGACCTCTCCCTTACCGTATTTTCGTTGCTGTCCTCGCCATCCCCATGGCCCTTGTAGCCGATCTCGTTCAACAAGGCCGTCGTGTACCGGTTCAAGCGCCGCGGATGATACTCCGTTTTGCCGTCGATTTTCATCGTGGCGTACGGTTTTCGCAAAATTTTCCACCAAACCAGCTTTTCACCACCGTACCGAAAATGGAACCCGCTCGGACGGCACCATTATTCCACTAGGGCCAGCGCATCGAGCGTTACTGTTGAGTAACCGCGGGGCGAAAGTGAATTTCCATCGATAATTGATACCAGGCCCTTGCCGTAAGACGCGGACACGCAAAATTGTCGATAAAATCTGGCCCAAACCGCGGGGTAAAAGCTTTTCGATGCCCGGGATGGGTGCGAGAGAAAAATGGAAGGAAAGATATCACCTCACCGAAGTTCCGTATGATAGCACGGGCACGGTATTTTCGGGAGAACTTCGGAGCCGATGACTCGATGCGCCAATCTTGGGCGGAAATCAGTTAAGGTTTCGGTCCGGTGGCCACTTTCTTATCGAAAGGCGGCATCGCGAGTGCGGGGAAACGATCGTGCGATAGCGCACGCGAGTCGGCGTTATCCTGCCCTTGGCCGTGTCCCGGAGATTCCCCAACAGTCCAGTGTCAAGTTCAATAGACGATGGACGTCAGTGTGGAGTTGAACTTTCCAGAAGTGTAAATTCGAGTTTCCTGACGAAGGGAATGAATTTAAACCTGAATGTCAGCAAGGAGCGTGAATTAAATATTTGCAGAAGATTTATAGTAAGTTCCAAGCTTTGCCTAAAAACAATTTTTTGTTAATCTAAAACGATAAAACTCTGTGAGGTCACTTTTCAACTTCAAGAAACACTTTTTAATAAGTTAATTAACACAACAATATAGCGAATTTAATGCTGAATAGCTACAGGTCAGAAATCGAGCATGAATTGAATATTTGCAGAGAATTTATGGTTAATTCTAAACTTCGCCCAAAAAGAGCTTTTTTTCATTCAATATGATAATACTCTGTGCGGTGGCCTGGAAATAGTTTGTAATTAGTTAATGAACACAACAATATAACGAATTTTAGTTCCATTTGCTCATGTTCGTGTTTTGTTGTTTCGTAATATGTCTTACAAAGTTCGTAGTAATCGGTGAATGAAAAAAGAAAATTAATCATGATAGATTAAGAAAACATGTTCCAACATATCCACACACTAAGATCCTCGATAAACGAATGAGGAAGTACAATATAAATTGGACGTGTATTTATGATTCCATTGTTAGTTTTCCACGCTACCGTTTGTTCGCAACAAGCCAATAAAACGGTGCTATGAACTTAGCCAGATAAGAAGCTTAGCGGGCTTGTCAATTCATTATCAACGTTGTGTTTTGACTAATTTCAGAACTGGTTGAAATCAGGACACACGGTGAAGAAATGCGATAAGTGTTATCTGTTTGCAAGATAGTCCATCGCCGTGGTTGGATTATGTTTTATTTTCTTTTCTCGGAACCGTGGCCATATTTTATCTACGCTTGACAACAGAGCTCACTTTTTTTTCCAGAAAGCACATGCGGGTTGTGTTTTGCTTGTTTGATTTATTTTTATCAACCACAAACGAATAAATTTGGTGCCAAATCATAACAGACTTTGTCGGTGTTCAATTTAAGCATAATCATTCCTATCGGTTTAAAACGCTGAAATCCATCCGCGAAGCAGAAGGGTATCACAGGTGACCCGATTCGTTGGCGTTTGGCGGCGCCATACTCCCCGGTACTATCGATATTCGCAAAACATCAAGCCAAACAGATAGCGAGCCTGGGAGGCAAATAGGAACCTGATACCCTTATCGACGATGCATGGCATGCGGCTACGATGCGGCCCATTAGGGTTACCATTTTTAAATAAACCATTTACTCCCCCATCATGATTTGCCGCCTATGTGGCAACTTCCAATTTGGCACGTCAAGTGCACAGTGAACACTTTAGGAGTGAAAGGTTGGTGATGCATTTTTGGTCAGAAAAGGTTTGGATTCAAGGAAAAATCATTATCATTACAACAGGTATTACTCATTTTGACCAGAAATAAACCGTTCATTTAATTTTAAAAGATTTAACAAGATATGTTATCGTAAGGAATATTTCATACTTTATGGAATAAGGAGAAAAAATTAAATATAGCACCTGCAGAAATTATGGCGGTCGCAATGTTGCGAAAAATATGCCACCCAACGAATTAGTACCAGTGCAGCATATTAATAACTTTATCGAAGACTAAAACGACGCGTGCGGCCACGTACGTGAAACCTTCGCCCAACACTCGACCGCCGGGGTGGTTTTAGTTTACCATGCTCAAGCTTATAGCATATTTGCTGGTCCCTGTTTGATCACCTAACGCTACACATTAGGACAGCTTGTTCAAACGCATGTCGAGCCACTTAACTCATGGCGGGCCCACCTGTTTTTGCTTGCGGCAGAAGTTCAAAAGGTTCCAGAAATACTTCGCACTACGCAGTCTACTTTTTGTCGAACAAATAAGCCTAAACCAAAGGCCAAATCGGGGTCTGCCAAAACCGTATCCGGATCCGGCCGGGTGTCGCAGCATGATGGCATGGAGATGGGGTTTATGGTTCGAGGCGACCGACGGGTACTTACCAGCGTGTGCGTATAGCCGAGCCCCGGCTCCTCGTCGTCGCTTTGCAGCTCCGCCAGCATTTGCTTGACCGGCGTGATCTTCGTCGGCACCGTCAGCAGATCCATCTCGGCGCCGACGCCCGCCATGCCCAATTTTCTGTTCTTCATCTTGCCGTTTTCCACAGTCACGATAGTTTACGATATGGTTATAGCTCCACGAATGTAGTGTTTTCGCTGCTAATCATTGAGACTGGATTTTTATTTTAGCTACGATGAACAATATGGGCGCATCTGGCCGCGACTGGACAACGTCTGCAATGGAAAAGAAACAAATAAACAAGATAGGAATAAGTAAAGAATGGAGTTGAGGGAGAAAAAAAAACGATCCTGTCAATCAGATCGGTCAATAATGAGCGACACGTGATGCAATCCGAACGCTGACGTCGCCTTGTATCGGATGATAACGGGGACATAGTTGGGTGATAATGAAATATTCAAGCCGCTACGTTTAGCGACCAAGTGCAATAATTTTTCATATATTTTACCAATTAAACCCTCTGAACTTATTAGCTATTAACTCACGAATTGTTGAAAGCTATGGCAAACAACTCTTTTTCTAATTTTTCATGTTCAACACGCTTTGAATTAGTTCGATTATCACGATTTTATGAATTGAGAAAAATTGGTAAAAATTCTTGTTTCATTAAAAATTTAAAATATCTTTAACATAAAATCTACAACTTCCTGTCCAAGGAATTTTTCATTCCAACAAACCGAGACAAAGAAGGCAGGAGTTAAGAATGATAATGACCTCGATTGAGTGATAATTACCAAAGATTAGGGACGTTAAAATTCGAGAGGAGTCTAATGACTCATGCAAACATCATTTAAATTTTGTCATCATTTTAGGGATTCCAGTATCGTGATCAAAGCTCGCCTCACGAGCCGATCCACGGAGGATGAAGGAACATAAAGCGGGTTTTCGAATCAAATGGCACGCGAGCGTTTTAATTTCTCCCGGCGTCAGTCGATTGCCATCTGATCGCCGCATGTGCTAGGTTTGCAATTTGCTACCTTATTTAACGGTGAGTTGTTTTTACCGTGAAAAATCCCCACCGCCATTCAAATACTCTCCCCCTTGCATGTGTCGTTGTGTTAAATGGCAGGGTGATTTTTAGTATAATTGAAAAAAAATCACAAAGTTTTATTGCAATTCTCCAGCGGAAACCACTTTGGGGGAGTTTTGTTGGATTGACATTAAGAAAGGTATTGCATGTTTATGGCAAGTTAAATCCCCACAGATAGTTAAAAAAAATGAAGGGGGAAATTTGATTGAAGTTGGAAAGATGGAATTGAAAATGGAGTTAACATTCTATTTCATCGAGCGGCAAGAATTGATCGAGATATAGGATTTATTTTTAAATTTATGATAAGTATAAGTAATTACCAGGAAAAGTTTGAAAGTTCTCTTTTGAAATGGACTAAATCCCTCAAACTAGATTGAACTCTATGTTCAAGTACTTGTTCTTGTTTTTCCAGCCTTTGTGTACTACGGCTCTATTCGGCCTGTGACTTAGCTTAGAACTCGACTGTTGTAGACGATGACAACATTTTGTAAATACTTAGTATTTAATATGCATCACACCCTTCATTGAATCTCTTCTCCTACAATCGCTTAAAGCATGGAGCCACCCAGCTGGAGACGCTGAGATAAAGTCGTTCGTGTGTGGCCTCCAACAAGGGCAACCATTGATTGCACACCAGACCCGGCAAACACACAGCCTCGCATTCTCCGATAGTGCAGCACCCAACCCCACTGCAGTCCCCCGTCGTGGACGGTCCACAGCCAAGAAAAAGGAAGGAAAAGGTTTTCTTCCGCACAATCGAAATGTGCACCCGCGTTCGCGTGCGTGCGTGCGCCCTTCGTTCCTCCTCGTACCCGCCGACCTTTACCCCCGGCGAAAACCCTATCTTCCACATTCCCTTCCCCTCCACCGTCGCTCCAAAGTGTGCCACCGGTAGTGTGTATGGGTTAATTCCTAAATAGCCGTGAATGGTCCGGGGCAATCGGTTTGACAGATAAGATACCGGCGTGGTTAGCCTCCTCCGCCAACGTTGTTCTATTGTGGTGTCGTCGGGCGTTTAATCTGTCACCCGTGCGTTGCCTCCGGGGCGCAATGTGGTTTAACACCGGCCCATTCTTGTGTGATGTTGTTTTATTTTTATTTTTTATTGCCCTGTATCTGTGTGATTGATTGCACTATTTGACATCTTCCCGGTAGCGCTCCCGTCCCATGATCCTGTGCTTTTTTGATAGATAAATGTGGGCGTTTTTTTTTCTCGGTAATTTTACAATCTCATCCAAACACACCTTGAAACACCGGTCGATCGTGGTAAGTTCCGGAACGAAATCTACAAAACGGTAGCAAATGCCGTCGGGCAACAACAACCTGCGGTAACCTAGATACCGAAGCTGGTTCCGGAACACAAACACACACACACAAAACAACAACAATTATAAAGAAACAATCCGGCAGAAGTTTCAAACGCGTCCGAACGCGATAACAGTATCGGGATGCACCAATGAAACTTTCACCCGCGCTCGATCAAACGTAAAGATCACCATCGATGGACGCAAAATAACAAAAAATAACACAAACTTTTTTTTTTGTAGGAACCAAAAAGACAGGCTGAATAAATATAACGCGGGAAGGAGGTTCGCACAAATCGATGAAATCAACCCAACGGGACGGTCAAAATAAATAAAATAAACACCACCGAGTGGCTCGCGATCGCGGAAGATCACACGTTAGGCACCGGAAACCGCGAAGCCCGCGACGTTCTCTTCGAGATTCGCTTCACGCCCGTCAGCTGTTGTTGTTGCGCGCTCCACCGACACCGATCGACGACTGACTGAATGCCTTGACTGAATGCCGCCCGTCTGCCATGACGGACGAGTTGGAGTGACGAAGTGACCGATTCCATCTGTTTACATCGACGCCCTTGCCGCACCTCGAGCCCGCAAAGGCCTCCACACTGGGCTATGTGTGTATATTGGCAATTCCGCAAACTTCGGGATCAGCCCTTCGACCGTGCGCGTGCACCGTATCGGAAACCGCTTTCCAACAACGTGCTCTCACCAACACACGGGTTGGGCGCGCGCGCGATACGCGAAACCCTGCGCGATCCCCGGCCAACATCGTGGGGGTGATACGGCGACGGAGTGTGATTAACACATTCTAATGACACACAGACGCATCACACGGCCGCCCGTCCTTCCCAGACTGCCCTCTCGCAAACAGGCCAGAACGTACCACCGGTGAGGCTCACGAGTAGCAATCTGTACCTTTTTGGGTTGACACAAGAGTTCGTTACTCATCGGAATCATGACACCATTTTTGAATTTTTAAATTACCAAAAACAATGCATCTGCCTTTTGATGTGGAACATTTTGATCAGTTTTAAATGAAATTGCATAGAAAGTTTACCCAAGTAATAGCGGGTCGATCATTTTAGTCTAAAAAGGTACAGTAAAACCCACCGCGGAAAACTCTCGCATTTCCATTCGGTTAAACCTTGGAAATGATTGACTTTGAATCCCTTTTTCCCACTTGTATCGGACATTAATCTGTACTTGGTTTACTTTTTCCGGCAACTCAACGATCATCCATCCAATCTAGCTAAAACCACTAGGCTAGGTCAACACACGCACGCACACTCACTCGCCCGCAGATGTGATAAGGCAGGGCGAGAGAAATGAGATGAAGCCTTATCAGGCAAAAGGCACCATATAGCTCTCTTTGGCTGAGCCAGTAGACAGACATTTAGAGCAGCCGCCGTTACGGTACCGCAACATGGACAAGGACTCGTTTGTTTACCTTCCTATTAAGGATCCTTAACACTGCCGACATCGACCTCGAGACCTGTGATGTCTGCGGTAATGAGCGGACGAAATCATCCGCGAAGAAGTGTGAATATTCTATTCTTTTACCTCATTTCTGCACGGCGCCAAAGAACATCGATTAGATGTCTGCGTGCGGGAAGGTTGTTGCCTTGCGACTGTGGCTTATCTTCCGTCTTTGAGGATCGGACACCGTGCACATCTTCCAACAGTAGGTCAGTAGTAACAGCTCCTAAAGACAGTTAAATAGAAATACTTTATGCTTGCTGGCTTCTCCTACAGCAAAAAGCTTTAAGCGTTTTAGCGGAATCGAAACAATAAATATCATAATTTTGGTGTCAGATCTCACGAACTAGAATGAACAACATTTTCGAGGTTCCAACCGGTTTATTTTACACCGCAAGCAGTTGTCCTTCCGATACGGACCGTAGTGGAATGCAATCATATCAACACCGGTTCGTCCTTTACGATGGCCACCACCGTACCAATGACCGACATTGGAGGTGGAAGGACCATTTCTTTCGTCCAACACCCACACGGCGTGCGAACTACGATTGATGTCATCGATTCAGCTTTAAAATACGTCATACGACCGGTAAAATCTGGAAACGAGTCGGATTTGTTTGATTTCATATCCGTGGCAAACCAGATTGGGCTAGATGAATGCGCAAAATACCGGGTTTAGGCTGCACGAAAGGAAGGAAGGAGGGCTGAACCAACAGGTAAAGTTGGGTCATTAATTTTACGCATGAGTGAGCGGAATCACGTGCTGCAAGCAAGAGGAGTCAAAACATGTGTAAACAACTGCCGATCCGGGGAAGTCCACTGCAGCCGTGTTTTCAAAACTATGTCCAACTGCGGTTTCCAAACAGGATATAAGCTATGTGTTACGATGTCGGGGTTTCACCAGTGAGAAAGTAGAATTAAAATCCCTTCAAATTAAGCCACACAACACAAACTGTTCATATGTGGTACTCATCCAACGCAGGAGAAACAAGTGTGCTCGCTTAAGATACCCTCTAACCCTAATGTTTATACAACTCAAAGCTACCTCATTATCATCCACGCCAATTTTATGTCGTTAAAAATCAGACCATTTTTTTGTTGCTTCTTTTCGGTACGAAATCCAGTGAAAATTGCTCGTTACGATTTGAGTAAACAACGCACATGATAAGCACATGTTTGCAAAAAAGAAAAAAAACTGAAGCATACTGACTGATTTTATTACTCGTCCTACTAACAAGTAAAACAAAAGCATTAAAATTCACACACAAAGTGTTACATCATCCATCGTGGCTCACGAACTGTTGTAGTAATGATTACAAACGGGGCGGTACAAATTGCCAGCCAATTACCGTAATCATCTTAATTTATCCACTATCATCTAAATCGGGCGATAAAATACGACCGATTATAACGTTTCAAATCAATCGAGCATCAACTCTTTAAGCTAAGCCTGCGTGCTGATCTCACGCTATTTGGCTAGATTATTTATGTACCGCCGTACAATACATTAGCTTGAAAAAAGATAACAACGATGAAAGCGATCACGTTTAATCCGCGGCATAGAATGGTAGTATTTTTTGAATTCCATTTGTACTTCCCATGGTGTTTGTGTAGTGATTAGTATTTTCTTTACAACGATCATATTGTGCAATCCGGTCGGTGCAAGCTCGGCGCAATACTCGTGGGAGTTGTTGCGAAACGAGGGTGCGACCGACGACTTATCGCCCATCCCCCAACCAATGCCAATAAGTGCCCAGTAGATAAAGGCCGTCTTTCGATTGCCGTTAGTCCCCGGGCGTTTGTAAAACTATCGATCTAGGAAAGACTTACCACGTGGAATTAACAATAATAATCGCCCGTTGCAAACTGTGACGCAATCGGGTCCGTTTTCCAACAGGCCCAAGTCGACGACACTTCACTTCACGGGCGGACGGCGAACCGGACACTTTGCAAAACGCTTTGGAGCGAAAAACGGTTTTGGAGCGACCAGTGGCCTCCCCTTCTCCCCGGTCCGGAGTGGCCGCAAGTTGGCGGGGGGAAATTGACAAGTTCAGTGTCACACGATCGCGCGGGTCGCAGACGGTGTCTAATTGCTCTCCGGACTTCGTCGAGTTGGAAGGGAGGGACGTTAGTTAGCGATCCGGTTAACGGATATGCACGGTTTTGTGCGGGACGCGGATGGATCGATGGGGGGGAAATGAGTGCGATTTTCGCTATTTGTCAGTGGGATTGTTTCTAGGTTTCTTCCTTCACGCCAGCTGACCGGATCACAACACACTTCGAAGCTGTAACGAAGCGATCGTGTTCGGCGAGCATGTGATTCAAACGGTAGAATTTTATTACGCCCTGTTCCGGTCACCTTTTCTTACTTATCGTTCGGAACGCTTGATCACTTGTTCTTCGTCGTTCTGTGGACAATTTCCGGAAATGATCGCATCCAATTTCGGCTTTAACGAAAAGTTAAAACTTTTATGTGATCTTCAACCACAAAACTAAAACGCACTTATTTCCTTTCTTCATTCTTCACAAACTGAACACTCTAGCGCTAATGTGACTGGATATTTTCATCTGACCGCCCACAAACGACCCCGGCTACTGCGATTGAACTGAACTACTTTCGGTTTGGCACGTCGGGAAAACTATTATTTGCGGCCGAAAATTCCTTCACGATGATCACGATCAACGCGAAAAAAAATACACGAAATGCGATGCGCACAACGTCACGCTGCAAGCCGTGCGATCGCGGAAAAGATCGAAGAGCGTCGTTCGCCGGGTTTCGTTCAACTAAAGGGAAGGCTGAGAGGGTGTTAACTCAGGTGGACGCGCGCAGTTCCGTCACCGAAAAATCGGGAAAGTTTGAGCAAATTCGATCGAACCGATCGTATCGAAGTGCAACGGGCGACTGAATCTTGAATGATCGGCGCACCCAACAAGCCGGCACGTCATCGTCTTGAGGACGTTTTGGTGGTGGTGGTGGTTGCGGTGGAGAAACGAGGGTGCGTGAAACCGTCGATCGTCACCGTTTCACCCCGCGAACGGTGGCTAAAAGCGTTAAGAAAACGGACCGGACGAAGGCAGAAGAGACGTTAAAGACGACACGACAAAAGAGACCAACCCATCGACGGGAAAAACGGTAGGAACGGTGTTAATATCTTCTTTTTTTCGACCGGTGGCACATTCGGCACATCTCAACCGCTACGACGACGAAGACGTAGCGGAGAGCATTGGCGAAGATGAGAAATAAAATAGAGGAACAACACGAGATTCGGAAGATGATGGAACAAGAATAGCCGGGGCTGGAAATCGGTGCTGCTGACGAAAGCGAGGAAACGGCACGCCCAAGGGAGCGCTTCGTGCGGTTCTTGGTTGGCAAAACATAATTACATGTTTGCATGCGGTAAAATGAAAGAAGAAAAATAAAGAAAAAGGATAAATTACGTTAATGAGATGTAGGAGATAATTTAAAATTATTCTACCAACTCTGTGAAAATTTGCATTGTCAAATCGACAAACTTTTTTGATTAAAAAATTTGGTTTAAAAATATTATTACTAAATCATTGGCTGAGATATTGTTGAAATTAATTGATTTCGTTAGCGGTAAATGTTGGCAAAAACTCACACTCCAAAATGAAAAATGGTGTAAAATGAAAGAAGAAAAATAAAGAAAAGGTTAAATTATGTTAATGAGATGTATAAGATATTTTTAAATTATTCTACCAACTCTGTGAAAACTGACAATGCAATCTAAACGTTTTTGATGAAAAATTCTGGTTTAAGAATATTATTCCTTTATTATGAGCAAAGATATTCTTAAAATTGATTGATTTCGTTAGCTGGTAAAAATTAATGCTGGCAAAAACTCATACTCCAAAATGGCGAATACGTAGCTACGACTTAAACAAACGTCCCTTCAAAAATACAACATTCGTTCGTCCATCAAAAAAACGAAACCCAAT
>KE525058.1:8670-18712 GCA_000441895.2 Anopheles sinensis | reverse complement strand
AACTTGATTGAACTCGAACTCGCGGTTGCATCGCGTGTCGCATTGCGTAGCGGCGTGATCTCTTGCTCCGGTTACGATCCGTCATGGAACAGAAGAAAACGTGGATAGCAAAAGGAAGGGATGGAGAAAGGCTAACCCTTTCGTTGGAGCACAAAGAGGGAAGAAAAATTTGCATTCTGTTCTCTTTCCTCGCGGCCAAAGAGATGTAGACCACTGAAGGTCTTAAAATTCGGATTCATGAGTTTATTATTGCGTAACGGTTGAAAATGTTTGCATAATTTATGTTGCAAATTACATCAACATTTATTACAAGACATTTTGAAGATGATTATGCAAAACTTCAACTTCCACTTGAGGTCTTTTAATTTTCAATCGATTATTTAACTCTGAATCATTGCGAAACATTAACAAACGGGAAAGAACATCCCGAGCATAATCCGCTGTTGACTCAAGCATAACATGCGAAATTAAGCTGTAACCATAGCCCACGTAAAAATTGTGTGCCAATAAGCGTAATGGCCACAGCTACACCACAGCGCATGTTATGACGCGTCCCGACGTGGTCACAGTCTGCACATTGTTTACCAGGCGAACCAGCGATGACCATATGCGCAAACACTTCCTTCGCAACGGCTTCGAGCCCATTCTGCACGTGGCGTACCGTATCGTTGGGCGAATACCCTGCGCTCATCACGAGCCATAGCCAATTCGTCAAGGGTCAGCGGATCTCTAAGCCGAGGAGGGTTTCTTTTCGGCCCAGAATGATGATCCCTTGTTCTACGGGACGCCGACGGAATATGACGAGCTTGGTTGGCAACCCGATCGATCGATGGGGCTTTGCGCATAATTATCGAAAAATCCTTCATACTCACTCGACGGCGTGAGGAAGCTCTCGCTAGTAGATGTAGGAGAAAGGGAGAGAGGAGAGGTACGGAGGCTGAGGTCAGTAATAACATAGTTTGTCTTAGGGCAACGCAAGCTCGGGCCAAACCATGTCTCCCGGGGCGGATCCAGAAGTTCTGTGGCCTCCTACAAATTGGCCACCCCATTCCTTCACCCCAAACTCTTCCGCTAGAGCCAGGGCATGACTCAGGAGAAATGCAACCGAGTGCGCGAATCTTCAAGCCGGGCGTAATAGAGTTTCGCTTCTCGATGGTTTTCTTCTCCACGCGTCTTGTACAGACATTCCCGGGATAGATCCAAATTGGCGGAATGTGCTTGGCTCTCATCCTAACCCGGCTGAGGGTCTTGGTCTGGTTGGATTTCGTGGCCGTGTCGAGACTAATGTGCTTAGGTCATCGCATGGCGACCATCTTTTTCGGTGGCTTTCGTTTTTGGTACATGGCCAACTTATGCCAAAAACAATGCTACATCCTCTGAAAGTTTTGCCATGGGCATTCCAGTAGTTTGAAGTCTCGCTACGCAAGAGATGGCGACAGTTATGTTGATGAAGATAGCCTATTTTAAGTTTTCCCTATTATTACTAACCAGTTTTTAAATATTATCTTATCACTTCATGAAATGCCCCACGTTACAAAAAGCAAACATACACTGAGTGAATCTGCAAACGACGTTAGAAAACGTTCTTCGTCGATAATCAATCGTTTAACTGACTTCTAGTTAGTAAAACTGATCATTTAATCGGACAAACCTGCACATAAAGCAAAATTAAATATCCAAAAAACGGGTCGAAGAAAGCGGTTTTGCATCGTGGAAGAAATAAAAACGCAAATTAAACCAACTCCACCTTCCATCATAAATTGATCCCATTTCTTACGTACTCTTGTTTCTGGCATTCGATAATTAACACGTTCGAGGTAGCGCCCTTTTTCCACGGCCCAAGCGACTACCGGTATAAGTCAAATGAGGCGTACGATCAGTGAACCAAACTAGCAATAGAAGAACCTACACACGGACAAAAGTGAAATAAATGGAACCACCTAATGGCGGTGCTGGAAGTAGAATGAGGAAGCAAATTGAAGCCAAACGTGCAAGTTTACCTACTTTATGCCCCGCCAGCTATAGCATGCTGGAACGTTGGTATGGGGATCCTCGGATGTTTGAGTTACGACAAAAAAGGCAACACAGCGCCACCGAAGTCCTCACGAGGTGAACTTTTAGCAATGCCACGTTTTGTAATTCGTGCCGGATTCGGGCGGATCTCAAGGGAGAATGATTTTCGCCGAAGCGTGGTTTACTGAAGATAACGAAAGGCGACTTTGCATTCTGGATCAGTAGACCCTGATCTTGGCCGACATTTGCCCGTAGGATGAAGAGACCCTGACATTTATTGTATCTAATGAGGGTGCCATGAGAGAACCACGGCGAATTAAATCCTCGTCCGAATGAAATGGGCTACCGGGACTACCGGAATTGTGTTAGAGTGAAAAGATTTTCCAAGCTAAAGCCATAAATAAGCTAAGGAAACCACGCCAACTTCAACCTCCTAAGCCCTTAGATAGTCACCCACTAGTGAAAGACTTATTAGAAGCAGTAGGTACTTCAACTTCGGCGGTCGTGGCATACCGGAAAATATTTACCTCGTACCCCGCGGGTTCACTTTAAGTGGTGGAGCGTCATCCACCGTGGATGAGTTGCAATTACCGATCCAAACTGAGGAGGACGCGATCCGACCAGAGCTCGAGATCATTATGAGAGCTGAGCATCATTAAACGGGTGTTTTGCTAGCGGTAATGCTCGCTCCCGACTACGGATGCCAATTCTTCTCGGCAGCCTCCGGCGCAACGCGACCGAAAACCACACGAAGGAAGGTTTGCACATTTCGCCGAAACGGCTCTTCCTCACGTCGGCGCAAAGATAGAGAGTCCTTAAATGGAAGGAATGAATTAAAATTTACAGTTAAGCCACTGTGTTCCGTCGGATGGTAGTAGGCACGACGAAGGTCGGCAATGTGTCAGATCAGGAGCTCCCACATTCGCGACCTGGGCACTTACTTGAATATTAATGAGGATGAGATCAATGTTTTCAACTTTTTATTTCTGTTGTTGTTTCATTTCTCCTGAACCCAACAACATGGGCCTGGTGTGCTCGAGTACGGATGTTTATTTAACGTGGATTTAAGAGTCCCACTTCCACTTAACACAGCCGATTCGACTTGGTCCTGGGTCTCGCTGTTTGAGCAGTGTAAGTTCTGCCCGGTGCAATGGATCTAATGCGAATTTAGTGACCTAATGAAATACAAATGCTACTTCCAGTGCAAACCATTGGAGTGTGTAGCTATGGGTTGACTTAAAACAACCTGAATGAAAAGGGACTATGGACCTCGTAATAAAACGAAAAAGAGGACGAACGAGCGAAGGGTGTTTGGCGATCTGGAATATGGAAATGTGGTTTATCGGAGGATGGTTGCTTAAAAGGGCATCCCATACGACGACGACGAGTCCCTTCTGGAACCACCAACCTTAAGGGACCAATCGAGACAAATTTCGAATGGGTACGATTCATACTTCAAATTAGCATTAGTAATGCCAGATGTATCCTTACCTTACTTGACGATTTTCTAGGTAAAAGAGTTGTCTTCCGCGACGTTGTAATAGGAAATGTTTTCTTCCAAGAGTTCCGTGAGCTGATGACGACAATGGTATTCGGTTTCTTTTTTCGGAGGCACGAGTTCCACACTGTTTCGTAACTCTTCGGACATATCTTTTCACTGATTTCTAACAACACAGTCTACTTTGATCTATCTCTCTGCAAAAACGTCGTACGCCACATATCATCACTCGCATCATCGCCTACTACACTTTCGCGCTAACGGTTGTTTAATTAAGGTTGCCAAACTTCCTTCCAAACTTCAGATCCGTATCGAGCCTCATCATGGCGTACAAAAGGAAGAAGGTGTGAGCATACAGATCGAATCATGTCACAAAACTGATTTAGATCTTGCGTATAACGTATGCATTAAAAAAATAGACAAATTCTTAACGACTATAAGAAAAAGGTTACCAAGCTAATTGAGTGAAGTAATTTTGTTAAAGTACTTTTCTCCACCCTTTCTAAGTTTTTCTTAAAAATTGCACGAATAGGCCATTTTTCGTTCTGCCTGTCTTTACAGCCTCCGTTGTAATTTGGGGTCCCGCAGCACAGTACGTGGCAGGACCAAGGCTTCTTAATGATTTTTAACCTTTCTCCATAAGTGACAAAAAACTCAAAAATACACATCTGCTTAGTTCAGCAGTCAAGGAATGTCTAACAACGTCAAACAAGTTCGTTCCGCGATAATGCTGGAAGTTTTTACGCGTAATCAAACGACGTCGGTTTGCTGTTTTGGCCACGCAGATTCAATTTAAATGACAAAGTTATCAAACTTATTCTGAACATAAAAAATGCTTCTCTTTACGTTACTATCAATAAGAAGTTGCTAGTGTTTTTGCTGGAAAAATTGTTAAAATTTGTCCATTTGCTCATGAAAACGTTACATTCCATTCTGCCTTTTCCCATCACGCAAACAAATTTACTGTTCTCTGTCTAATGAAAATTGATGGCTTTTCCTAGCAAGATCACCTTGCGAGATCTTTCTCCAGGATACACGCCCGATTGGGGGATGGATTTGCTAGTTCTGGAGAGGGCCTTGCAAGCGTCTTTGCCTCATACCGGTTTGAAGTGTCAAAGTGCTACACGCTGACAGCATACAACAAATTCGTAGCAATAAAAATGAAACAGTATTAACTCACCATCTGGACGGGATAAACAATGTTCGATCGCCATTCTCTCGTACCTCAAGCGGTGTGTTATTCCTGTGATCGGGAAACAAACATTCTAATGGACCATCCCAGTCGGTTCCGTCCAGTGTTGTACTGTTTATCGAACGAACTTTTCACTGCGACCCTGTTTGTGCTGTCTCTTTGCAAGTTCTTTTTCGCTCAGTTTCGAACAGTCGAATTGTCCGTAATTGATTCATTTTTAACCATCGGCAGTTAATTTCGCCAGTCTCTTACCTGATTTTTTCTTTTTCCATCTACCAATATACCAATATTGGTACAATCGGATCTCCGACACCGACGAAACCAAAAAAACAAAATTAATTAGCGGCGGGAATGGTTTCTGTATATGTACGAATAGAAGATTTATTTGAATCCAAACGAAAAATCTCTGCATGTGTGCTAATGTGTTTGTAAAGGCATTTGTTATATTAGTAGCTTTGATATTATTCGCTTTCCTATCATTTATATTTGGAAAATACAGTGATTTGAAACTTGTAGAGCATATATTTCTGCACAATGAAGGGTCTAGTATTCATATCTCAGGTAAGTATTTCCATTGTAGATCTATTGAAACGCTTTGAATGAAAAACGGTCCTGTTTTGAGGTTTTCCAATTGCTGAGCAGTTTTATACACATTTTCATGTTTTTCCGTGTTATAATAATAACCAACGACGTTTTTGTTGGGTCTAAAACTCGCCAGAACCCTATCCGTCCATATTTGTAACCCTACGTACATCAGAGTTGTATAGTCAAAGGAAACCAGGGAAACTTTAAAGCAAAAGAAAACTAGAGAAAAAGGAACTTTATGTCACATGCGGTTTTAAAAGTTCGCTTGAGGCAGAACGCGGATAGGAAAGATTAATCAATTTTGGTCAGTTTCAGGTTCATTGCATGCGGCTTGGGAAAGGGTTGATCTAACTGGTAACGGTTGACCCAACCACAGACAAGCCCGGCTCGGACGTACGGACCAACACTCAGATCCGAAACGATTGGTACGGTATGTTTCAATGCGGGACGAGCACAAGAAACCCTTCCGGCTACGATTCCATCCCCTTCGGAAGACCTCAAAGGAGTGTTACGGTCAGGAATTATGAAACCTTTCGGAAACACATGTGGACAGCTTGCATTCCCTACTATTTTATCCACTCCCAGAAATGGAATGAAATCGATTGGTAATCAAAATTTTGACATCCGTCAGCCTGGACGAACCGAACCCACGTTCCACCTCGTTAAAACGCATCGGTCCGGAATTCGAACGGTAATGTTCGGCCCAAGGTCTAGGCAAAAACGTCCCATAAACCAATGGCCCATAAATTTCCCGTAACCGCACCCCACTGAAGGAAAATGCTTCTTCCTTTCGTGGGTTACGTGTTCGCACTTTTGTATCCCGCGTTCGTTGCGCATCAAATGTCAGCCGAGTCTGGAGCGTGATCAGTCAACCTGTGATCGTTCCTGCAGCGCGTCAGCTCGGTCAGTCAGTCGGCGATCGATCGATTTTCCCCATTTGGGTTCTACAAAGCGACATGGAAAACATGGGCTGCCTTCGGTTCTCGTTCGATCGGTTGAGCTTGCGTTCCCAATCCGTTCCAATTTGTAAGAGAAACACTCGAACCGGCAGACTTTTACATGTTGACAAGGAGTTCCTGGGGAGAGGAATAGGTAAGCACGGTACGATCACCCGAGAAAACATCCAAAGACATATTTATGACCAACGCCGTTGGTCTGGGAACTGGCACAAAGGATGGACAGGATGGATATTGTGGTTTACTGCGGAGTTTTCAAGAACGTTTTATTATAAGCCTTTGGTTAACTGCTTAAACAAGAAAATTCAAAGATAATTGAAATCGCTAAAGATTGAAAACACAAAGTTTACAAAAAGGCGTGTCGATTGCATCAAGTTTGGAAACAAATGAAATCCTTCCAGCATAGAAGGGTATATAAACTGAAAATTTAATCGCTTATGTAATAACGTTAAAAAGGTTATAATCCCGCCAACAATACGTAAATTCACAAAGACACAGAGGGCAGAAAAGGCAAACAGAAAGTTCACTAGACTCGTCCATGTCCCCCATTAGTCACTCCGCGGGATGCAAATACGTTCCTGCATTCGATCGGGAGAAGCCCGAGATATAATCGTGTACTGCATCGGGAAAGGAAAAAGGTGATGGGTCCGACGTGGACGCGTTTTGACGACTCGATGCCCGTGTCCGAGTCCTTGACGTGCTGAAAAGCGTTCGCCTGCAACCAACGGCTACGGTAATTGCACTCTCAACCCAATGCAATTGCACTCCGTACAGTCTGCTAAGGGAATGGTTTGCATTCCCATCGTTTGAGGCTAATAAATCATTTCGTCACTCGTATGCTGGTTCGCAATGTTTACCTGCTGGGTTAGTTTTGAATACCTACCCAGCTAGCCCGAAGATACTTTGTGTGGTGCCTCAGAGGAAGAGATACTAAAGGACTTTTTTTCTACCCTGTTGACGGAATTCATATCTTGCGCGATGCACCAACTCTTACACAAGGTCAACCGCCTTCCTTCCCATGGATGCTTTTATGAGCACACTTGAAAAGAGCTTCCTTTTTGCATTCATTCTACACCATGCCATTACGATTAACATTTTCAAGTCATCTAATTTGTGTAGGTCTTTTTCCGTTCACTCTTCTTTTAGTAAGGTTTAGTTTTCCTCCATCCTTCGGGAAAGCCGGGATAATTTGATGGTTGCGCTAACTGCTCATGCCCGGCGAACCCGAAGTTGCAAATGGCAGCCTTTTCCTAATCATTGGCTATGTTAATTTGATTAAACGATTTCGACACGAAAACTGTAACAATCTCTCAGGGCAGGTTTTTTTCCGGTTAGTCAAATAAGTGGGTGCTCTCGGGATGCGTGGCCACTCGCAAAAACTAAAAAGCGAATGCAAACGACTCTCATGAAACATCAATCTTCATCTTGTTTGGTGGAAGGAAAGAAAATCTAAAGAAACATTCTCATCAGGTCGTGTGGCCTTTGGCAATTTCTTTCCAAAGCGCAGCCAATTGTTGTGATGGGCTTGTAAAGTTTATTGATTTATAATAATTATCGATCGTTAAAATATGTTAAGTTTTTCGGGTTCGTGTTTGGTGGTTGCATTTAAATCTCCTGTCGATAATTTTGCGTTATCGCGTCGGGATGATGTTTTTGTGTCGTTATTGTGTTCAGCATGTTTTTTCCGGTTCTGCACGTCCTAATACATGACGTGTCAGGGGCGGAGAAGCCCTTTTCGATGATGCTGGAATTCCGACTCCACGGGCATTGTTTAAGGATAAGGGTAGTGCGCTGAGCGGCGGTGGCCTTGACGACGCCGTGAAACCGATCATTACGAGCAGCGTCGATCGTGATCGATTTCGACAGTGTTTCTCGTTGCCCTTGCCTTGTTTAAGTTCGTTTATTAACCTGTCTTAGCAAGATGTAACAAGGAGCTTCTGTGTCAAAATTCGAAATAAGTCATAAAACAAAACTACGACTGCAGTGTGTTGGATATCACCATTTTTCTTGTTACCCAACATCTCGGATGTATTTCTTGGTTTATAGTGTTTATTTTGAACGCTCTGTAAACGCTCTGGAACGCTCTCGTTATTTTCATGCAGAAATACCCCCCAACGAAATGGAAAGTTCACTAGCAAAAGCTTCGTTTCGTTTCTGCGCCGTATCAAAGTTGTGCGAATAACTATCGTCTCTACTTTATCGAAATGAGTCGTTTGGTAGAACCTCGTAGAACGTCCTCAAGGATTGCTCCATTGATTGACCTGCGAACCCAAGAACCTTACTTGGGAAGAAACCAACACCTCAAAATGGCTCTGCTTGCGGTTGTAAACGTTGGGGAGCGTTGTATAATTTACGAACAATCCCCGTACTCGCAGTGGTGATGACTTAAGATTCGCCCAGACATCGCCTTCTGCTTCTACAAATAGACCACAATGTATGCATAGTGATGTTGGAGGGCAAAAGCAATAATAATAACCTCGCCATTGTTCGCGGTGGCAAGGAAAAGATGCACACCTTTAGCTAGAGATGCACTGCTGAGAGCAACGCACCTTCGAGATGGGTTGTCGTTCGGTAAGAAATTGTTCCATCCAAGATCCAAACATGATCCTTTCAGGAATATTCTACCCAGAGACCATAATTAGCTGTGTCATCGTCGTAAAACTGATGAATATTCTCTCGTCGGTGATGGAAGGATTTACTTGCCGATTCTTGTAACCAGCGAGAGGAGAAGAACATCCCTCAATGTGAATCTTTCATCATCGAAGGGCCGTTATGGGCTAAAAATTATAAAAGAAAAGAAAAGAATCGACCGAGATCCAACGTACGGTTTTCCAACGAGCGGCTGCTTAAAGTTATAAAATTTAATACATCCCGATGTGAATCATTGAACGAAGGCACTTGAAACGTTTTAAGGTATATTTATGAAACTTGAATTTAAATCTACCTTTCCGACGTGAATGATGTGAATTATGCATGCAGCTAAACCGTTGAAGCCTTTTTAATTTAAAAAATTATTGACTATTGTCATTGCGAGTGTGGAAAACGTTGTGGATGGCCTTTATTCATAGAAAAATAAATCAAAAACGTTAGGACAGTTTAAAAATAAAAGAAAAACTGAATATAGATGAAATGTTTTGATGAGTTTTTAATGTTTAACATACTTCAGGAAAATATGTGTTAGACAAATGCTAAATCGGCAGCATTTAACATAAGATGGTTCACAAATATTTTGTTAAAGTAAAAAAAACTCTCCTTTCTGCATCACTCTGAGCCAAGCAAAATTTTTCCTTCACTTGCAGTGAGTAAATAAAATCGAAAGCGAGGGAAATTAATTTGATCGGATGCACCGAACCGCGCAGATCAACGCTTTCCAATGGGTTTCACGGCCATAAGAAGACACTCTTGGTTGCATCCACTGATTCATCCCGTGTGTTATTTTTCCTTCGCTTTCAAATAAAAATGCACTCCGCATGAGAAAATGCCTTAACCAACACCCTTTCGCAAGGTAAGGCGCAAGGAAATGGAGCAAGGAAATGGCGCAAAGCGTCACAACATCGAGGAGAAAAGCTTTAGCCAAACATCGATGAATGTTTAATCTGCCTCACTCTATTTTTCTCAATGCAGCGTGAACAGTGTACCGATTAGCATCACCGCGAAGGTGCTATCACAATCAACTCCTTAACAGGATGGTTTCCAATCGGTTGCACTCATTCGTAGAAGATATAACGCAAAACAATCCATAGACTTTGTTTCACTCGAAGTGAAATATATTTTTTAAACGACTCTCGTATACGTCAA
>KE525057.1:1449672-1569060 GCA_000441895.2 Anopheles sinensis | reverse complement strand
CACCCGCAACCACCGATTGCGGTTTCCGTGCAAAGTCAAAGCGATGCATGTTTTCCCTTCCCGACGGCTCAAAAAATGCGGAAAAATCGATCACGATGCCTTTGACATCCTTCTAGACTCGAATATATGCTTAAAAAAGCGGAAAATCGTCATTAAGTGTGAAACCACGGATTGAGGTTTGTGCAAATGCGCTAACCTCAAACGATGGTTTCATCGTTCTGTGCGTCAAAATATCCCCAAAAATGCGTGTCGATCATTTTTCCGCCGATCAACAGACTCTTTGGCGCAGGAAAAGCGTCCTTTCACGTGCGAAACCAGCGTTTCAGGTCCACGTACAAAGCTACCAGCGCAGCTCAGGCCTTGCCGTAGAGCACCTTCCCGCTTTCACTCGAGTGAGGGTTCTCTTTCACACTCACTCAGCTCACCCGCAACCACCGATTGCGGTTTCCGTGCAAAGTCAAAGCGATGCATGTTTTCCCTTCCCGACGGCTCAAAAAATGCGGAAAAATCGATCACGATGCCTTTGACATCCTTCTAGACTCGAATATATGCCTTAAAAATGCGGAAAATCGTCATTAAGTGTGAAACCACGGATTGAGGTTTGTGCAAATGCGCTAACCTCAAACGATGGTTTCATCGTTCTGTGCGTCAAAATATCCCCAAAAATGCGTGTCGATCATTTTTTCCGCCGATCAACAGACTCTTTGGCGCAGGAAAAGCGTCCTTTCACGTGCGAAACCAGCGTTTCAGGTCCACGTACAAAGCTACCAGCGCAGCTCAGGCCTTGCTGTAGAGCACCTTCCCGCTTTCACTCGAGTGAGGGTTCTCTTTCACACTCACTCAGCTCACCCGCAACCACCGATTGCGGTTTGCGAGCAAAGTCAAGGCGATGCCCGTACAAACGCTGGAAAATCGGTGTATACTTGTAGGCTTAAACATTTCCATCGCTTGGTGCAACCACCGTTTGCGGTTTGTGCCTTTAGTGCCAAACCTCAAATGGTGGTCACATCCTTTTGGGCTCCAAAATACCCCCAAACATGCGTGGTGAAGATGTTTTCGTTGATCGACAGATCCTTTCCGATGGGTGAACTCATCGTGCGAGGTCTACCAACAATCTTACCCACTTAGCCCAGACCGTGGAGCACTTTCCCAGACCGCTCACGCACGCTCCAAGTTCTCTCAGTGCATCCGTAAGCCACCGTTTGCTGTTTGAGACCGAAGCCAAGCTGAACAGCCGCCGGGCCACAAAATGCACCAGAAAATCGATGCGAAGCCTTCTGGGCTTCAAAACGTCCATCCTATCCTGAAGAGAATCATTCATCATGGACGAAACCAGCGTTTAAGGTTCACGCGCAAACTCATGATATACTCTCTAACATGATACTCATGGTGGCTCTCTTTCGGAGTCATCCATCTATTCTTTGATGTGATTGTTTCAACTGTAGCAATCCAATTTGCCATTCAACAATTGATTTTGGCTAAAATTACACAATTCAGATGTGGCTACCGGTGCGGAAATTCAAACGCGTAGGCTTATCGCTTACGTAGCTTTAAGGCAGGTGGCGCTCGGGAGGTGACTGCGCAAGTTCTTTGGGCTTAAGCTTTCACTGCTCGATTAACAATCGTCTTTTTTAATCGCATTAACCGTTTCCACCGTTCGCGAAACCGTTAATTATATGCGGAAAATTAATTGTAAACTTGGAAATCATCAGAACACCACCAATTACGGTATCATACAACCATATTGACGATTGACTCATGGAAAGGCGAATTCATGTTCCATTATTTTTAAGACGCGTCGGGTGGTATTTTATGGCTGGGTTCAACTTATTTGAAGCCCTAAACCTTCCATCTATCACCATGAGGAAACGGACACCTTCTTGAACACTGGGGACAGGTTCAGTGGAGCTTCTTTGTCGACAGGGAAACCCTCGGGGGAAAAGCAAACTGATCCGTTTGCTTGAACCAAGACGAAGAGACCCTACACGTCCTCATCAAATGGCCTCGCTTTTACCGCACCTAGTAAGTGATGCAGCGCTGCTCATCCAGGAGATTTTCAGTGTCACTGATCGAGACACTGTACGAGCAGGAAAAGTTGGCAAGAGGGTAGCTTAGCGCACCAGCAGCAAGGCTATCCACCGAGGCCGTGTATTGTGCTTTCGAAAAATGGAAAGAGCACCACATCTTCCTTGCAGCAGCCTTTCTAAGCAGCAGGGAGTTTCTTAGTGCTGTCTATTGCACCGGGGAACCCAGCATCAACGGCGATGACCAGGAATCCGGCTAACCCACACTACCCACCTGGCACGGTGCGCTTCGAAAGATTTGTTCGTATCCCGGTTAGAAAACGACCCTTTCATGCGATCCTATCGTCAGCGTTATCAGCGAACTCAGCTTACGAAAGGCTTTGGTTTTTATGTGTAGCTCGCCGTGGTTCGCTCTACAGCGTCCCGGTAATTTTTAAAAATTCTCAGTGACCACCAGTGATGGAAGTCGACCTTATTCTATTTTTTAGGTGAAAATATCAGGGGCTTGCCTTCAAAATTGCTACGGAAACAAAATTTGCGACTCATATGAATTTAAGATAGCACATAATATTAGAGCACCACACACACGCCAAAGTTTTCGATGACAGTATAGATGTTGATTCGCTGAAAAGTGGGAATCATATGGGAATGGAAAAAATAGAACGCATCGGCCACCAGCATATAATGTATGTGAAATAGGAAATTTTCGACGACAAATATACACCTACCTGCTTAATTGATGTTCGAGAGTGTATCCTACATGGGAAGAATTAAATTGGTCAAATGTAGCTGAATATACCAGCGATGAAGTAACTGTGCTGAAAAATGGGAAAGCAGTAGAACGCATCGATCGGAACGCACAATAATGGTGCAATAATTTCAATGACATATCATGTATATTTTATCGAATAATTTTCGATGGCAAAATAGAGAAACATATTGCGCCGGGTTTAAAAAAAATGGAGGAATTATTGAAATGATAACATGCACGGAATGGTGCGCACGCGGCTATCGTAGCAAGAGCTGGTCTGCTTATGGGCCGAGGGGTCGAGAAGGACGGGTAAGAAGGAGGGAGAAGTATGAACGAGAGAAAGCTCCACAGTGGGAGTTTGAATATTCATGCAGTTCAAACATAATCGAGCAGCGAGTAGAATGAGTGAGAAATTACCATGAGCGAGACGCCCCCGGGTCTCTCACGGCTGCCCAGCGCAGCTCACGCTCACCGCTTCTCACCACTGCGACCACCATTTGAGGTTTAGCCAACAAATACTTTCATAGAATTTGTTTGTTATCAATTTTACTAAATTATAAGGAATGGAAGACGCAAATCTGGCACCATAAAAGACTTATTGCTTTTGTTACATTTTCAGTTTGACATACAAATTGCCATACCAAATGATCATCATTATCCGGTATTACAATCGTTTGAGAGTAACGATTGATTATAATTGATCCATGGATTATGAAAATCATACGGCCCTTTTTGTGGATTACATACCAAATTGGCTGTTTTTAATTATACGGAGAATCACTGAAGCTCTCAGATTGTTACCCGCCAAAATACACAATGTAGGAATAACGAGCAAAGTTTGCATATTTTAAACAGACCGTAGGAGTGGGTTGAGCAAATTCGAAATTTTTCAACCAAATTTCATGAATTACTCCCAAAAGACTTTATACCCATTAGAGCCATTATAAATAGCCTTTAATAATTCAAGTTGTGCGAGTGTTATGATCCGTTTTTTCGATAATCGCAATCAAATTTAATCTTATTAAGGAAAATCAAAACTGATACGTTCTAAAACATCCTTTCCTCGTCACAATCGTTTGATAAAACTGCATGTTCTTCCATTCCAATTCACCAGGCATACGAGCGGCGCTTCCCGACCTGTCCGCAGATGCCGATCGTGCTCGACTGCGAGGTGATCGAGGACAGCGTGTTCGACAATGGGGCGCGCCGGGACACGAAGCGCCGGTGCAAGATCGCGGTCGAGGCACCGTACCTGATCAAGAAGATCATCGGCGTGGACGTGGTGTACTTCATCCAGAAGAACTTCCTCGACATGAAGACGCGCACGCTGAGCATCGAGGCGACGAACGAGTCGTTCGCGACGCGGGTGGAAATCTTCGAGAAGTGCCGCTACTACGCGCACCCGGAAAACCCGGACTGGACGTGCTTCGACCAGACGGCTACGCTGGACATTAAGAACTTTTTCGGCATCGAGCACTCGCTGGAGAAGATGGGCATGAAGCAGTACACGCAGACGACGCTCAAGGGCAAGGAGATCATCGAGTACTTCGTCAACGAGCTGAAGCAGGAGGGTGTCACGCATGTGGAGAGGTAGGAATGGAATGATTCCGGGGAAATGTTGCGTGATTCAACATACCGTCTTTACTTCTGAAACCCTTTTAGGTGGGTGGACAGTGATGTGATGACCACTAGTACCACGAACAACACCGCCACCAGCACCACGGTGCTCGCGGAGAAACCCCCTCTGTGCCGCGACAACTCCATCCTGGATGCTGACTACATCGCCAAGCACCTCGGTCAGCTGACTCCCCTTCAAGAGTCCAAACTGGTACAGTTCCGTAAGCGACTGGAGGAAACGTCCGAACAACCGGTGCCGGACTATCAAACACTGCTCCGGTTTCTGCGAGCACGCGATTTCAGCATCGACAAGGCCACGGTAATGCTGCAGGAGTCGCTCCAGTGGCGCAAGGAGCACCGGATCGATGACATCCTCGGCGAGTACAAAACGCCCGCCGTCGTGGAGAAGTACTTCCCGGGCGGATGGCACCATCACGACAAGGACGGACGTCCGCTGTACATCCTGCGACTTGGAACGATGGACGTGAAGGGTCTGCTGAAATCGGTCGGCGAAGACGAACTCCTCAAACTGGTAAGATTCCGTGGTGAACACAGTAGGCTTAGTTTGAGGTAAAACATACAAACGGCAAAAATCATAGCAAGCTTAGCTTAACAAAAAGGAAGATGCCAGTTCACAGCAGTAGAGTTCCGTTCAAGAGAAGTTTTCTATAATTCATTCACATTCCGTCCGCGTGTTCATAGACAAAATAGGAGAAAAAGAACATACTTTCTGCAAACCGAGTACAAAGAGCACGCCGAAGCATTCCTCCACCGGGGAAGCCTTATCAGAAGTGCTCCTCTAGCTCAGCGCAATATTGCGGTCAGTGCGCAAATTAAGCAACATCGTCCGGAGTAAACGAAACCTTGCCGTGGTTACGGTTGTTGTTATCAATAAACAACTTTCTTTCTTTCTTTCTTTCTTCTTGCTCCCGGAAGACTCTGCACATCTGCGAGCAAGGCCTGCAGCTGATGAAGGAAGCGACAAATCTGTTCGCCAAACCGATCTGGAACTGGTGTCTGCTGGTCGACCTCGATGGTCTCTCGATGCGGCACCTTTGGCGGCCGGGTGTGAAAGCCCTCCTGCGCATCATCGAAACGGTCGAGACGAACTACCCGGAAACGATGGGCCGCGTGCTAATCGTGCGTGCACCGCGTGTGTTCCCCGTGCTGTGGACCATCGTTAGCACGTTCATCGGTATGTGTTCCAGGCGCGAGGGAGGGGGAACCGAACTGACCGCATGACCGCGTGTTATCATTTATCCACGATTGACTTTGTTTGCAGATGAAAACACACGCTCAAAGTTTCTGTTCTTCGGTGGACCGGACTGTTTGCACGCGGAAGATGGGATCGAGCAGTACGTACACACGGACAAAATCCCCAGCTTCTTGGGAGGGTCGTGCAGTGTAAGTATCCCCGTGGAGTGTTGGGAATCGACAACTTGTTGTACACCTTTGTTGCACGTGACGGTCTTGTTCTTGTACTTTCATTGTTGAAAACACACGGATTCGGTTAATCAAATGTTTGTGCACGGATATCCCTGGACTGAAAGGACAATTAATTCTCCTATTGTTTTGCCTTTAGTAAAAAAAAAAAACTGATACAAAAATCCACTAACCACTTCCCCGTACCACCTTCCTCCTTCCCCCCACCGGAACTCTCGTGCAGCCAAGCATACTGACGGTGGTGGAACCGGTACCGGCCAAACTGTACACGCGCTGCTTTCTGAGCGCATGTCACTGTGTAAGATAAGAATGTACATATATTTCCGTGTTTCTTTTACCCCCGCCTTTCAACCTTCCCTCGTTTGATCGTTACTTTTTCTTGTATGCTGTCTCTCGCAACCGCCCTACGCACCATGTTGCATATTTGTCCGCTTTCGTATTCGGAAATCGATAGGGGAAGGATTTGTAAAACACATCATTACATCGTGCCATACATTCGAAACCAATTGGACCAATCAGCCAAACGCTACATAAACACTGCCGTCACCTTTCATCTGTGTCTTCGACTTCGTCCGTCCATTATCGTCCTCCGTTCATCGTTCTTAAGCCATTTATGTTCCATTTGTTGTTGCTTTTGCCCTGATTTACTTTTTATTGTTTGTAGTGGCTTTATTAGGAAATTTCTTAAGCTTTAAGTTTTATTGAAAATTATTGCTCACTTTCTATTAGATCAGTTTGAAAGTTTTGCCGCTGGTTTAATATAAAAAAATTTTCCGCTTTCGAACAAAAATGATTAATGACATCGTTTAGCTGCCGCTCTCTCCTTCTCGTTATTGGAACATATTCAACTACATTTTATTTCATATATGTGGAGCTCTTAAATTGACTGGTCCTGGATTCTTCCCCACTCTCACACGCTCCACAGACCTTGATTCACGAAGGTGGGCTGGTCCCGAAGCACCTCTACAAGTCGGAATCGATCGAGGAAAGCAACGGTGCGGTTCACGCGCACGATCACCACGGGCTGTACAAATCGGTCGACCTAAAGCCGGGCCAGCTGTTCGAGCTGATCATCCGCAACACCGACCCGAAGAGTGTCCTGACGTGGGACTTTGAGGTGCTGAAAAATGACACCCTGTTCGCCGTCTACCACACGGAGAAGGAACTTGGGGCGAGTGGAAGCGGTAGGTTTTTGGATGTGGGCTTGCGAAAATGTTTGCTTCACTTTCGGTTCTTTCAAACATATTTTCAGATAATTTCTCTTCAGTGTTTGACTCGGCAGACTTCAAGGAAGGCGTAAACTATAAGAAAATTGAACAAAATGTCAAATGCCGACCAAAAGAAGGAGTACAGGTAACTTGTCAACAATTCTTTTGGAAAAATTAAATGTAACCACGACTCATCAAACAATCTCTCATGCAACTTTCATGCTAGGGCTCCCATGAAATGGCCAGCACCGGTTCGTACGTCCTCCAGTGGATGTGTCCACCGTCCTGCGACGGGCCGGCCCAGCTGATGTACTTCCACGAGGTCCTCAGCTCGGCCAACTACAAAGGCTCGATGACTAGTCTGCAGTCGGGATTCTCCTCGAACAGCCTACAATCTCGATGATGAACGGCAACGCATGAGACTGAACGGAGCGCCACCACATCCGGGGCCTCCGGCCACTCGATAGAGGGAGAATGTTCCCACATCACAAGCACTAGCGGCACTAGCGGTGAGCCTGCCGGCAACTTGCCGACTTGGCCGTAACTCTGTTCAATCTCCCAGTATGTTTAAGCAGCTTGAGCTCTCGGCGCATAGGCCATCCCGCTATGGTTCTGTTTTAAAGTGAATCTCTTACCTTACCTTATGAATCTCTTAAACATTTTGACTACTGAATGAAAAGGTTGTATTTGCACTGAAACTGAAAGCAACAAAAAAGGAAAAATCGAAACTCTTTAAAGAAAAACTATATAACTATCCTACTAGAGGCAGCTAAACGACACAAAAACACAAGAAGCTAAACAAAGGTACATTATATCTGCTTATGAACACCATTTACCGAATGTGACGTATAATCAATTAATGGGTGAAGAAGAAACACAAACGATACAATCCCCTCACACAACAAAAACACGGATAAGGATCTCGTAGGTGAAAATTGTAGGTAAATAAAAAAAACAAGAAGGAAGCTGTTTCGTATAAATCCTAGCAAAAGTCGCTACTTCCCTGCCGCCGTCCCCAAGTAGGTCTGAGCGCTTGTAAGTGTACGTGTCCCCGGTGTAAAGTGGACAATAATGAAAGGCGACGAAATAGAGTAGAGCGGACATTTTACGTAGGGGAAACGCGTGTAGTAGAATCTAGAAGGAAAACCAACCAGTTCACAATTATAGTATCGGTATGTAAAAAAAAAAACTGTAAGGCCAACACAACATTTACTCACAGATTTTGAACGCTTTGACGATGATGACCCAGCTGGTTTAAGCTGGTCGGATTTGAACCCCCGTTTTTAAACGAGCTCTGCCAATGCACGTCTCTTACCGCTAGGTAATGAAAATAACGAAAATCGGGGCAATATGGATCATTTAGCTTTTTGAAAATTAGTTTTAAATGAACGTAACAATCTTCGTTGAAATGGACGAATTTACAGTCTAGTGCAGTTTTTTACAAATTTTGATATTCAAATAGTAACTGGAAGTTGAAAAAACCTGCTAAATCACCCTGTGCTTAACAGAAGAAACATTTATCGAACAATTCTTTTCATAAACTTCTTTCCAGAGCTATACACTTTTGCTAAGAAATGGCTTAAGCAGAATCCCCGCACGTCCATCCAACTTCATCGATCCATATTGTCTCGAATAACCATAGAATACTAGAGAATAGACGAGTGTAAAATGAATCCCCAAGCTTACGCATCCATCAACATATTTTCTATAAGCATATTACAGAAGGCAAGAGGTCGTTAGCATAAACAAAAGACCCCGTTGTTTCAGATCGCCCGGACGGAAGTGGGTATACTAGCCAACAACAAATACAGCACAATCTCCCCGGTGGAAGTGTTCTAGGATCTGAGATCCGGAGCGAAGTTTTTAGACAAACATGAGTACGAAGGTGAAAGTGTGTGGCGTAGGGCAATATCTTATGAGGTGAGGTGAAAGGCTTTAGTAAATAGTACGATATAGAACGACTAGAAAGAGAGACGCGCGGACGGTAGGGTTTTATGTTTTTTTTTTGTCACTCGAATATGTCGAACTCAGTTTTATAATTTCTAACTCATTTCTGTAAAATTAACGCAAGTAATAGTAGAATCCGTGATACAATCATTTTACTTTGTGCTTTTATTTTAAGATATTATTTACAACCATTTGACGTAGGATAAGTGGAATGTAAATGCTACGAGCATATTGATTGAAATGAATTATTTTTTTGCAATTTTTTCATTATTTTAATTTTAGTTATTTAATTTTCAAAACCTTCGAATCTGAGCCGAATCTCAAGATCTGTCGAAGAAAAAGGGCGTAAAGTGAAAGCGTAAATGAACGTTCTAAAACATGTCAACAATACGTATCGCATTGCAACCAAACTAATGTTCAAAGGCAAACAAAAGAGACAAACAAAGCATATAAGAACTATCGTATACAATCGAACCACAATTATTGAGCGGTAGCTATGGTTACACTTCAATTGTACACTTTGTTAAATTAAACACACATTTTCGAATCTTACCAACCAACAACAACACACGTCCGTCAACATCGATCCGAGCAAGCAACAAAAACAAAAAAACTTAGTAGGCCACTGTTGTTAATTAGATGTTTAAACAAAAGAAGAAAACACAAACCATTGTTGCAATGATATAGGTTTCGGACGTCACACGGGAAATCAAGCGATATAAGAATTCGTTAAACGGTAGCTTTTGATTTTTAATGATTTTCTATAACACAAACGGGATAAGTAAAACATAAAACATACGATACGCAACCAGAGTGTGACCTGATCGGTGGGCGAAGATTAGCGGATAAGGCTCGACCTTTAAAAAGCCTAATTAGAAAAGGGGAAAGCAAGAAATTTAGACGCTTCATCGGTAGTCACCCATTTTTGGCACGGATTTGTTAGTTCCGGTTTTTTCGCAAACCAGTTATTCGCGGGTTTATCTTCATAACCATCCATATTGTCATCAGCAAGTGATCAGACACGTGAAGGAAAAACGGATCGAAGGAAAACGTGTGGAGGAAAACAATCGGTCACTATCTAGATACATATATCGGTAGCTCAGCGTAGGAAAAAAAACCGTACGTGTATGTGTTTTTGTGTGTATGATTAACCAACCGAATGTAGGAAAAAATATAGAAACGGGAGGGTTTGTTAAATAGCTGCGGGAAAAATGGGGGAGAAAATGGGTGAGACACATTAAAAACCGATTTCTGAAAGTATTGTATCGTCGACATTAGATTATACAGCGCTATACAGATAATAAAGATATAAAGTAATATAAACCTACGAAAAGTTGTTTTATTTCATTGCCATTTATTATCGATTTGAGAACAGCACGTGCTTTTAGGGATTTTGTCAATGTTTGAAAATACCAATGTGTACCAATAGAATTTTAAGCGTAAGCGTTTCTTTTAAGACGTGTGTCACATCATTTAACTGTAGATTAAGTTCTTCAACGACTTCACCGTGGATAACTGTTCGATCGCATCCGCCTTTTCAAGGGTAATTCCAATGCAGTGAGTTATGGTCAGTTCCTGTGGACAAACAAAGAAATAAAATTAGGTAAAACATACACAAGATTAGAATTTATATTCGTTTTCTTACTAAAAGGTAGAAACAGTTGCTGACGATTGCCTCGACGGAAGCGTTCGTGAGGGCACGAAGATTCACCAGCACCAATCGACGGAGGTGGGTCAGTTTCCTGGCCATCAACGCCAGACAGTCATCATCGAACCCAACCTTGTTTGACTCCAGATGCAGGTGTTCGATCAGTGGACAGTTGCGTACGAGGAACGAGATTCCCTTGAACGTCACCTGAGGACAGTGCGTCAGAACCAGCTCACGCAAGTTCGAAACGTTCATCGTGAGCAGGGAAGCGTCGGACATATCCCGGCAGCTGTAACGTAGACATGTAAGGTTTTCCAATTCCTCAAACCGTACCACGCCGTCGGCCAGGATTTCCCGCTCACGGAACACAAAGTTTTCCAAATCGAGCACCCGAACGTGGCGCATCTGTTCCAGGAGGGTTCGCACGACGATAATGTCACGCATGAGACTTTCATCGTCCACATCCTCCAGGCAGAGCCGGTGCAACCGGGGAAAGGAACAGAATATGGCCGGTGAAATAAGCGGGAAGGTTACGGCCAACGAAAGCTCGGTCACACCCTCGATCGCAACCGTCTCATCCCAGGCTCGGACGTCGTAAAGACAAAGCGTGAGTTTCCTGAGATGGCGCAGCTCACGAAATGCCTTGCAGTTGTTGATACTTTCGGCGATTATTTCCAGTTCCTGCAGTTGAAGCAGCTTCTTCGGCAAGGCATCCACCGCCCGGAGCGACAACTCCGAGCCGATCGTAAGCGATCGTAGCTGCGGTTGCGCTTCGTAAAGGCGTATCAATTCATCGGAGAAGTCGTCCTCGTTGCCGGCACTTTTCACGTTAAGTCGGTACAGCTTGAGTCCTTGGTAGGAATTTAGAAGCGCCAACAGTGGTTTCATCTCTTCCACCCGCACGGTCAACTCCCTCAACGTGCCGTGATGATCATTGAGCAGTGGCCTTAGCTGATGCAGTTCCGTCTCGAACCTTTCAAACGTTACCGAAACCAACCGGGCTCCATTGAGAAAAGCAACACTTCGCAGAATCGAATAACTGGCCAAGTGCAACCGAAGGCGTCGGAGGGCCTTCAAGGACCGCAGTGCCGTTTCGATATTCTCCGGCACCGCACCGTAGGCCGATTCCGACTCGCTCGTAACGGTAAGGCTTTCCAGGTTGTACAGCGTCGGAAACACTTCCAGTACTTCCGCCGACAGTTGCGTGACCTGAAGGGCAAGTGCCTTTAGGGCGTGACCTTGGTGTTGGAAAAATTTCCCAAACTCGTCCCGAGCCGGTAGCTCGTCGTTGGGAATGGTAAGCTTGATGTTGCACCGTGGGTACGGTTTGGCCATCAGCTCCGCCAGGATCGTTTCCATCGGGACCAGCCGGTGGGTGACGGGATGGACCGGTCGGATGTGTACGCTGGCATGCTTTGGCAGGATGAACGTCCGGATGAGCTCACTCCAGGCGGTGCACACCAGTGAAACGGTGGCCAGCTCATCCACCGGCAGATGGAGGAATATTTTCTCCAGAATCTAAAATGAATGAATCTTTAAGTTTTATAAACCTCCGTCAAAATCTCACAAAAAGTTTCTTACTTCATTCGGAAGATCGGAAAGCTCCATTGTGGCCGTCGTTTGCAAGTCACTTCAACTCACTGCGGGTGTTCGAAGAACTGTTGCCAGTATTTGATCAATACTTTCACGGTGCATTATAAATAGCTGCATCATATATACCGAATCCCCTGCTCCATTGGCACCACATTACATTGTCCAGAGTGACAACGGTTCGATGGTACGTTTGGCACCATATCGCGATGACCATTCAACAGGTGATGGGAGCATCTGCGAGTGTGCGCAGTGTGGTCAATTCCGTCCCCCGGAGGATGTCACTTTCGTTTTCTGAAAGGGAAAAATTTATTGATCATACCGAACGAGAACAGGGAATACAATAGAAAATTGTTTTAATTGTTTAAATATGACTGTTTATCTGTAATTGAACGTGGTTACGAAACCTTTAAAAACACGGTATCAAATATTTAAGGAAGTGAAAATTATCGATTTAGAAAACAGTACGAATTTTTGTATTTGTATTTTAAAAGTATAGATTAAAGGTAAAGATAAGAAATAAGTAAAATAAAATGTTCTTACTTAAGTAATAGTAAAGTATAAAATTAAATTGAAACCCGTAAATGAACATAAAAACCAGAAAAAAATAAGAAAGCAAAATCAAGAATAGTAATGTTAAGAAGCAGAAGCAATAGTAAAAGTTTGAATAAAACTCACACCGGCTTAATATATAGAGCTTTTATTTCATTAATAATTACTCAATCAGTTTATCTATAATTATAAATCACATTTTAATGCAGTTGTTTTGTTCATTCATTTATCGTCATTCGTGTCGCAAGAAGTGTGCCACGTGCTTCCGTTGCAAAAACGTCGAAGAGAACCGGGATGATCTTCATTTGGCCACTACTTCCCATTCCCCCTCAAAGTCTGTTTTTTTTTTTATATGTGTAGCTGTTCTGATTCTCTTCTCTGTTCATTTGTCTCGGGGCGTCTTGTTGTAGGTTTTGTGTATTTTTTTTCATTCTTTTTTCTTTTTTTTCATTTTAAATTTTTATGATTTCTGTTGTTCTGCCTCCTTTGATGTTCTTTGTAACATAAATCATATGCACTCTTTTCTTTTTTTCTGTTTTTAGTTTTTGTATGCGCTTGAATCTTCTAGCGATCTTGCCTCTTGTGTTTTTGGCGTCACTCACATTTTGGGCAGTGTCAGCCTACCGGGGAAAAAACGCTAAAACAAAGAAAACTGCACCGCACTTCCACACGTGGAATGACACTCTCTTTGCACTCGGATTCAGTTCTTTATGTTTTTATTTGCTACTGAGCGATCGTTAATTATTTTGTTCATCATTGAAACGGTGCCGCGCTCGCGAAAGGCTCACCCCGCACTCCCCTCCCGGCATGTGTCCGTCCGGATGCTGCAACGCGTTAATCCGTGCCAGTGTCCTCTTCGATTCGGAGAGTACCACTGGCAACCCGGCCACTAGGTATTGATTAATTTCTGTTATCCCGAAAGGTACGGAAAAGCAGCACCAGATGCCACCAACCGAGTAAGTAAGCCTAAGTCTACTAGATCCGGTACAAACAGATGAGGGATGATGATGCTTTCGATTCTTCTTTGCCGAACACTTGATTTTCTTTTACTTTTTTTTTTATACACAATCTACTAACAGTGATGAAGATGCCATTTCGTGGGAAAATGTTATCGTTTGCTAGATATAGTCTTGTTGTTGTTGTATCGCTTTTTTTTCTATCGTGGGTGATGTTGGTTTGGGCTTTCGGGTGGTTTTTACTTTACTCTACTCATCCCGCACGATAGCATCCGGTTGCCAAACCGGAAATCGTTTGACCGGTGCAAAACACTGCACAGGCAACAAACGGCCACAACAACGATGTCACGGTGTACAATTGATTCAGTGGTCTTAGTTGCGGTGATGTTGTTTCATTATTGTGTGATTTTCTTTTCTTAGCTTTGTTTCTTTGATCATTTGTTGTCATGCACTACTTTTTATTCGAGGACCGCAGGCCGGAACACTTTAAATTCCCTTTTAAATGCCCTCTCACGCCCACGTACACGTCCTCGTGCAAAGTTTTTATTTGCAAACTTTAGGGCGGGGAAACCTATCGGAATACTAGTTTATTTTGTCATGCGCGATTGTGTTAAAATTTTCGCGTTAAAACACAAAGCACTCAATACAGAACAGATCTTTTCTGCTTTTAACTTGCTTTTAACTTTCCTTTTTAATTGGTTGTTCTCTCAAATCTAGAAAGCACTGAAAACATGCAGAAAATTCGTTAACAAACGAAAAACGAAAACAGTACGTAATCGGAGGAGGCCGGCGGACCGCCTTCTCCGTCGTCATGGGTGCACAAAAAGGATGTGACGATGCTGTGTGTTGGGACTTATGTGTATTTATGGGTACCGAGTACAAGAGAATACTGGGAAACAATGTAACTTTACACTACTAACTCGTAACTTTACTTTTACACGCAAGTTGGGTTTTTTTGTTTGTTCATTTTTCTACATTCGACAGACCGATCAACCCCTTTTGATCGTTATGTTGCTGAACGACTATAACTCGCCCTCGCTCCTTTGCTCGTTCCGGTCGTTAGCGAGGCCTAGAACATGATTGTTGGCTTTCGGTTGCTTTTTACAAGGTTGCTGCTACTGCTGCTACATTTCGGCCATTATTTAAAAAAAACACCACAAAACCTTCGTCCCTTTTCCCGTCGTGTCCGTCGGAGGATTATCGGTATGTAAACAAACACCATTCCGTGCATCCCGCTAGCATTGGAATGACTCTTGGAACCCCGGGGCTTATGGGGTGGGGTGGTCTATGGAGGCAATAGGATACACTACAACACACCGCCGTCTCTCACCAAATACCCCTCCTCTTCATATCGTTTGGGAACCGATCATTTGTTAGTCGCCAGTTTGCGTTTGCATACTTTTTGTGGTTTTCTCTAATTTTTCTCTCGGGTTTGTTTTCCGTTTTTTTCATCTTTTTTGTTTCTTTTAAAAGCTATTTCCTATCCTCAAACCAAACAATCAAACTAGGGATATTATGTTTGCGCTATTATGAATGAATATGCATTATGCTGTGTGGTTTCTTCCATTCCTTACTCCGGGGGCTGTTCTATTGCCTTTTACTTGGGTTCCTTTCCTGTAACTCGATGCCTGTGAATGCGTTCCTTAACTTGCTGTTAACGCTAGCCTCATTCATGGTTCAGGACAATCGCTACGAGGACACAAGGACTAAAAATGCAACCATTTGGTAATGAATCAGTGTGGCAACATTCAGTGGATTCCAGCTGAAGCAATGTGGTTGATCGATGGTGCTATATCAAAGCATGATAAGTGTCAAGGAACACGTGCTACAAACTCCATTCCAAGTTGTTGTAGAACCTAGGACCATTTGATGGACGATGAAATTATCAAACCTTTCTGTTTCTTGCACAGGAACTTCTGGAAAGAAAATCAATGCTGCAAATCGGGAACAAATACGTGGCAAACCCCCGTTTCCTTTCGATCTAAAAATAAATAGAACAAAACTGGAAAGAGTATAGAAAAATGCTGTAAAGTCCATCCCGATCGGCAAAACTGCAGCAAACCAGAAAGCCACCATTTCGGTTTAATCGATGATGTTTTTCCATACCGATCGATCGATCGTTCCAAAATGATCATCATGATCATTATTACGAAGTAAGTAAAAGTGGGGCAAATGAGGTTGGATAGCGAAACTTTTCTGCTTCTCTTAACCGTTCGTGATCGCGAACTCTTGTAATGATTCTTCTGCAAATGTACATCATTTTTCACTTTCTCTTTCTCTCTCTCTCTCGCTAACCGGTCCCTCGCTTCGTCGTGTCGTGGGATTCCTCTTGCGGGTGGATTTGTTTTGCTTTGTTGTTGGTTGGTTTTTTTTTCAGAACATTTTATAGTTTTTATTGATCAATTTTTTTGCGTTTCATTTTGCTTTTTCCACAATATTTTTTAAAAAAAGAGTTCCGTAATCTGTAAAGATCAATTCAGGTCCCTGTCTTCTAAGTACTTGTATTCAAACGTAAACCCTTCCTTTTTACGCTGGCCCCATTTTTCATAGTCAAAATAGATGTAGGTTCCCTGGATGTGGCGGGGAGGGCGAGAGAGGGAAAAAAATATATATATGAGAAAAGTCCGGATCACATGGTGGGCGTTTTGTAGAAGCTTACCTGCTCGTACTCTTCGTTGATCACTTTCGGTTCTTCGTGGCGCTGGAACCACATCATATATTTCGTATGAAATCTCCAGCTCTGCTTTTTCAACGCCTTCGCGGCCAAATATTGGGCCTTCGTTCCCTCCATGTAGTAAAACACGAAGAAGAGCGTCTCGGGCGAGAGGCGCTGGAAAAACTCAACCGTATCAGAATGTGGAAGATGTTGCTGAAACAAAAAGAAGATAAGAATATCATTAGAATGTAACATAGATTAATTTCATATGATAGGCAATAAGGAAGTTGGTAAAGGTTAGAATAAAATGCTTCATGATAAACATAAATTTACTTCCTTATTTTTGTACCATTATTCGACGACTGTAGCAACGAACTATATTGTGGACTTTTCGCTTTTTTAATACCACCGCACGCAAGGACATTTGTTGGGCAATGGATCGTATCAATTAAACCCTTTTAACCCTGATTAGATCATTGTATTGAAATAAATGCGAACAATATCTATCTTCTCCTATAATTCATTTTACGATTTACAACATAGTAGCCACGAAACGATCACCTGGGAAACGAAACAAAACTCACCTGTGGAAAGTGCGGTGGTGTTTGCACGGGTTGACGTTGCAAGTACGGCCTGAGCCTCTCCGAATCGCTTGGTTGTGGCAGATGATAGTAGGCGGCTTCCATCCGTTGGAACTAAAAGAAAATTTCACACACATGTTATGCATCGTAATCGAGTTGAGCGTCCAACGGAGACTGGGGTAGTTTGGTTATTACTTGTATCTGATGCTCCTTCTGCAGCTTGGACGTGCCAAGCGGTGCCACACCGAGTAGCGGTGGTATGCAGGCATCGTGAGTGCCGGCCACCTTCATGCCACCTCCGCCGCCGCCACTGTTCACGTTGGTGGCGTTCGAAATACTAGAGTTTGTGTTGATGATCGTGTTCGGTCCGTTCGTGATGGCAGTTGCTGACGACGTCGGTAGTAGGTTGGCCGCGGTTGGCGTACCGGCGGGATCGACCATGAACGACTGCGGGCCGGCGCCGCCTTGCGGCTGCACGCTCTGGTTCGAAGGAATCTGCCCACCAGCCGTCTGTCTCGTGTCCGCTGGCTGTGGTTGTGGTTGCTGCTGTTGTTGCGATTGCTGCTGCTGCTGCTGCTGTTGCTGTTGTTGCTGTTGCTGCTGCTGTTGTTGTTGTTGCTGCTGACCGGCTACGGCTGCTACTGCCGCTGCTTGCGCTGCCGCTGCCGCATGGGCCGCCGCTACCGCCGCCACGGCCTGCTGAGCGGAAGCTGCTGCCGCTGCCGATGCACCTTGGGGATTCTGCTGTTGCTGCTGGCTCTGCTGTTGTTGCTGCATCAACGCGTTCGGGTTGGAGCTTGGGACCGTTTCGAGAACTCCCGTTCTATTTATCACTTCTTGCGCTAAGACATGTACACAAATGGCGCACCGAAAATAGAACCAATGAATCATTACACTTTGCTCGACAAAAGCATTACACAACAACGACAACACGTCCGAATTCGAACGAACTGGCAATTCTTGCCGTTTGGTCGGTGTTTCGCGGACCAGCGAACTTACCGAGTGTTGTGGGACCGTTCAGCAGCTGCTGTTGCTGTTGCGGTGGTGACATCAAACTAGGTGACGCTCTGGTTCGAATAAAAACAAAAAAAATACGGTAAACATTTGAGATGTGTGCTGTTTACGAGAGTGTGCTGGTTCCGATGATGATGCCGTCGGTACGGGCCACTTACCTGCTACTGACTGCGGAATTGCTGGGTGAGACACAGTTATTAATAACGTTCGCCCCGCTACTGCTGATGGTAGACGCGGACGATGTGCTCATTACATGATTGCTGCTCTCCGTCGTGCTCGACGCCGACGACAGGGCGTTACTGTTGTGAAGCAGCATGGAATTCTGACCGGGAGGAATCTGCTGGGCTTGCTGTTGCTGCTGCGCTTGCTGCTGCTGTTGCGCCTGCTGCGTTGATGCTGTCGACTGACCGACGACGTTCGCCTGTCCGCTACCACTGTTTGCCGCTGCGACCACCGCGGCCGCACTCGGTAAGCTGCTCTGACCGTGCTGCTGCTGCTGTTGCTGCTGCTGCTGGGGTTGCAGCTGCTGACTAAGCTTAGGTTGAGATGCATTAATAATCTGACTGAGGTTGCTAAAGACATTCGATGCATTCGGGGCTTGCGTTTGAAGGGGACCACTGGCCGCAGGCGCCGACGATCCGGCCACCGTTGCCGGCGTGTTCGGTTGGAGTATGGAGCCGTTTTCTAAAAGTAAAAAAGAAAGTACTCATCAGTATATCATCGAAGATGGCAGGTAGAGTACATCGTAGTAGGCTTCTACTCACTGGGAAGTTGTTTAGCAACGGCAGCGAATGCGGGTCCAATGAGCGGTATACTATTGGGCGGCTGCGGTAACACCAGCATGCTGGGTACGGGCGCGGTAGCATGGTTTTTGCTGGGCGTCGAGCTGATCAGCCCGGGCTTGGACGTATTGTTGTTGCTGGTGCTATTACTGCTACTGCTGTTGGTGCTGCTGTTGCTGCTACCATTGTTGTTCACGACGTTGCTCGCAGCAGCGACTACGGACGGGTCCACCTTGGCGCGGATTGCAGTCGGTTTCACCGGCTAAGAGGGTTGTGGGTGAAGGTAAGTAAAGAAAGCAAACAAAACTCGTGCAAATCTCCAGAGCAAGCATGGTTGTTTTGCTGTGCAAATGTGTGCACCGTCTCATAACACGTACCGTAATCTTCGTTCCTTCGCTCTTCGAACGCTTCTCATTCAGGTTGTTGTTATCGGCGGACAGATCGCTGCTGTGATTGTGTAACGTGCTGGCGCTGTAGTTTAGCACCGGTGACTGCGCCGGACTAGTACCAGATATTAGACTGCTAGGCGAACCTGCCGTTTCATTGCTGTTATTGCTGTCCGTACCGGTCGACACCGGAATGCCTGTGGGGAGTAGCAAAAAAAATAACAAGCAAAACGGATATTAGTCCCATTCTTAACCCCTCGTGTCGGCGCGATTCCATTACCAGAGATTTCCACATCATCCAAACCGATGATATCGTCGTAGATGTACTCGTTCTCCTCAAAGTCGGGCTCCTGCGACGAGTCGATGTAGTACTCCACGTCCTCCTTGATCTTCTTGATCTGCTCCACCTCCACGCCGTCATTGTCGAGCATCCGCAGTAGCGTCTCCAGCTTGGTGACGTGGAACTTATGCCTCTCCAGCTTGCCCTTCAGCTCGTCCATCTTGTCCTGCTTATCCTTGTCGAGCTTTTTCTTCTTGCCAGCCAGCAGCGACTCGACCTCGCACTCGAACTGATCGATCTGTATCTGCAGCGAGGTAATGGAGGACGTTAGCCAGCTGCTGATCTCCTCCTTTTCCCGCTGCGCCGGATCCATCTTCTGGGCCGCACCGAGGCCCTCCTTCGAGTACGCTTTCGTTTTCGTTTCCCGTTCGACTACTTTAAACCGCTCCATTTGCTGCAAATACAGAGTACAGGGGGATGCGGGGGAGAAAACGGAGAGAGGTGGGGAGGAGGTGATGAGTGATCAATTTGCACATCGCGCAAGCGGAAGAGAGAAAGGTCAAAGTACACATACGGTTTCTATGAGCCGACGGTTTTCCAGCAGTGCGCTTTTATCCTTGATCTCGCCGGATGCGATCCATGATTTGATTTGATCACGTAACCGCTGCAGCTTTTTGATTTCCTTCTTGAGATCTGCTTCATACTTTTCCTGTGTGCAAAAAAAACGGAACGGGACAGAACGGAAGAGAATTTATCACACATTTTCTTACGCAGGCGGCCGCGCGCGGTCTGCGCAACCGTGACGGGCTGGCGGGCATACTTTTTGATTGCTATTTGTAGCATTGTGAACTTTCTGCCAAATATCCTCGAACGTTTCTACACCCTCAGTGACTTTCTTCAGGCACCGATCGATTTCACCTGCAACGGAGAGAGGGAGAGAGAATGCAAAAGGGGAAGACGAACGATAAGAAAGGTTCCAATAACTAGCACAGGGTCGCAAAGAGGCGGATCGCAAGATACAGCACGTATTGTGGTCGGAAGTGGCATCGCTCTTTCGCAGGCGACGGAGGCAGCAGCAGCAGCAGCAGGTGAACGAGTTTTCTTCTCAAAATTAGTGCTCCTAGTAACGATACGATGTCGATCGTCAAATGTCACTTTGCTACTGTCAACACACCACTACTTTGCTTTCTACTATCTGTCAAAATCAATGCAAGCAGCCTACTACGATACTATCTCGCGGCGCTCTACGCCCGAATCGAACACTAACAAACAACGCCGAGAAAGCGCCAACTGTATCCCCCCAAATATTGGTGGATGCAAAAAAAAAAACCAACAAGCTCCTGCGAAGAAGAGCTGCTCTACATTGTTTATACGTTTCGTTGTAAATGGGTCGCCCGTTCGCGGGTTTACCCGACCTAACACGGGATCTTGTCTTGTTTTCATACTCAAACAACTCCCCCAACCGGCCCGCTTAGCATCATCATGATTTCCTTCGCGATCCCCGATATCACACATATCCTCATAATCACATAACGCCACCATCGTTCGCGCTCATCTCATCTCGGCCTCTTTAGAGCCCAACATCGACATCCCAGAGCATTTATCCCCCCCGAGAGGAGGAACGTGCAGCATCACACGATACGAACGTTGACAATGTTTCCTGCAGCATCCGTGTATCTAGTATTACTGTTCGCTAATCCCTAGACTCAATGTTTATGTACACTGTTCCTATTTTATAGCACTCTTTATAAAGGGGAAAAACTTTTTTTATTCGCATGGGAATTTTGAACTCAACATAGCTGTCCAGGCAAAGTATCCGGAGGGATTGCGGACGCGGATAAATTAATCCACCGGTATTATTCACAAGCACCGCACGACGGGCAGTTAAAGAAGATGTAGAACTATCGTTATATCGTTCTTCACCCCCAGCGGGCGTTATGGAACATGAGCTACTGCGATTCCCACGATGAAAGAATTTATTTTTCGTTCTTCGAAGTACAACATCGTCTTCGTGATGGTCATTTTTGATGCCGCTGCTGCTGGTGCTGCTTTACAATTCGCCTCTGGCCACCACAAACTACCGTAATTTGTCTCACCTTGCAACTTTCGCGTCGCAGCCATGGCTATGTACACATCTGTTCACAGATATCAGACATAATCTACTCATGCAAAACTGGCCGCTGGAATGGTTCTGGCGCGCGCGTTGCCAAAAGCCTCACGACCTTCAATGCTTCTCCGGTGTAGTACACTCTGGTTCGCGCTGCGTTCCAGCGTTCGATTCGCCGATACCGATACGTTTCACGGGTTGGACGACCGTGGCCGTGCCTCCGGATCGTGGGGAACAGTTTCGGATGTAATCCTTGCGGCACCGATGCCTCCGGCCGCTGCACTGGACAACTAGCGGGTAGCCGCGTGTAACCAACGTCGTGTGCGCGAACGAGAAAGGTGGAGTGGTGTGGTAGTGATTGAGCTGCGGGCCCCGTTTCTTTTTTCGTTTTACGAAAAACCTCAATTCAAGCCTCCAACGTCGGCCATGAATGGAACTCGATTGGCCACGGCAGGTGCGCTGCTTTGCACTGTACGCGTGCGGGGCTTGGGTTGGGCGGAAGGAAGGCAGAGCCGAGGCAAACCAAGGATTGCTTCGACGGCAACCGATTCTTCGGACCGCTAACAGAATCAGCAGCTTCTGCTGGATACGAGGCAGGAGCCGACAGTATGAGGAGGTGCGGGGCGAGAAATAGCCGCGGCTCACGACGTACGTGTCTGCGTTTGTGCGTGTGTTTGTGTTGCTTCACTTTCAAGATGGCCGAACCCCGAGCTCATTCGCTGAAGGAGCACCATTCACTTTAACTTTGCACACCGTCAAATTCGGCAAACCGCGACTAGAAATACGAACGAACACGCTTTCGATAGCCTTTCCCCGGTTCGTTACGCTGGCACTGTATTACCGTAGCCCGATAGCGAGTGCACAATTTATCATTTACAATTTACTCGTCTAGCGACTGGGAACACTTATTTCGGAACCTCTATTTGGATCATTTGTTGCGAGAATCTTTCCAATCCGTCGCTCGGCTGCGCTGGTGTGTGTGGCCTTTCCAACGCGCTGGAACAGCGCGGCGATACCCGATTTGCACGCGCTCTCTCGCTCTCCCTGTCTTTCTGGCATTTGCGTAAAATGTCAAAATAATCAACCCAGTTTCGAATGATGTAAAATTTTTCAAGATACAATATTGAATGACAGCGCACAGTGGGCTACATTTGAATTATATTTTTACGTTGAAAAATAATTTACACTAAAAAGTTGTTTCTTCAATTCAATAGCAATAAAATTAGCAATATAGTAAACAATCCAACACGATACTTGATTTAAAAAGTATAGTTTACAGTTAGTGTTGTAATTCATGCCAATTGAAATGAACGTTGATTCATTTACCTTTCTACAATATGATCTGATATGAAAACCGGTTACTTAACGATTGTATAAAAGCTTTTTGGTTATGAAATCTATTTGCATATAATTCGTGTCGGCCACCCCATCCGAAAACAGCTTATTCATTCGAAATATAAACGAAGATAATCAAATTTGTTGGAGTTTAATTCTTGGCAATCCGAACTTTTTCCCACCTACCCCCAAATGGATGTGAAACTGATAGATTGTTGTTTTTCATATATGCTTAGAGTATAATATATTTCGTCCCTTTTCAGGCAATATAAACTTATCTTCTAATTTAAATGAAATAAGTGAAACATTCTATTCCCCATTCATCCCGCTCTACAAAACAACGTGAACAACAAAACATCGAATTTTCATATTGTTTGATTCTAATTCAGCTGAATAGAAACAATACATTTATTCACTATTTTTGTTATTATCATCAGCGCCAATCCTCGGTCTATTCACAGCACATAGTAGTTATGTGCCGACCATCGGGAGGAGGAAAGGATGTTCGGGCATGAAAGCGCGCGCATGAAAGCATGGTCTGCGATCAACACACACCACCAACCAACGATCGATCGTATTCACCACACAATCACTTGAAATATAATGTTAATCTTCAGCGAAACGTAGAAGCAAAATGTAAACGAATGTTTTCTGTTGCTCGCCGTATGTGAGCGAGAGAAGTAAGAGTAAGGATGTAACACTTGGACAGCTCCACAGCGAACGCACCGGCAAAGCGAATCTGCACGCTTAGGCTTCGACATCGGCCTGGATCTTGGCCATGAATTCGGCCTTGTGCTTCGCGATCTTCTCCTTGCGAGCCTCGAGGGTGAGCTTGGCCAGATTCCATCGCTTCTTGGTGACCTTCTTCTCGGGTTTCTTCGTGAAGGAAGGATCCTTGCGGATGGCGGCGTGGGCATTCTTGTAGATGTTTTCAATCTGAATCAGGAAAGAAACAATCAATGAGGGGAGGATTAGTTTTTGGTAACTTTAAATTCGGTAAGCACTTTAATGTTGAATGTACGGGTAAATCAAGAAGTTTGCTAGGTGAATGTTATCCTGCAATCTCCGAACTATTTTGGCCGTAGTTTACTGTTGTCCACTTTCGGAAACTATCGCGACACGTGAAGGGTCAACGACAGAAATTTGAGTGGACGTGAAACAAATGCAATGCTCGAAAGATACACGATACTTACATCATCAGCCTTGATGCCCAGGGCAATGTACTTGCTGAACTGGCGCTTGAATGCCTCCTCGTCCTCCTCCTCCAGCGTGCGCATGTAGTTGGCGACATGCAGGCCGAAGATATGGTCGCGGTGCATTTCAGCATTGAAGCTCTTGTTCTCCGCGCTGTATCCCGGGAAGCGCTTGACCGAGTGCGGGATGTTCAATCCGCCATCGACAGCACCCTTCATGGCGCCGAACACACGGGCTCCGGTGGTGGTGCGGGCCAAGCCGACGTCCAGGTAGCAACGGAAGGCAGCCGGGCCATCATCGACCGCCTCGACCAGGTACTCCTCACCGGTCACATCAGTGCAGCCAGCGTACAGGGTATCCAGGCGCAGCTTCTGCAGAATACGGCGAGCGGCCAGCAGACCGGTGCAGTAGGCAGCAGCATAGTTGGTCAGACCAACCTTAACGCCATAACGTGGCAGCTCGTGCGAGTAGGCCGCGCAGACGATGCGATCGCCCTCAATGCGGGCGTAAGCAATCTGGCAGGTGATGTCGCGATTGCTCAGACGAACGATCAGACGGTACTTCGGCGTGTTGTATTTGTTTTTGTCCTGGAAAATCAGGCGCTTACGGGCGAAGTAGTCGGTCTTTCCCTCGCGACGACGACGGAACCTGACCTGGTACCGCTTGAAGTACTGCTTGTTCTTCACTACTTTGACGAATCCCTGTGGAGCGGGAGGTGAGGGAGAAAAGAAGAAACAACCGGATCAGATGTGCATCAATGTGAGGTTAGGGTCACCCCTGTGTTACCAATGCATTGGAGTTGTTTATATCAGTTCATTTTCTATCAAATAATATCGAAGTAAGGCGCAAACACGTTTCGTGAACCGAAATCGGCAAATGAATGTTGATAAGTTACAATTTTCACCGACGAACGCTAAAAGATTCCATCCGACTGACCCACGTCTTCACCAACAGACACCGTGAATGCTCGAAGTGGTTTCGACACCGAAATTAATACTTTTCACAACTCGATATTCGCCAAAACACTTTAACTCAATTAAACATGAACTGATACAACGAATCCACACATTTTCAGTACAATAAACCTACCATTTCGGCTTAATTTGGGAGAAATTCGACACACGAAACGTTCAGCACGTTTTCCACACGTCGGTGCCTACAGAAAAAAGAAAGAAAGAAGATGGCGGTGCGACCGACAATCGACAAACTGACAGCTCGACATGCTTGTTGACGTTGAGGGGTAGGAATACCATGTATGAGCTGATCCTTCACGACAATCTGCACAAAAAGAATCGAAAAATCTATTTAAAAAATCAGTAATATTGGTCTTATATATGTTTTGAGATTCGTTAGATTTATTAACGAAAGATAAGGGCTTAGGCGTAACAAAATACAAACTTTCATAATTGTAAACAATACAGAAAAAACTCCTAATCGTTTCGTTGGGGTAATGAACTTGTTAATGTAAACGCGGTGGGAATTACCCCATGTGACAGCATTCCGGATTTGTTTTTCTTTTTCGGTTCAGTTGTACTACACATATCCACGACTAAACCTATTGGTTTTCAAGTGTCCGCTAAAGAGAGAGAAAAATGTACTAATTATTGCCCTTCCTAGTTGCTTCCAGTCTGTGCTATGGGAAATGAACAGTCGCAGCTGAAAGGAGTTGAAATTAGCAAGAAAGCGATCCAGGTGACCGACTACTGGTCGCTGTACAATGGCGAGCTGCCGAACCCGAACGGAGCCCCAAGCAGTAGCATATCGATATTCCAAGGTGAAACCCTAGTCAGCGGGCAGTTCTGGACGAATCAGAACCCGCTAGAACGTGCAATAAAAAACCTGAAAATCTACCGCCACCCCTACATCCTGAAGTACTTTGCATCATGGAGCAAGGGTTCGCTGAAAATGCTGGCCACGGAACGTTGCCGACCGCTGGCGACGTGCTTGAACATCACGAGCGACGTCCAGATCTGCCTTGGGCTAAGGAACATACTGTGTGCGCTTATCTTCCTTCTTGAGCAGGCGGCTGTGCGCCACCTTAGTATCAGCATCTCGTCCATCTACGTCACGGACGATGGGGCCTGGCGGCTGGCCGGGTTCGAGCATCTCTGGAGGACGAACGATTTCAGTCAAACGTTGCTGGAAAAATCCCAACCCTACCGGTACACCAAGGCGATCGATCCCAACGAACTCGCGAGCAAAGGCCAATCGCTGGAACAGTTCGCGTTCGGTGTTATGTGCGAGGAGATACTGCACAACAAAACGGACATCAACATTCCCTCGGTGGAGGACTTTAAGGCGTACTGTGCGACACACCTGAAGCACGGAAATCCGGCGATGCGTCCGAACCTTTCCGCCGTCCTGCTGCATCCCATCTTCAACCATGACTTCATACTCATACATTCCTTCCTGACCGAGCTCCCACTGAAAAGCACCCAGTCGAAGCAGGAATTCTTCATCAGCCTGGCGGATCGGTTGCGCTCGTTCGACCCGGAAACGGTGGCCGAACAGATGTGCTCGCTGCTGCTGTCGCGCATCGTACTGCTCGACACGACCGCCCAGCTGTGCGTGACGCCGTACGTGCTGCGGCCGAAAACCGACGATCTTTCACCGGGGCTGTTTACGCCCAAAATCTTTTCGACGTACATTTTGCCAAAGGTTAAACAGGTGTTCTGTGTGCAGGACGCACAGATACGGCTGATGCTGTTGGAGTACTTCCCGGCGTACGTGGAGTTTTTCACGAAGGAAGATCTGCAAGATCACATATTACCTCAGGTATAGAAACCAGAACCAGATTTCGTTTAAATATCGATTTTTTTTACGATGAATGGTTACTTTTCAGCTTTTGCTCGGTATTAAGGACACGAACGATGTGCTGGTGGCAAAAACGCTGCTCTGCTTGGCCGATCTCGTACCCATCCTCGGTTCGGCGCTGGTGATCGGTGGAAATCGTAGTAAAATATTCGCCGACGGTCGCCCACAGGGCATACCGGATGCGGCCAATCCCTGGAGTGGGGTCCGCTCGATAACTCCGGTCATTGGATCGGACGAGTTTCTATCCGGCAGTCCGGTGCCGGATGGTGGTGGTGGTGATGGTGACAACAGCCCGTCACTGTTGTCTGTACTGAAGGGTCCGAATAATTTCAATATCATGCCCGAACGCTTGTCACCCGAGGGGGAGGACATCTATCAGACCAACTCCGATGTGGAGATCGAAGTGGACGAGTGGAGCGACTGGGAGAACGATGGAAACGAACGGACGGTAAACCACCTTCTGACCGGCAGGGACACGAACGGTCCACCGAACGAAGAACCTCACAGCGCTACTGGCACCGGTGGCTCGGTGGAAGCTCATCAATCGGACCCGCACGTTACGAGGGAAAATTCGCTCGAATCAAAACGAAAACCATCCCGTGACACCCAACCGGAGGAAAGCCTTGAACGGTTGGACATCAAGGTGAAAAAGATCGATCCGGCCGGGGGCGAAGAGTTCGATTTCTTCAAAGACATGGAACCAGTAATCCAAAAAGCGAACGTTCTTCTCATCGACGACGACGATGACGACACGGCCAAGAACGACGATGCTGGTGGTGGGTCAATGGAGCGATTAAATCCATCACAAGTAAAATCACAAACAACCGAACAACAAGACTCAGTCTCAATGCAACAGAAAGTACGACCGCCGAAGGGTGCCGATAAGGAGGAAGAATTCCCGCTGGTAAACAGCAGTCGGTTGGAGATTAAGGTGGACGAGATGGAAAACACCGAGGACGGTTGGGGTGACGAGGGCAACGAGGATTGGTAAACGAAAGCTGGATCCTGAAGTGGGTCACATATATGCAAGCACTAATTATAAGCATTTGTGTTTTTTTATTTAGCTTTAGAAAATAAAAAAGATTTTAAAGCGGTTACCACATGCAGGAAGTTTGGGGTATTTTCTTTTGGGCAAGGGGTTTAAAGGTCGAAATTGGTGATTTTGGAGAAGAAAACAAATAAGGTTTGGTTTGCAAAATTACATGTTGTACTAAAAATGGGATGTGGATGAAATGAAAAATTACACAGCTGTATTTAAGCATGAACACATTTTTAAAATATTTAATTGTTTTTCTTACGAATGCCTCTTGCACAAGAAACAAAATAATTTACTTAAAATAGTACGACAATCAAGAACAGTTTCTTTAATGAAAACATTCAAAATGCATACATTTGAAGAATAGTTGAAACAAGAAATTCTTGTGACCATTTCCAACCCAATTCCTAATCCGCTTACGTAGCTACGTAACATAAAAATCAGCCTAAGGGCATACAAGAGCTTCACAAAACTTCAATCCACCTCCGAGTGGCACCGATCGGTTGGATCGATCCCAAAGGCACACCCGGTGGTGGCATACTTGCTGATAACGGGCCACAACAAGACGTGAACTTGCACTTGGTGCCCCATGCATACCGACCACGTTGTGCATCCATTACCAAACCAAAAACCGGTCTCGGACTGGAGGAGTAGTCTGGAGGAATGTTCCGGACGAGGGTAAGCTTTTGTAAACAAATCAATTACAGTGGACTTGACGATCCATTCCACCATGGGGAGAAGGCTGTAAATGTGAACCTGAAGGATAGAAAACACACAGTCGCTTAAAAAAGTCGTTAAAAAAAGACGATTCGTTCGAAGTAGGCTGTAAATGTGTACAGTCGACATGTTTATTTTCACAACGCGCAGCAAAAGGCGCCAAGAGTGCATTCCTTAAAAATAGTCATTTTCACAGGCTGTTTAACTTCATTTACATAAGTCACACTGGACGCTTACATGTATTACTAGCGGATGCTTGCACGCCGGGATGGCACTTAAAAATTAGAGAGATGTAACGGTGAAGAGAGAAACTTAGGAGGCGGTGGGTTTGCAGCGCCACCCAACCGCCCACTGCGCCTACTTTGCTTGCAGTGCACAACACTAGACGACCGCGTTTGTACGCAAATGAATCGATAATTAATCGATCCCCAGCGTGGCCACCCATTTCCGGGCGAATGTCGTCATGGCCGGTGGCGCGCCGTTGTTTGCGTCGTTTGACCTTTCTCCTTCGATTAATCACCTATTCAGTACTCGGAGGAACACTCGACTCAAACAAGTTGAGCAAGATCGAGCGGCGGAAGCTGGGCACACTGGAACTGCGGGTTATCGACCGCCGGCACACGGAACACGTCTCGCTGGACCCGCTCGAGCTGGGCCGTATCGCACATGAACCGGGCCGCACTGTATCCGTCCAGCAGGGCTTCTAGCCGGCTTTCGTTCAGCAGCGCAGTCGGAACGCTGTCCGCCTGCAGTGAACTGTCCAGCTGTTCGCGAATCAGACAGGAGAGAGTGGGTCCAACGGTGGCGCCAGCGCGAGGTCGCTCGGAGATCGCTCCGACGATCAGATCCACATCGTGCACGGTTGCGTACGTCGTGCGTATCGTTGCCAAATCGTCCGGTCGAAGGACCTGCTCGAGATCGGCCCACCCGGCCACCGGTTTGCCATTGCACAGCGTGTAGTAGTCGGTGTACCGAGCCAACCCATGGTCACGCCCGCGCTGGATGTCTAGGGCGAGCACGTCCAGACCGACGTTCCGTGAGCCGAACAGAAGATGGGCCAGATCGTCCACGTACGCCGTGTCGAGGGACATCGCTCTCTGTCCCAGCACGCTACCCACCAGATGGGCAAAGTATTCCCGCTTTCGAAGATCTTTCGGCCGATAGAAGAGCTTCTCCAGGTCGTACGAACTGACCGCGCTGGTGATCTCACCCGGCATCATCGTGTTGTAGAATCGGATGGCGGCCGTCGCAAACTCGTTACTCACACGGTCATCCCGCTCGACCGGAATATCCTCGGTCGGTCGTGTCCGCTCGCCCGTGACCACGCTCAACCACTCCCGGACAATTCGCTGGTAGATGCGCGTGTTAATCCGACGAGCCACCATAAAAAGCTGCTCATCACTCCAGGCCGGTTTTAGCAGTGCCAAGTGTTTGGCCAACCGGTTGTGCGAACGCAGGAACAGCGTGTGCATGAGCGTAATGTAAGGGTTCACGTTGACGCGCGTGTCCCCAGACTCGTAGCAGATGGTTTCGAGCGTTGAATCGGCCGCACACAAATTTCCGCTCGTCGCTTCCGTAAGATACTCGACCGAGTCGAACAGATGTGACTTCAGCCGGCCGCCCTTGCCGGTTCTCAGGGACTGCGTGTCGTTGACGAGGTTACCGTACACCTGGGAAAGGTCCAACCGATCCGTGGCCTGGTTGAGTTGGTTAGCCGGACCGAGCCGACAACCGTCCCCAACGGAAAGCGCACTTCGCACGTAGTTAAGGCACGTCGTCCGGTACGTGCGATAGTACGGATCGTCCTCGGGAACCTGAAGCGGCTTGCAGGATGGGTGTCGGTAGCGAGGCAACAGTTGACCGTGTTCCGCCGAACAGCACTCAATGTCCACCCCGTCGTGCATGGTCTGAACGGTGGTTTTTGCGAGATCGTGCTCGATAAACTGACTCCACTGGACGAGTGCGACCGATCGTGTCGCATCCCGTGCGTCTACACTTCTCGAGTGGAACTTGCTGGAAATTTCTCTGGCCAACGGGAGCTCCCCGCCGGCCGTGCTTCGTCGGAACGCGTAGATACCGTCGTCGTACGCCGCCGGAAGTAACCGACGGTACTCATCGTTGTACTCCTTCGTCTCCACCACGTTCCGACACTCCCGTCCGATCGGTGCACCCTCGGGAACGATGATCCCGCCAAGGTAAAGGCCACATTCGTACGAAGGGATGCCGGCCGGAGCGCAGAATCGATTCACGAAAAACGTGGACGCACGGAGTACGTTGCGGGCGAGAACGTCCTGCCGCTGGGTGTCGGGAGTTGGATGGCCATCGATGATCTGCGCATACGTCGTTCCACCGCGAACCACCTTTACCCGCGAACCGGCGATCGTTCCTTCCAGACGTTTCGACTTTTCGAACACGGTCTCGCTGTAGTCAAGCGCTTCCTCGACGTTTGCGTCGGTTGCAAAACGATCCAGCTTCCGGGCAAGGGCAGGTGGTAACTCGTAACGGTCTGCCACCGGAGAATCATCCAACGTTCGCGAGCTCACATAATTTTGGGCCCCGAGTAACCCGAAAAGGGCCACTAGAATGCACAATGACACTCTCATTTCTTGTTTAAAAGTCCTTTTTAATAGTACTCGATTCCTTAAGTAACTTTCTTCTCACTCAAATCTCAACACTCCAACGTCACTACCGGAGGACCAAACTTATCTCCTTGCGTCGGCGATCGGAGTGAAGTGCGTCCGCTCGATCGGATTGCTAGCGAAGAACTAAATCTTTGCCCTCGCGGGAGCACCGTTGTTTACTGTTGATTTAAAACATTATCATTTTCCGTTTACCGCGCCACTCCACCACGCTGGAAACAAGTTCCTGGCCCGGCCGCGGGCCAGCAAGCAAGCAAACAAGCACGCTTGCACATATACATACAGCAAACCACAAACCCTGCGGCCATGAGGCCACATAAGGGGGCACCGCGATGATCCAACCAACCCGCGCATTGCGGTTCGATTCCCTCCGCACGGTGGACACTATGGGACCGGTCACTATTTCGGTCGGGAAGAAGCGACCTAATTTGATGTTAATTTAATCTAAAGAGCTAACGAAGCGTTGTTGAACTAGATACAAGAAAATACATTTTAATCAGAAATTTCAAGCGTTGAAATTGCAGAAATTTGGTACCAAGGCCTACTAAGAAAATTACACTAAGCTTAGCATAGTAACTGCAGGAAAATTAACTCCAATTTGAGAATGACCAAGAACGTGGTCGTCAAAGTGAGTTCTAATGGAGAAATGTCTTCCAGTTGTATATGAAATGTGGTAAATACCGGCTCATTGGGCATTATAGGTTAAAACTATTTAAAAATCCATTCAGTACTTCAGTAACATAACCATACACCATTTAAACCGCTTCACGTTCCTAATTTGATTACAACATTGAAGAAAACAAAACAAAGATTTAAGGTAACATCCCATAGTCCCTCGAGCCCTTATCGGAGATGTTACTCCCTCGGCTGCCTGAAACCAGCTAGATGTGGGCAACCTAGACAGACACCCTCCCTCAATCAGTCGCTCCATCGCTTTCTATTTACGCTGCAGCATTCGATGCGTCAGCGAGGGTTGTGTCCGTCCTCCCCTCGATCTTTGTTGTCGATCGTCAACCAATCTTCGTTGCTTCCAGCACTGCGTTCTAGCCATTGCGTGACTCTATGTGGTTTTAGCTGGGTGTATTTGACCGGTTGTAGCGGAGTCCTCCGTTATTGATGGCCGGGGTGACGTCGAAAAACGTACCCACCCATGTGCACCTTCCAACGGTCGTGATTTAAATAATTTACCCGCGTGCTCTCAGTCTTGCTTGAACGGCAAGGACGTGCTGTGACTTGTGATTGAAGGTACGCAAGGGTTGGCCGAGCGCGTACGTTCACTTACCGCGTGGTATTTGGAAAATCGAGACGATTCCCCGCCTACCCTGTGATCCTGCGATCGGTTCCATTTCTGGTATCATTTCCCATTCCAGCCAAAGTGCACCAAAGTCCGGATTCCGATTCCGATGCTACTAATTGAACGCAATTAGCTTGCCATTTGGCGGTGATTATTCTCAAGCCGCGATCAGTGCCGATCGCGGCACGTTGCAGTTTTCCTGGCGAACAACCTAGCGATCTTCGACGGTGACACATGTCTGGGGTATACGGGGTAACACACGCAACCCCGTAGAATGGGGGGCACAGCGGGACCATCAGTGTTATTACGGCCACTATGGTAAATGATTCATCATTACCAACGTTACACGCTACCTCTAATAGATCCTATTGGAGGGAAAAACATATCAATGGAGATTTAAAATAGATCCAATGAGATTTTTGCTCATTTTCAATATTCGCTTATAAAATCACTACCTTTTAAAGATGTTGAGCACCTTTCTTCTTCCTAGTATAAGAAAAGTTCAAGGGAACCATCAAACAGTTGAATAGTACACCTCGTCGACAAAATCCGGTAGAAACTGTGGCTACTACCGATCTGCCTCAATCTGGAATCGGCTGGTATCGGAGGATCGACAGTTTGCCGGTTCTGGGCAAAAAACCGGTCGCACTCGACCCGGCCATCGTTCGCTGTGTTGAGCGTTTCTTCCATTTCCAGCAGGAAGGCGCAGTTCGAACTTTGCTCGCACAACCCTTGTTGTTTGCAAAGGGTTTCACAGCTGGAATGTTTTTAAAAACTGGCCGGGATTATTTTCCCAAACGCGTCAAACACTGAACAACACAAAATATTTTCATGGGCGAGTGAATCAGCGTTGGATAATCCGACGCGCAATTAAAAGTGATAGGCACGAAACAAAACAAGAGGATTTCTCATCTTTATACCCATGTATTGGAAAAATCAGTAACAGCTTATAAATTGCTGTTTTACTCATCCGACACTTGGATGCAATTTACAGGAAAATTTTTAACAAGATTTACGATCTAACTTAGACAGAAAAATGTATCAATGTGGTTTCAATCATGGTTTCATAGGCCTACTTTTTCCAGTTTTATCTAGTCAGTTTAATTGTGTTACAAAAATTCTTCCTCCAGCTCGCGATGGCATCGTTGCCAAACTGTTTGCCAATCATTTTCCCATGTTTAATTACTTCCCCGTTACCATGGAAACATTTTCCATCTTCAGTTCTTTCCCAGCAATTATTGAACAACTCCATCCATCTTCATATTGCTCGCGATAGAATAATTTATTCATAGTTGATTTCACTCACCGTCTTTCCAAGAGACGATTTGGTTTCGCACTTCATGTCCGCTAATACGGACGTCATCTGCAATTGCGTACTGCATTTTTTCGCATACGATACTCTTTGTCTTGTGCTTCCTGCGTACCGGGGTCGGAAAGTATATGCAGTGAGGCCGACACCACCACCGTTATTCAGCATGCTGTAGTGTGGAAATCTTGATTAAATGCTAATATGCTTCGTGTTCGTTGACAAATATTCCTTCCTATATATCACCTGCGTAAGCCAATTCGAAACTCATCTCAAAATATCACGCAAAATGTAGCGAACCTATGATTAATTAATCCTTCGGCACTGTGTTCCTTTTCGCTGCTATTACTCCCTCTTGCTACTACCGCACTTAATATTCCGCACGTTTGCTGGACACTATTTACAGTGTGTGGATTGTTGTTGATGATAGCTGCAGTTCGTGAAGACCGCGGAAAAAAGTAGCACCCGAAAGAAGAGAGCACAAACAAGTTACACGAGGAAATGAATGTAGAAGCCTACTGTGTGCCCGGGGTGCATCGAGACTGGTTTCCGGGCGTTTTGAAACGTGGCGTGCTATGATTATATGCGGGGATACTGTTGTGTACTGTGGTTTGCTTTCCAATTGGATGGACGATCGATTTGCTTGCTGCTAGTAATCTTCTAAGTGGCCACCACTCTATACGGCGAGGCTAAGTAATGCTGATCTGGAAGCGTGTGTGTGTGTTCTAATGCTGATAATGTTTCATGTTTTTCCTCCGTTTGTAGGAGGAAATATACGATCTCTGCACTATCTGTTATTGTCCTTGTGAATGCTCATTACTTTTGCGTTCCTCTAAGCAAAAACGGTCTGAAGGTCCCTTTCCACCATTTCAACATGGCGACGATCCATTAGAAGGGGATGGCAAAGATGGTGATTTGTATGAAGCGAGCGAGGAAAATATGATCGAGCCGCTGAAGCGCAACCTCATTGGACAGAATGGTGAAGACGGTTGTGTGTTGAAAGCTATGCACAAAAATTACATCAGAATGCCTCTCGGGTACGGCAACCTCCGTTCATTCCTTCTCTCTAGGTTCTAGCTGGCGCAGATGGAGTGCGCAATCTAAATCAAAGTTTAATTGACCTTATTTATACATTCTTCTAGCTGACCTTGTCAAACACCTTGTATGGAGAGAAGCGTGACAGAGAAATGATGGATGGATGATGATTGAAATTGGTTCCGTTTTGAAATTCGTCGTTGTTGTTTGTGTTGAGAAACCTATTACTTCACTTTTCCCGCATCCTCTCAAGCTCGCCCTTCTCCTCGATTCGGTCAAAATTGTTGTTTCAGTTTCGTTTCGTACGATCGTAAACGTGTCTAAAAAGCCAATAAGCTGTCTATAAACTGTATATCATATCTTTATATAAAACCGTTCGCTCTCTGCAGCAGCATTTTCCTTCGGCTTGCCAGTTTCTGTTTGCCTTCCAGAGGGGTTCGATATCATTTTCTCGAGGCACACGTTACGTTAAACTGTTCGTTTCTGTTGTGCCATCATCCTATTCGTCGGTCAGAGTCTATTTTACAAGGATTATGTGAGTTGTTTCTTTTCCGCGCCACACCCTCCACATATTATCATATCTGTTGTGTAACATAAGTGGAACCAAGATTGATAAAAACCTCAACAGAAATAACATGTCCCCTACATCGAGTTCTATTCGATCTTTTTGCCCGTCCAAATTGATCACTAATTTCAGACTGCACAGAACTGCTTTACACATATGTTGATGCTTAAATTCCATAACTCTATCCTATGTACTTTTTGCCTTTTAATACAGTGAAAAAGCACCATCGGACTAAGTAGTGGGCAGTATCTTACACTACAGTTCAGTATATGTATAGTTTTATATTGATGCAATATGCTGCCGAAATTAATAGTATTTCAGCGTGATAGTTGTTAGTTCCATTCTGGAGAGAAGGTGATATGATTATCAAACAATATATATTTTTCGTATTTTTATATGCCTTGTTCATTCGCAACTTTATCCGAACCTGTAACCTTTATCGACTTCGACTAACGCTGGCCAACGGATCCTTAGAAGCTACTGCAAGAAATTGAGGTTAACAGCTTTCGTAGGGCTGATCGTATATAGAAATGATTTACGGAAATGTGCTGCAAAACATGTGAGAAAAGTGGAATGATTAGTAACAGAACGAACGTAAACCGGGCAGATCGATGTATTACATCTGGCTTCAAATATTGAGTGCATTAAAAAAAAAACGCTGCTGGTGCGGGTTGACGGAATAGTTTAAGAAACAAAATTAACAGTTGAACTACCTAACCAATATAAAACGATGACAATAACCGAAGGAAAACAAAATGTGCCGTTTGAGATCTTACATCTTTAGCGTTCAGTGTATTTCATGTTCATGTGCTGAAAACAAAAGCGTCCTACAATATAGGGGAGATTGATTCTTTAATTTCGTTTCGTGTTTACAAATATCTTTCGTGTCCAAAATAAAACCGCCTAAACACCATCGTGTCGGAGTTTCCCTGCGTCCGTGCGATGTTTTGTTTTGAGTCTAAATATACATTAAATTTTGGATCGTTTCTGTTTCTTATCAAAGTGTTTCTAAGCACGCACAAGCCATTGGGGCTTTTTTATGCTTTCTTTGCAATTTGAGTCTCCGTATGACCAGAAGTGTGAAAGCTACCAATTGTTATCCTTATTCACCCCTAATATGCATAAAAACAAATACTAAACGTGCCTATCTTAAATGATAACACACTAGCACTTACTAGAGTAGCATAAATCTTTTCGCTTTAACAAACAAAAAAAAAGGAAGAACAATCAAACCGTTCACAAGCTTCGACAATGACTGACTTAAAAATAACATTTGCTTAGCAACTCTCCTTATAATTCTTCTGTAATCAGACGAGTGTTTTTTGCCTTCTACTTTCATTTTGTTTTATGATTGTTCTCTATCTATGCACTGTCGTCTATACGGAGGTAAATAAATAGAAAAAAAGAAGAACTTAATGTTTGTATTTAAGCTTCATCTTCTAAATGGTGTGTACTCGTGGGATGTTTCTAAGTTTGCTCATGCTTGATCTTCTCACATCGTCAATTCTTCCAAACTCTAATAAAGACTAGTAGCAGTGAGTAGTGGTGGTAAAGGAGTAGGGTAGTACAAAACACTAAACTGCTGCTAACTAATGGTGATGCAATGGTGCTACAAAACAAACAAACAAATAGTCGTAGAAATACGAGGCATAATAATTATTCACTACTTTCGCTCGATTTATAACATAATACACGCTAGCAATAAATACATCTTCGTGAAGCAATATATGTACAACAAAACGTTTTACCGATACGGTGTCGTCAAACCAATGTGATGCTGTTCAGTTAAAAAAAAATTGATAGCAAAGAAATCAGTGGCACACAAACCTTCCTCGGTCGCTTCTCCGTCCCACTCGCAGCATTATGTGTCCAACCGTGAGATTTTGATGAGGTTTGGATGAGGCGCTTCTAGGAACGAGATTTTCTTTTCTGGCCGTCCTTTTGTAATGTTGTAATTGTTTTTTTTTATCGATCTCTCACCAAAATGGGAGACACGGCGTCCCTTATTATTGGGTGGTGATTGGAATTGCCACCACCGTCGTCTCGAGTGGACCACAATTTTCTCCGAGAACGACCCTTTGAGCGGGGGAATTTTTTGTTCAGTGTTGATAAAAGTTGGAATTTTCAACCATAGACAGGGCAGTGGAAAATGGAATGGAAAGAATGTAAAAAACCGTGTCAGTTGGAAATTTAATGTTCACTACAGCACCGGCCACTACACTTGCCAGTGATAATACGTCTTTACCACACAAAAAAAAGTATAAAACTGATATTTGGCTATCGAATGGCCAATCAAAAGAAGGAAAAAATGAGTACAAAAAACTAAACAATTTCAATATCATCACAGAACATATACCACGTGCCTGCAGATGGAGGAACGTACTCCAGGGCAGCACAACACATTTAGACAAACAAACATAGCAAAAACTAAACCAAGCAGCATGCAAACGCTGTTCGACGACATCTACCGACCAAACGGACCGGGGAACGAAACGAAAACGAAACACACTTCCTCCTGTACACAATCATCTACCGCGTGGCGGCGTGGCACCGACGAATGGGCGGGCGCCGCCCTCACGCTCTAATACATATGATTGGAGAAAATTCGGTACCCGTCCGGATCGCGCGTGTCGTCCACGATGTCGCTCGTGAGCCACGGGTGGTCGAGAATGTCCTCGCTGGAAAACCGCAGCTCCGGATCGGACTGCAGCATGTTGATGATCAGATCGCGCACACTGTCGCCAATGTTGTTCCAGTACGGTGCGGGAAAGTCAAAGTACCCGTTCAGGATGGCATCGAACAGCTGCTCCTGCTGGTTCTCGGGTGACACGAACGGTGGGAAACCGCACAGCAGAATGTACAGTATGATACCGGCCGCCCAGACGTCAATCTGTGTTAGAAATGGAAGGCATTTGTTAAAACAATTCCAACGAAAACAAGCTAATGGTAAACAGTGATTATTACCTTCACACCGTAACCCGATTCCATGAGTATCTCCGGTGCGACATAGGTCGGTGTTCCACAGATAGAAAGCAACGGTTCCGTCACTTCACAGGCCAGTCCAAAATCTCCGAGCTTCAGTAGGACCACATTACCATCACTGTCTAGTTCCACCTGTAGAAAAATGAAACAAACATTTAACCGAACGTTCACCAAGCACGCAAAAGTACGCGCGTCACTCACCAGTAAATTCTCCGGTTTGATGTCCCGATGGACGATGCTAAGGGAATGCATGTAAGCCATGGCGGACGCCAGGTGTTTCATCATGATTTTCGACTGATTCTCGGAGAAGCGCGTCACCCGCGTTATGGCATCGAACAGATCGCCCCCGCGGACAAGCTCCAGCACGAGGTACATGTTTTTGATCGTTTCGATGTCGTGCACCAGCTGGATGATGTACGGATGGTTTAGCTTCTTCATTACCCGGATCTCCGCTGCTAGGTAGTGATCCTAGAAGAGAAAATGAGAGGAAAAACAGAAGAATTATGTCTGTTTTTGTTACTTTTTATGAGCGGGATATTTACCTTTCCGGAACATTTCGACTTATCGATAATTTTCAATGCATATTCGGTGTTTTTCTGCTTGTCTTTTAGCTTCAGTACTACGGCAAAGTTTCCGTCACCTAGTTGAGTGGGAAGAAAACCTCGGTTAGGAAAAAAGATACAAATCTCCCAAACAAACACACTTACCAATCACTGTCCCAAGCGTGTATTTCGCCTGCAGTTCCAGTGGCAACGAATCGGGCAGTATGCCCCCATTCAGCACCGATTCGTCCACGCAAACGAACGTATCGTTGTGGCTCTTGACCGGCATCTTGGGCTTCGGTCCCGTTCGCGTCGTACTGCTGCGGAGAGTTTTCCGGTGGGCCGCGATCGCTTTACTTTCTTCCGCCTCGAGCTCGAAATCGTTCACGCCGACCCGTTCGTTGCCGTACGCAAAGAATACGTCATCGTCACCGAAGAACTGTGCCAGCTGCTGCACCGGGACGCCCGACACGGTGAACACCTTCCGCACGCAGCCCGTGTCCAGCTTGACGCACTGTGTGATGGCCGTCAGCACGTGCTCGTACGTTGGACTGTTCCGTTTGTTCAGCAGCAATCGTAGGATCTGGAAGCCAGAAAAAAGGGTGTCATAGGTTGGAATGTACACAACCGGGGTGTTGCAGTAATCAGCTTTCGTGATTACCTTTCGTGGCTTCACGCCATTCCTTATGAGCGTCACGATCCGGGGATGCACTACCGAGTCGATCTCTTTAAGCGGGGTGCCACCATTGGAGCCTCCGTTCTTTACCGGTGAAAGTGGGCGTATTATTCTGGAACAACAAAATAGATAAGTATCTTACACTCTTTCTCTTTCTCTCCCTTCACCAACCCCAAAATGATCCTTACCTAGACAGTCTGTTGGGGTTCTTGGTGTTAGTGTTTGATACATTATACTCTATCCGCTTGAAACCTTCATTGTTGCAGGAACATACGTAGCTCTTTCCGTCCTCCAGATCGTCCACCTTCTCGATCTTCTTGCCCTCGAGGGTGTAGATTGCCCGAATCGCACCCGTCAGTGTGACGCTGTCCTCGAGCAGTCGCGTTAAATCTTCCGTCAAACTGTCGAAAGATCTGCCGGTAAACATAAAAACAAATGAAGATTGGGTCAGTCGGATTAAATTCATTTTTCTCCTTCCCTTCATAATACTAACCTGTAACGCTCTACCGAGACCGGTATCGTGCTGCCGGGATAGAACTTGTCACCGTTACGAAAAAATCGTATCCGTTTCGCTTTTTTCGCCGGCGTCCGACTGCTCGAGATGCGCTTCTTCAGTGTGTTCGATTTGTTGTGCGTGCCCCCGCTGAGGTCGAGATCGATCAGCTCCTTTTCCAGCTCCGAGTTTGAGCTGGTCCGGCTGTTGCTTCGACTGAGCGTCGAAGTTGTATGGGTGCTCACTTCCATACCGCCGTCCACTTTTTTGCCGTTCGCCCGTGGTTCCTCAATTTTGTCGGTGGGCTGGATCCGGATTGGAAAACGGTTTTCCCACTAGGAGAGGTCTGTAAATCCTGAAACGAAATGAGGAGAGTTCGAAACCGAACACACATGAATCATACGGAACTCTTCCGGGGCGACGAAAAATGGGGTTTGTGGCATTTCAATTACTAACGAAATATATTTCCCAACTATCGCCCATCATCATCGAAAGTACACAGTGTAGCACCACATTATCATTTGCATCATTATCATCGTCATCATCATCGTTATTATGGCCATAACAAGTGGGATTGCGTACTGCACACAACCCGTAAGCGTCAATCGTTAAGAAAATCCCCCAATTGGAAGTAGTACGAATACCCCCGATGCATCATCGTCCATCGGACAACCAAAATATTAGACTCCAATACGTATAACCTATAATCCAATTGGAAATGCTGCTACGAGTTGGAAAATAGAGCGCGGTAGGTTTGATTTTCGTTTCCGAAAAAATGGGGTAATAGATAATTATTTCCTTCCAGGGTTGGTGGGCCACGGAACGGAATGAAAACCCAAACAATTTTAATATTAACAAAAGGAATAACCCCAAACACCCAAATCATTTGTTATTCAAATTACAGAGAAGAGAATCTTTTTAGAATTATTATATCTAGGAAGAGCCTTGAAGTTGTTTTTGACAATATTTTTCCTATAATTCAAACTTAACCAAAAATTGTTTCAAAACTACTTTGTTTCAAACTAACTAACTAAAAATTAGTTTCAAAACTAACTAACTAAGTTCTTTATTCAAACATTTTAGATTTCTAACTTTCGAATACAGTTCTCTAATTTATGACAATCAATTTTGCCTAGCTTATTGCATGACTACAATTCAATTGCAACAGAAGTGCTGCATCTGTTTAATCATCAGTAAAGAAATTAAAAAATAAAAACTGCAGGGGAAATTAAAAACGGGAAATCCAAATATCATCACCCTTGACCTTATCATGCATGTTTCTACAGCCTTCTTAAAACAAACTAACCTTGAACTAGCACCGAGCGAGCGTTTGTAATTGGCTTGGCGATTAAAACGAAAGCAAAGCTCAGCTCAGCCAAGGAAAATCAGTTGGGTAAGGGGTTTCGTTTGCGAGAGAAACTTCCCTGTTATCGCTTCGACTTAACGTGGCAGGGTTAAATGCAGGGATAAAGATTTTACCCCCTCTTGTCCCCGGGTGCGGGGCAAGAAAAGTATGTTTCAAATAGTTGTTCACGTTACTTTTTACCTCAGGCCATAACTTGCACCAGCTTTACTCCACTTGCAGCCCGCAATGGGTGGTGGAGATTTGTTAAATTAGTTTTATTTTTCAACTGTAATTGGTTTGGGGAAAATGTGACCTCCCTGGGCCGAGGGATCATAAACGAATTGAACGCTTGGAAAGTCAACCGGGTAACGAGCCACCTGCAGTTGGGGAACGTAGATCGGTGCCACCCTTTTTTGCAAGACGTCAAGTAAAACTGGCATTTAACTGTCTCCGAAGGGTGCCACAGCTACAACCCACCCCGAAGTGCAAATTGCATTGTCGGTGGTGCATTGACGCCTTGCAGTCGGGAGGGAGAACTGCAATCAATGGCGTGCGCAATCATTAACGACGCGATCTTTCCCCCCCCCCCACCCCCCCCCGCTTCCTTCAACAGACCATGTGCCGTTATAGTGATATTTGTTTATCAGAGCGCATAGGGTTGACCGTGAAGGGTGGTTTTGTGCAGAGTAGTTTGCTTCCAGTTGGCAACAACCCTTGTTAAAGCCAGATATAAAACGGCTCGTACTGTCACTTTTTGTTATGTCTACATTCAGTAAGCAATTTCATGCAGGATAAATGAATCAGTAAAAATAACTTCCCTGCGATTTCTTTTATTTAACGATCATTTGCATCGCAAAGCGCCGAAGACGACTAGGTTCGCCTTTCGATCGTGAATTGAAATGCTTTACCTGATTGCAGAAAGGCGGCCCGGGGCCGGAATGGAAATATTCCTCATTCCCAACATTCACTAACGAAATATGCAGACGTCAAACGCGGCGGATGCTCGCGTACACGCGTGATAATTGATTCCTCTTCGCCATTTACATAACATCGTTCCACAACAGTCGCTCCAATAGCCGGTTCCACGGCGGAATCGCACTCCCCCCAGTGGGGAAGAAGAGTGCGAATACGGTAACATCACCAGTGAAACGGAAACGATACTCGCCGATCACTTGGCGGGTGCCAACCCGTTGCCCGCCCGGGGGTGGATAAGTTTGATTTTCCCTCCCGGTATGATCGATTCGCTCGGTGGCGTAATGGAAATGCGATCGAGCCACGATCATCGGAAACAACTCGGACTGCATAAGTAAACATCGGTTGGGAGATGGGAAACAGGGAAGAAACCTCCAAATCCAAGATCATCCACACCGCTCCCCCATTCCACGAACCCGCCACACGGATTCAATTAGACAAGTTTTGGCTTGCGAAGAAAAAATAATCTGTGAATCATCATCAACCCTAAAATTGACCGGAAGCATAATTTTTTGTTGGTTTTTTGAATCCGACCGATCTGGCTTTGAAAGCATGATCTCGTTTTGCTCGACCCAAATCAATTAAAGCGTTCCTGCTCGCCCTGGGGGTTGGAATAGATTCGATTTGAGGTTATCGTCGTTTGCAAAGTATGAAGGAGCGAGTTTAATGACGTATGGTTTGCTGGTTAATTAACCATCCGATCGATTTAGATAAGCGAAGGAAAATTGAAATCGGTAAATAAACTACACATTCCCTTCGAGACACTGTTGTTTACTCTACATTCAACTGCAACGGACCTTGAGACAAATTGGTTCGTGTCTGTGAATTTTCTTTCTTTATTTTTCTGGAGCTTATTGGAAACGAAGATATCGTTTAACTGAAACAAAGAAATTGTATACGTTGAGTCAATTAATTTTAATGATATGTTGTTTAACAAAAATTTTGTCTTTCGAATTAGAATAAGTAACAAGTGAATCTCTGTTTTCAACACTCGTTTATCTTTCCTCGATGCATTCCCCTCGCCTCGTTAGCTTTTGTTTACAGACCGATCCAGTTCAATGTCAACCCATCCGAGGGTTTGATTAACATTTCAACCCTTCCACGGCACGGTCTTTGTTTATCAGCAACGTATTCGCGCACTTCCTCGTCTGACAGGACTCGAGATAAGTTGAACAGTTACAGTGAATTTCTAATACTAGTACTGGTTCACACAACACGATCGATATGTTGATCGTGCAAACTACATCACGCCCAGATGGCAAGAGGAAGAGGAACACACAATCTTTTCGCGGTCTGTTGGAAATGCAAACAGATAAACGGCGACATGGACGAGCGTTTGTTGTATGTTCGACTTAGTTAGTCTTCTTTTTTCCTAATCAAACCAAATGTAGCAAGTGTCGTTTTACAGCACAAAAACCCGTATTTGAGTCGTGTCTATGTTTTTTCACTCATTCTCATCGGTTCTGCTTGATTTCACACCAAGGCGTGCACAAAGGCGTCCTTTGCGTAAGATTGTTTCCTTCACCAGCCATTCGAAACATGGCGAGTTCGAGCATTGGAGCTACTATTACTTCCACCAATCGAAGAGAAACCGATCGCCGTAAATACTCCCCAAAGCTCAACGCGAATGATTTACAACCAGGTTCGATTAGAATTAATTGTAACGCCAGTCGGGCCTCCCCTGTCTGTAGCAACAAAACCACCACCTCTACCCGGTAGCAATTATGATTATCGCCCCTCGCCTTAGGGTATAGGTGGCCCTGGCTTTCCCTTTCGAAAACGAAACCGACCACCACGATTTTGTTTTGCCCCCGGTGGCCACGGCTTCGAGCGCGAGTGCCAAGAGTCAGCCATTTAAGACACACGGAAACGTGCAGGCCCCCGGCCCCCCCTCCCCTCAGTGTCCGGATGGCCGGATGCCTTCGGGAGAAAGCGTAGCCAAATCCATCGCCACCATCGGACCCATTGTCATTAGTTTTAGAGCACTTTCTTGTGCCCGCTCAGCTGTTGCGAACGGAAGCGGCGAGCTTGGAAACAGCGACAGCGAACAACCGTTAATGGGTGATTTTTCTTAAAAAATTCTTTTATTTAGTGCCCTAAAACTTCGCCTGCGCTAACGTGCACCGAAATGGGGAAGCAGAAGAAGAGAAACAAGTACAAACTCCCTACGAAATGCGACGTGTAAAGAGCCTTAAAGCGGAGTGATTAATCAAAGTCTCGTGCGGTACGGTTCGGTTTTCCACCTTGGTGGAAGCCGCCATCTCCATTTCCCGGTTGCCGGTCATGGAAGCGTATAGCACACCGGAAGGAAGGGTCCTTTCCCTTCGGATGGGGACGGCGGACTGATTCATAAACACGAAACGATACACCAACGGGGTGGTAGAGAAAACGTTACAAATCGTGGCAGAGAAAGGTAGCATCACCATATTTTACGATTGCCCGGCCACGGATGGGCTAGGGGAGGGGAGGGACAGCCGAAAAATCGATGGATCATAAAGCCCTGTAAAAATGCTCGTTACTGCTGAGTGCGGGAACCGTAACCGTCGATTCGGTGCAAGAAATGGGAAGTAAAAGTTTATTACGGTTACGGAGCTACTCGAGAGGTGGAAATTAAAGTCAACACTACGCATGTGGATCAGTAGCCGAGAGGGTAGAATGTGAACGGAATGAGCATCCATAATCAATGGTTATTACATCAGCGCCAATTGGGTTATCATCGAAATGTCTACAACCGCACACAGCAATCCTAATCTTTTGCAACTAATGGTATCGACACAAATAAAAAGCTAACACTGAGCGAATGCCGAATTCTTTGACAGGCTGATATAATTTAATACGGATAGGAAAGCAGAAAAGGGCTGCAAAGAGCGATAATATAATTTGAAAAAGTGAAAAGTAGCATAATGCACAAATATACATACAACTTAAATCAAAAGATGTGACTGATTTATAAGAAAATTATGCAAAAGATCAAGTATAATTAAAAATAAAACATAAAAATTAAAGAAAAGTGCCCAAGAAGAGTAAAAAACAAAAAAACTACCAAAAACATGCTTGATTCCCACAATATAAAACGTTAGTAGCAAAAGAAAACACTACAGAATTGATAAAAGATAACAAAAAAGTGATAAATACACAGTTATAAAGTAAAAAAAAATGGCGAATACATAAATCCACGAATATATCTCGCAAAACCCTCGACGAATGGATCGATATTCATTCATAATTCGTTGGAGACAAATGTCACCACGGTCTGGAAGGTTTGGCACTAATCTGGGACCATCAATTCTGTGTGTTTTGGTTTCGCCTTCTCACCAGCTACCTTCCCGCTTTCCACTTCCATAACCTTGCCTTGAAAGAGTCGCAGCGAGCGATAACGAACCCGTGATGTCGTTCGCGGGAGCATCGTCCAACGACATTTTGGCCTCGTGGCCCCTGATTAATGTTTGTGGTTTAAAGTTTATGCCATCTTCTTTTCTATCTCCACCCGTAAATCTTGTCCCACTTCCCCTACTGAGGGGTTGAGCGTTATTTCAAGGATCATGAAAAGCGAAATGATACCTTGCAGCTTAAGCTTTAGGAGCTTGGTAAAGGTGGAATAATATGCTACAGAAAAGACGCCATCATCAACATCTTGACATTGTGCTGCCTCTGCATCTTATCCACCCATCATCCGTCCTTTCCCGGGGAGGATTTTGCTATCAAAAATATTAATAAACGTTCCACCTGAGGGATTTAGGTATCACTCGCGGGACTTCTTCCTTTTTCCCCAAACGTTTGGTCTTTTTCGGGGTTTTGCTACCCCCTCCGTTGGGTTCAACATCGTGTGTGTCATTGACCCCACCGTGGGGTGATGATCCATGGTGCCGTTTCGCTGCTACCAAACCACCCCCGTGTTTCTTTTCAACGGCCATTCGGAAGCGCCGCTGGCCGACTCAGCGGAACGTGGAAGTAAACGACGACGCGCTTTTTGCATTTCCAATAAGTCCCACCGACAAACACGCCCCTCTTCCCGGCGTTGAGGAGTTTCTAGAGCATGGAAAACACCGGAAGGGGATTTTCTGGCAACCGTTCAATTTCATCTTCCGTAACGCCGGCTAGGCTCGGCTCCTGTTTGCTCGGATCGATAACGGAAAATTCAGCACTAAATGACCGACCCGCGTGGCCAACCTGGCCGGAAGTGACCGAAAACATAGCACGCGAAGCAAAGCACACCGACACACAAATACAACCAACCCACTGAGCCATCGTGTTTAGGTCGTTGCCCAGCGCAGGTCTCGCTCGCCGGTTCTTGGTTCGCCGGGCGATTTAGTGGTTGTGTTGGCAAGTATTTCGGTAGAACGCCAGTATGAGGAATTATCTGCACCGAAATCACAAAGCATACAGCAGCGGACTCGAGGTGGGAGAGATAGTAGGGCGGAGAGAAAACAATCTGTTAAATGGCCGTGTTTATTTGTTTGTCCAAGAGGAGATAAATTTAATCCCCACCGTAATGAAGATATTATGGACGGCCGTTAAATACCGCTGCATCGCGCGGAATAGGTAGCGACATAAAGTGGCGCAAAACCCCTTCAAGACCGTTGAGAAGTAGTATTTGTTTACTTAGGTCGGTTTTGCTGCTGGTTCACACAAGTGGAAAATTGTGGAGTAATGGTTAACAATAAATTTGGAACTCTACAAAACAGGAGATATTTATGAAACTCGATAAGAATTGATGGTAACTTATAAAAAAATTTAAAACAGGAAATATTAAGTTTTAAAACAAGAAAATCGGTTGAATAATCGCATTTTTTCCAAGCACTTTATATCTTTTTTGTGGTCAGATTCAGACAACATGTCAGCGACCAAAGTGAAGTTCAATTCACGTAAAATTAAGTTCAAACTATTGGCACATTTTTGGTTCTTACAGATTGTTCAGAGCAAATAAAAAAGAACGGTAAAACAGTTGTAACAGCTAATATGAATCTTTTTTAAACTCAAACTGAAACCTAAAACAAAACAAATGAATGTCATAACAATCGCATTTCACAATATCACACACAGATGTTTTCGTGAACATCTGATTTCGACTCAGAGCCAATTATTCGCGACACAGATTTATAGGGCAGGAATATCACTCAGTGCTTTAGGCTAATTTTCACACCTTCCATGCCAAAGACCCCCACTGTCGCACAGTTCTACCAACCACTAATTAACGTAATTTCATTCCCATCCAACACGTTCCCACTTTTTGCCCTTAGTATTTTTGGCGAGGCGATAGCAAACAGCACATTTACACGAAACATAATCATTTTCTAGCGGACTTGGGTGAACATGAAAAGGTTTGTGAGGCAACGAAAACTCGAGGTAATAAACGGAGGAAGCGTTCTTCGCATTTAAACCCAAAGGGGGACGTTATGGGAACGGAACGATCCTCACGAGATTAGTTATGATATATGGTGGTTTCCTAACCCGACGGAATACGGTGTGTATTTCTAAATTTAACGCTGCTTGAGATTATGTCATTTGCAACTAAGCTTCCACATAAAATGAAGTATAATGGGAGACGCATTTGTGACAGTTTAGCCGTTTTTTTCGCAAGATTTTCGAAGAGTTAAGATCGTGATAATTGTTCGACAAAGTCACGAACCGTGACGGTGTTCCGTTAGACGTGTGTTAAATGAAAATTCGCTAACGTGCGAAGGTTGTTGACACATGAGACACCGGGAACTGATAAAAATGCGCTCAGCGTATGTCTGGTTGCGAGTTTATCCTCCCCGTAGTGCCTCAAATTCGTCGCACTGTTTGAAGGAAAACATGACTGTTGCTTTTTTTTTCTACCATTCGATGTTTCGTCTGCACACCGGGTCGAACGACTTTTGAACTGAACTAAGTCTAACAACCGTAAAATTATTATTTCATTACGTATCTTTACCGTCTTCTCTGCTAGGCGGAGCACGTCGTTTTTGCTTTGCTTTATTTGCCTGCTCATTCGCTTCACTGACCAAAAATCAATTCGCATTAGAACGATTCGATGCTCCTGAAGCAACGGGAAAACGACAGGCACACACCAGGTAGCCCAAGACATTCCCAGGCTGTTCGTCCGGCGGCCAGCAAATAGGCTGTCTTAAGTCAAACGAACTAAATGCCGCTATAGAGTGTGCGAAGGAGAGAAAAAACTTTTAATGATCCTTTTATGGCTGGAACTGTGCCAAAGTTCATTGGGAGTCGCCCCAGGTGGCCCTAGGTCCGTCGCAGTTCCTTCCCACCTCCCACGCCATGTGATGTGGCTTTCTGGCTGGGCTGTGTTAGTGTGTTTTGATACAAAAATAATAATAGTCAACTTTTACGTAACGATTTGCGATAGTTTTGTGGACTGACAAGCCTCATATATTTCCACGATGATGGAGCGTTTTTGGGGGTCGACAAAGAACAGCACGTGCCACAACTATTGGCCTGAATTGGATTGGGGTAAATAAATGGTGCTAATTTTATAATACAAAATAATACATAATACTAAAACTGTCTGAATTTAATCTTCGATTAAAAATTTCATTGGCAATCATGAGGATATTTAAATAAAACAATTCTTCATCAAACAACCCTAACTTACAAAAGATTTTATAATTGAAAAGAATATTGTTAAATCCTCTTCAAATGATTTAAAAACGGCGATGAAATATTATAACTTCAGCCAGCCAAGAGCATAAAAAACATACAAACGCACGCGGATGACATTGACATCACAAAGTCCGCGAAGGTTTCAAGAAGTGGAGAACATTTATTATTAGAACTTCAACTCCCGGCCACAATGCTTCATATTTCTGCGACTGACTCAAGCCTTTGGAATTCCGCCACCGTCTGGAGGGAGCTTCCAGGGTCGGACGGGCAAAACCACAAAGTCACGAAGTGGCATAAATGAAGACAGCAAACCGACGGAGAGGAAGGATGACGTCAGACCATCTATCACTTTGTGCCTTTCAAACAGGGAGGAAGTTAACAAAACACTAACAGAGGTCCCTTCAATATTGTCACGTTTTTCTGCACCGTTTAACATTTTCCGGCCGGAACGCACGCAACTGCCAACGGAGGATTCATTCGTCAATCCGCCAGGGGAAAAGTGAAACGTCTAGCGTGGAGTTAACGAAAGATTCCGATAGAAGGAAGCTTCTTTCAGGTGCCACCTCGAGTGAAGTCCGTTAATTTCCCTTTCGTTCGTCCTGACTCGGAAATACTCATTCGATACGCCGCGCCCTCCTTGAAAATGATAGTAATACATCAACTAGGGGTGCGCTAAAATCTCAATAACACCAACCATGGGGCTGATGATACATGGCACTCGACCGCCTGAAGACTTCACACCAAATAAAGACAATAAACGCTCCCACGGCGAACCCGACGACGATGGATCACCGAAGGAGACACCAGAACCGGTTTGTTTTGCATAATCAGCGCAATATATGATCGTCTGGTAGAGTATCTGAATGAGTGTGTGTGTTTGTTGTGAGGAACAATCCTCCCGCTTTCTTTACTCTCAGGACCGCGACCGAGTGTATGTTTACACTCAACGATCATCGTCAGCATAAATATCATCGTTGATCACTTTCTCACAACTTCTGCTACAAGGAGAGATGATCCACAACTAGCGATCCTAAACTTTTATATTAATCTGTAGACGATGTGGACTGATTTGGAATTTGTGAATTTTGTAAAACTTTAGTGAAACTTTTTATAAGAAATTTACCATTTTCTTTGCGTATTATTAGATAATGATTTAGGGAAATCAAATGTAAGATACTGATTAACATAATAAAGTCTCATGTATCGGTCAAGCATAACACGAACTATCTCATCCACACAAGTAATAGACGTTAAGATGTAGAAGTTGAAGACAAAATGTAATCGTTAGTATAGAATGGCCTGAGCCAATAATATTTTTAAAATAAAATGACATGTTTTTAGCTGGCACGTGGTTTTCATTCGCCCGAAGCGGGAGTATCCCCTGAAGATAGTTCGCTTTATCTTTCGCTGTCTTCCCGTGACACAATCCGTTGGTTATGCCTTCCACACGCAATATCATGACTCAGCCATCGAAGATTCATTCGCTTCGGTGCATGTCTGCCTGGTATCTCCCCCTACAGTAGGTAGGTCACAGCACAGTCCTCCCCAGGGACGAGATTAGACGTGCACATTTTCGCAACATTGTCACTCGACTTTCTTGTTTTTCCGTCGCCTGAAACCGAGCGAAACCTTTCTTACTCGCGTACAGGCGTCTGACCGACTTCCCGCAGGCGAACGAAATTGCCATTTTGCCACACTGGCGCTCGTTTGCGGTGACTCGTTTTAAGAACGAAATTAGGTGAATGAAATTGAAATAAAAGAAAACTGGAGCACCTTCGTCTTTGCCAGTGCCATATCTTGCCAACCGCGTGTCGCTACTTTGTAGCCGGTCAGTGTTTCGAAGCACGACACCTTACAATCTACTCGTCGCGTTATCGCGAGGTGGAAGTGACCAAACACACACAAACACACCCTCACGAGGTTGACTTCCTTCCGTGATGCATCGCCGGCGAGCTTAAGAACCCCATGTTCCGATAGAGATTAGCTTAAAAGTAGGGCAACGGTTTGGGGTTGGTATAGAACTATGCGACTTCTTTCTTCGCCGAGGACCTTAGCCGTCCAGGTGAAACCTTTGTCGAGAAAAAGGCCACCCTCGGTTAGGGAAAAGGATAGGCACGTCGTAAAAAAAGAACTATTTTCACGTAAGCCAAGTCGTTTAAGATTATTTCGACCCTCGCCGCCGCGGCGAGGCCTCCTTCGTATAGTGATTTTAAAATCACCGAAAATGGATGTAATAAGCACTGAAAATATGGCTCCGGTAGAAGTGACGTAGCTCGTACCAATCCGTTGCAGACTGTCGCCTCGGGAGTTCGGAACCCTTGTTTACGAGTTTATTTGCCAACCAATTACTCACTCACCCTCGCCTCTGCTGTACGCAGGTACTTACACACTCGAACCAAAACCCGATAATGTGCAAAGTAGGGCAAGAAGTCCAAGACCAGACAGCCTCTTTATGGGCACAGGAGTTCACCGCCCAAAATCGCCTTCCGCGCGGCGGACGAAGCGTCGATTCTTTCCATGTAGCCTCCAGGTGCAGGATGTGTCATTCAAGAAGGGTACAGAGGACCGGCGAATCGTGTCGTGCCATAAAAGCAGAATAAACCTGCAACGACGTGGTTCGTTTCAGAGGCAAATCTCAGCAAGTCTCGCACATGATGTTCCTTCTCGTGTGTAGGAGGGCGTTATGAATAACGTGCCCAGAAGGCACCACTTGTCTACTCCATTGTGACAAGTTTTTCTTGCGTCGAAAGCCGCTCAAGACTCTTGTCTAGGCCTTCCTGAGGAAGCCGCTTTCTGTCGTTAATTACATGGAAAACGTATGTATGAGATGCGGCAGATGAAATCTGCTGTGCATATCTCTGTACAACGGAAGGTAGATGGAATAACATATTCGTTTCATGAATTCAAAAAATTGTATAAAGCCATTTTTAATCATCACTTAATTCAGTTTTGATGCTAATTTTTAAAAGCGAACCCAGCAAACTCTCAGATTAAATTTAAAATTCGTTAAGAACGCGAGTTTATCATTAATACAGAAAAAAAAAATCCTCAATTTGTACTAAACGGGAAAATTATTTTATGTTGCCTCACTCCAGAGAAATGATAATACAATGTATGTGCGGCGATAATAGCCAGTCGGCCGGTAAAAAGTCGATGCCGGCACGACGAAAGCATAAATCATAAAGTACGTTGACACCGAAATGTGTACTACCGCGTCCATGTGTAGACCGTTGTTTAGTTTACTACCAACCAGGCCGGGAAAACGCCGTGGTTCCACGAGGTCAACCACGCGCGGCACAAGCTAAACCGGCGGACGACTTTTACCGCAAGAATTTTTATTCGCTTTTTCGTTCTCTTGTTACTCCTCCATGTGCCGTTTTTTTTTTGAACTGGCTCTCGATATGGACTCCAGTCACGAATTGGCGCTGAAGACGAGGCGCTAACCTTTCCTTGGAGAACGGAATGGCTAATAGGTACGAGGAGACAGAATGGTTTCGGCGAGAAGTTCTTCAGCGGGGCGGGGGGGGGGGGGGATACTTCCAGTGGCAATTGGGATCAACTGGTTGAGTCATAAATGGGCAACACCACCCTCCTTCGCTTCCCAATGGATGAACCGCCTTCAAGTAAGGCAGTATCGTCCACGTGCCGTCTCGTAGTTCAACCGAGCAATTGCAATGCCGGTGACTGGTAAGAACTGCCTTGCGCCATTGCGATGGCGATGAAATCACGACGGAATTTCTAATTACAAATCGCAAAAGCTTGTGCCAACGCGGTAGTACTGGTATTTTTGCAATGCACATCAAGCAAAGGTAACGAATGCGGAATAAGATTAGCAAAACTGGAAACCTGAACCTGAACAGTTAGGTACAAAGCATAATAACAACGAAAGAAAGGCAAGTCGAGGATAAACTTTACTCAAAGATTTTGAAGTGAAAAACAAACAGAACTTAAACACTTATGAATAAGAATAGAATGGTCTTATTTGATAAACAACAAAATTAACGGTCTTTATTATTTTTTGGTATCAAAATGTAGTGTACCAAAGTTATTCTTCAACCACGTATTAATTGAATACCAAGCTGATCACTTGAGAATAGTAATCAGGTAAATTAAATTGACAAGTTCTTCCTGCGGCAAAGTTTATTCGAAAACAATTTGGAGAATGGAAAGTCTTAGGAAAAGTAAAGTTTAAAAAATACTACTGTATCCTCTTCGTTAAACTGCTCTAACAAACCAAACGAAGAAGTAACAAACAATTAAAAAACTAAACGGACGGACGTCATTAACCTAGAAGTTACAATAATAAAGTAACGAGGCAAGAAGGAAAACAAAACATCTGTTTGTCCGCGATCGTTTGCGTAAATCGCACAACGAAACGGGGCTAGCAAATGCTTCGCGACGGACCCGGTGACATCCTTCATCAATCATCGAACGTCCCCAAAAGTCCCAGAGACCCACACTCCCTCCCTCCTAAGTGCCGTCCGGTTGTTATGACGGATAGATTTGGCTTTCCCTGTGGGGAAGTTTGTGCCAAAACATGCGAACGATGTGCCTGCCGGTGGTGGGGTTTCCGTTCTGTACCCGACCCCTACTTGCCACCGGTAATGTAACCGATCCTAGGCACTTATTAACTTGCTGCCTTAAAGGTAACCGCCAGGGGGTGGTTTCTTTCTGACTTGACAAATGGAGAAAGTTGCGATTGATCGCACCATTGGGGAGGAAATTTATTTCGCATTTTCATTCATAAGACAGCACCGCCTCCCCGCCTAGGGTTGGGAGGGAAAATGACTGATGAAAACGAGAGAGCTGCATGTGCACCCATTAACAACATCATTGGGGCACTACTTTCCTTCCGACCTGACGTCGATAACTTTCATTGAATGAGCGAAATTGAATCCAAAAATAGCATTTATTATCCGCAGCTAATGAGGAAAAGGTTGGCACATAAAAAAAAGTAAGAAACCCTTCCGCAATGGGTCCGATGGTTTCGATAAGGCCCATAAGAGCACCACATTTTCTCTGCACCCCATTAAATAGGGGTGTGCCGGTAAAGCACAATAACTCAACGACAGCGATCAACGTTTATCGTGTGCCAGCCATTGCACTTGTGGCCGCCCGCTGATAAGAACGGGGGTCGGTTAACCCCAAATACCACCCGAGAGACATGCAAAGGCCAAGGTTTCACCACCTTGCATTGAACGAACCTGTTACCGTGCGGATCAAACAAAAATAGAGGAAAGACCAACCCGAAGGCCCCAAATAATGGTTCAACCACGCTTTTTTGGAAAGATTTCCCAATATCAACAGTAAAAGTGCTGGCGCGCGGTTTCGCGTTTTGCATGCAACTTGATTGGCAGTTTGCCGGATTTAATTAGATAAATGATCGAAATTGAGATTCTAAAAAGGCTCCTCAGCTAGTTTTTTTTTTTGCAAACCACCGAACGGAATGGGTTTTCACGTTCCGAGTGTGTGGCATGGGGCGGCACGCACACAGAAAATAAAACACAACCCACCGGCACCGGCACGAACCACGCCGAGTTTGGCCAGACACGCAGATAATTTTGTGCAAATTGAGATTTGAAAATGAAGTGAGAAAATCCCACCCAGTGAAAGGATTGGACCCCATTTCAAAAGAGGTATCATTTAGAGACATCTTTAATTGGTTTTGCCATAGTTTTCCTTTTGGTTTTTCTTGTTGAACCAAGGTACGTGCAGCGAAAGGGCCACAAATAATTATCATAATTGAAAAACGGCATGGCTTAGCCTAAAGCGAACCCTTTTCATAAAACATAAGTACGTAACGGTTGTGTGACCGTTAAACTTGAGCGGTCATTATTGTTAAAATGGATAAATACTTGCCAAAAAGACTTCTGCAAATTTTATGACGAACCTTTTCCTTACTTTCTTTAAAACCCCGTAGGAAATACGTTCCCCATAAATTTATTTCAATCTGGTATTTTAATTAAAAATAAATTTAATAAAACCTATAAAACCTAACAAAAGATACCTGGTACAACAAAAAGATAAAACTTTACTTTGTCGAGGCAAAACAAAAATAAGTAAAATGTTCGAGTAATGAAGTAAAAAACGAACGAACGAAAAAACATTCTCATGCGAAAGAGAATACTTAAAATTAAACAAAAAATGAAAGCAAGATAAAAATACTCGTTAAAACTCCTTGCAGAGTGGTGGTGTAATAATCGAGAAAACAGAAGGCATCATAAACCTCTTCTAATCTCGCTCCATCAGAGCCACGGGCGCCGCATCAACTTGGCACACCCAGAACATACACAAAAACACATACACTTGAGTGAACTACTGCTGGCCACAAATCACTCCCGGCCCCTATCTAACAACCCGCCAACCGAACGCATCCGGTGGGAAGGGCAGGTTGCATGAGATAAACGTGGACGGATTGTGGACACGGATTTGTACCGACATTCAGGTACGGGGTACCGTGCGCACGGGATGTCCTCCTGCTGTCCGGAAAGTTTCTAGGTCAGCAGCAGCAACATGACTGCTCGCTTGTGTGTTTCCCCACGATGTGTGTTTTTTTCTTTTATTTCTATTTTTTCGAGGAAACCAAAAATAGAACATTCTGCGCGGGGAAAATCTTCCCATTTTGGAGTGTTAAGGTGTCGATGTAGGAATGCTATCGAACCCGACAGCAAGGGGAGGAGAACATAACTCGATGACAAGACAATAAAAGGCGAACCATTAGACACGCCTGAATGGGTGGCAAACAACTAATAGAAGAAAAAAAATGAATGCAGCAATCTCAATCACAGCAAAACAGCGGGATGATGCTGGTGTATGCGATATGTGTTCTCGCCGTTACACAACAAGTTCAACCGAGCGTCATACTAACGACATGTGACGAAGCGTTGGAGATCTTACTAGAATTTCCAACGAACTCCAGCTTGAGAGCTTCACGACAGATGGAATTCATAAAAGTCAGCTTTGCTTAAGGTGTTGAAATGTGACATTTTTACAGGCGATGAGCGCCGTTTCTTTCCAGAAAATCTGTCCATAAAAATGATGCTGTGTCATAGACATTTCAATTATTTTAACATCGCGTCCCCCATTCTAGCTTTCGAATCGCTCGACAAAAATGTGAGTCCCGGCGCTGGTGTTGCACTAGGGCGCGGAGGGCATAAATCTTCCCGGGAAGCCACTAGTATGCGGTACGGACCAAATCAGTATGAACTAGATTCATGTCCATCGTTCGGTCGCATTCTTGAACTATTTAAGTTTATCTATCTCCCGTCGGCCAGCTGGCCTTTAGACGGGGAATGTGGTTTCGGAAAAAGAGGGAGCGCATTGCTAATCTTTCCTAGCGGTCATGAGCGATAATTTAGCCGCAAGAGTGAATGTGTAGGTAATTAGTCGTCTGCCCTGTTTGTCGCTCGAGGGGGCACGATGTAGAACGCGCGCGCATACCGTCTCATCGCTCGTCTACTCTACGGTGGTTTTGCATTGAGTAAACAACTTGCAACCGGAAAGGAAAACCTTGTGTGCGTTTCACAACCTTTTCATCCAAAGGTATTGGCCCACCCTTCGCCGGATGGACCACAAACACTTTCATTCGAAAGACATCCGGCGGGATGTGGGGGGGTACGACGGAGCGGGGGGTTTTGCCGCCCGGGGGTGCCATTTTTCCTCTCCGTTCTCACGTGTCTCCGGAAAGGGAAATGCCATTGAAACGAGCCCCTAGGGAACGGTGCGAGGCCTAAAAGAAAATAAGGAAAACGCACTGGGGCGCAGGAGCGTCGGGGCCGAACTGGAGGAAAAACGCTCCTGCCCGCGCAAGGTGGCGTAGGGTGGGTGGGTTAAGGGCGAAGGGCCAAATGGTGGGGCACGAAGAAGGAGAGAGGGAAGTGCCCAGGGATGGTACGCACGCAATGTGCGCGCACACGGTACATTTTTAGAATCTCCTTGACATCGACGGGAAGACGTCGACCGGCGTCGAGGGCGTCCCATGCCACAGGGAGCATACGGGGCGGTATAATACTCCCCACAACAACAACAATGACAACATCATCTCATGCCGCGACCGATGCGATTGTGTTGGTGTGCCGGAGATGACTTTTTGCTACACTGGTTAAAAGCGCGTGGCTTTCGGAGTGCTTCAAATTCCATTGCCCGCCGCCGGAAGGGACCGTGCAAGGCGGGGTGGCGTTTTCTTCAAACGCCGATGACAATATAGCAGTCGCAGCATAAGCATTCTCGGGGAGGCGAAATACTTTCGCATGCACAGCAACACATCATCGCCGGATGTCCGGATGAGTGGCGCTCGTGAACGGGGGACCCATAACGCCATCAAAACTAGATTTTCAAAAGTCCACAGCCATAAAGCGCAGAAACAGAAGGAATGTCCAGCTCTGTATGCGTGCCTACTGCTGACGAATGACGACGACGACGACGACGAGGTCCATGATGATGATGATGATGATGAGCGTTCGATGGATGTTGGCGAATTTGGCACAAATGGTGGTAGGCCAACTTTCTTTTTCGCGTTTTCCATTGCCACCGCCGCCCGCCCTTACTCGACCCAGCGCTCTTCTTCCTCGTTTGCATGCCGTCGACCACCAACCAGCGAAACCTTTCTATTTCTTCTCCACTTTACAGAAATCGCTTACGACGGTGCGATTCTGTGTCACTGCTGCCTTTTTCTGATGATGCGGTTTTTATTGCTCGCACAAACAAACGACGAGCCCGCAAAAAACATCCAAAACTGGCAAATGCCATATGACGGAGCAAGCGGTTACACTGCCTGTGAAGGACGTGGGACGACTTCTTCCACGGAGAGCCATCTTCGATGACCTTTTTTTCGGCATTTGATGCTGAAGGAAAGAATTATGGTTCATCGGAAATACAGCCACAGATGGAATATGATGCTTTTGGATATCTCTCAAAATGGTCACCACCGGGTAGAGATTCTTATGCGCGCACATTCCACCTTTTCCTCCTCCTTGTCGTGCATTTTGTTTGCTCTCCCACAACCCCCTCAGGCGCTATCCTTTGAGTAAACATAAGAATTGCTTTTCTTTTCGATCTCATCCCATCTTCCCACATCACACAAGGAGGCTACGATTTCCTTTTCCTCATTTATGTTGCATTTGCCAACCGGACGCGGTTTAGCTTTTCTTTTTGGGCCACACAACATACAACACAGCGACTCGCGGAGCACCCATACAAACACACGAGCATACCAGCGCCTGCTTAAACACACAACAAAATGGGTTTTTCTTTTCCATTTTTACCGGGAGTTGAAAGGAGGAGTAGGGAAGCTTTTCCTTTTGCTTTTTCACATCGCCATAAAGGTAATCTAGCTGAGGCACCTCACCGAAGGGGCGGGCTACGAAAAAAAGCAAGGTGTATCCTTTCCCAAAACGTTGAACGCTATTTTGCCGTTTCTTACCTTGCGAATGAAATGGGCACAAGTGCACGGGATAATTAATAATGCAACGCCGATGTCTCTTCCAGTGGCGCCTGACCAGCTACAAATGCACACACGGTGGTAGCTGGCTCACTACCGGTACGGTAATAGTAACGGTTTGGCCGAAACACTTGATTGAACACACCCGCACGCTTTGTACAGAAGGCAGGAACAAAAAAATAACTTTACTGATAATTATCTCCGCCCTGTTGGGAAAATTTTGCGCCGGACGAAGCAGAACAAGACGGGCGTGGATGTAGATGCTGCTTTTGAGCAAAGCAGCCACTTTTTACCACTTTCCGGTTGGCCACTACACTAAAGGGAACACAAAACTGCACGCACACTTTACACAGATAAGTGACAACAAAAATGCAGACAAACTCGCACCGAAAACCGTGCCGGACTTGTGGGGAGAAACTATGTTTTCCCCGGGGCTCGTGATGATTGTGGACAAATTGATGCTCGCGCGTTCCCCGGATATGTGTCTTCGATGATTCTTCTGAACTGCTGAAGTGCAAATCAGGTGTGCATTGTTTCACCAACACCGAACGACGACCGGAGCAGGCGAGGACGCGAAAAAGATCAAACTAATCCTGGACAGCGCTACACTAGAACCACCATTGTTTTCACCGTTTTCCTGCGCTCGCTGATACAGCAGTCGCTGCACACGGAGGAAATTGGGAAATTAATTCGACCCCTTGCAGCCAGATCCGATCAACGCCCTCAACTCTTTGCACGACACAAACCGACACGTCTTTCCGCACCGAAATTTGTTCCAACACTGACAGTAGTGTTGGCAGAATCGGGATTCAAAAGGTTCGAAGATTCGATCCCTAGAGGGATTCTAAAGATTCGAATCCCATTTGACGGATTCTAAAGAGTTGATGCGATTGGGATTCGAATCAGATTTGATTTGTTTGGGACTCGGTTTGATTTGATTCAAACTTGATCTGAATCTACAGGCTGGCCCCGTTTTACGGCCCCTTATGGGACTGTGACAGCGCCGTTAGAGCGAGGCCAGGGTCCAAAAATTTCCATGCAAAAACATGTATCCTACGTTTATAATACCTACTCAAGGCTTCCGTTTATAAGTCCATGTTTGAATCTTCTGTCATACAAATTGCATTGAATCGTATGAGTAAAGAACACGGACCGCTACTATAAACTAGCTTCGAACGATTTGTCAAACGACGTTAGGCGAGGCCGAGTAACGGCGGGGCCAGCCTGTATTTGAAATTGATGTGATTAAATTCATACACGAAGTGAGTCGTATTAGTCACGTAGCGAGTCGATGTAGAGACAATGGGTCTTAGTGATTGATTTGGGAGCCAGAATAGGGTATGAAACCCCAAATTATGTTTGGCAGACTGGGCAGGAGAGTTTCACGATTAAACTAGCGATTGAGCTTCGTTTACCATCCCCTTGAGAAACAAGAATCACTGCGACTAATTTACCGTGACTGCGGAGATCAACATTTCCATACGCTATGACATGGATACTTGTATATCAACTTGTATATACTTGTATGATCAACAGACTACCTACAGCGGTGAACCTCACATCGGATATGTTGAGCATGCTTTAGCTTGATGGATGGAGCAAGAAGCGAGTTATCAGTGGTGTTCTGCTTAGGAATTAGATAAGGATAACTGATTTCTAGACCGCCTTTGGTTTGTTGATCACTACGACTGTTTGACGGATCTGGATTCGGATTTAGTGATTCGAGTGACAAGTATAGATTCAATATCCCCATCACTAGAACGATGCCGATAGCACAGCTTGGCATAAACAAACTTCAAAAACCTTGGTAACAACTTGCAATAATGGCTGAAATAGCCAATTTGTTGATAACTTTTTAGTTCCTTGGCCAATTTTTGCAAAAGACCCCTCAAATGAAAGGCCTTTTGAAGAGGCGCAATTTTGTCGGAGATAAAATTTCACCATCGTTTCTTATTTATAAGATAAACATGTTAGGGCGAAAAGGTAAAGCAACCTTGAAGTTCGATTTTATGGTAACGCAGGTAACGCTGTTGGGGCTACCAGCTCAAAAGAACACGAATTTGATTTAATTTTTTCAGTCATATTAAAGTAAAATTATCCACGATTTTTCACGTAAAACGAAACGAGTGAACATCTATTTTATTGATATATTCAGACGTGGCCGTTTATTATGGATCATTCAAATAAAGCAATATGTAAACAAACCGTGCCAATTTGTCAACCATTACGAAACTACCGGTGTTTTTCACAATAAAGATCGATGGCTTTTAAAAGTGCTGCACAAATGATACGATTAGGAATACACAGTAGACAGTATGGCGTGTCGGTAGTGAGGAATTTATGTTCAAAACCAAACCAAAGACAGGCCGAACTTATGGCCAGAAGTTTACCTAAACGGATGGCTCTACCTGGCGTACAGCATATCGTAGTTGTATCGTCCGGGAAGGGTGGCGTAGGTAAAACAACCACGGCAGTAAACTTGGCGGTCACACTGGCAAAACACGGTAAAACCGTGGGCCTGCTGGATGGAGACATTTTCGGTCCATCCGTGCCGAGAATGATGAACATCAGCGAGGCCCCGTTGGTGGATGAGCGGAATATGATGGTCCCATTGCTCAACTTTGGTGTGAAATGGTATAATTTAAAACGCTATAGCATAAGACTTGAAATGAGTAATGAGGCAAACAATCTCGTTTTAGCTTATCCATGGGCCTACTGGTCGAATCTGGGCCCGTGGTTTGGCGTGGCCCATTGGTGATGTCTGCCATTCAGCGACTTCTAAAAGGGGCAGCTTGGGGTCCCTTGGATATCCTGGTCGTCGATACACCACCCGGAACAGGCGATGTCCATCTTTCGCTCAGCCAGAACGTTCCCATCGACGGGGTGGTGCTCGTAAGCTCTCCGCAAGCGGCAGCGTTAGATATAACTAAGAAGGGTGCCGAAATGTATCGTACGCTTAACGTACCTCTAATAGGTCTGGTTGAAAACATGAGCCATGTCGTTTGTGATAAATGCGACAATCGGATTGAGCTGGCGGACAATCTCATCGAGAAATATGTGCAGGAACTTTCGGTTGAAGTGCTAGCCAGAATACCGATCGAAAAAGACGTAATGCAGTGCTGCGATGCCGGTACGCCCGTTTGCCTGAAATTTCCCGATTCTCTATTTGCCAAATCGTACGACACCATCGCGACGAAAGTTATCGACTTTCTAACGAATAAACAAAAGCTTCCTATTTATTTCTTCTTTTTCTTGTCCTTCTTCATCTTCAACACTACCTTGTGGTAGGCTTTCTTCTTTCTCTTCTCCAAAGCTTCCGCGTACTTGCGTTTGTTAAACTTCTGGAACTCCGCATCGGCCATCAGGTCGTCGACGAGAGACTGCTTCTTGGTCTTCTTAAGTCCACGCTCGTTAAAGTGGTCCAACGGGGACTCGAGCACCGTACCGATCTCAAAGTATTTTGGAGTGCTTCGTTTCTCCACCCGACCGTATACCTTTTTCGGGTCCAGCACGGAGCGCATCCGTATCAGATCGAGCTCATTCTTCAGCTCTGGCGTCACCTCGGGAGCAGCCATGTCGAACCAATCTTTTCCCTTGGTCTTTTGGCGTTCCGCCTAGAAAATAAGGATATATGTTAGTATGTGTTTTGGCTACCTAAGGCAATGAGGTTTCTTAATGAGGTAAATCAGATTACTAAAGAGGACATCAATCGGTTCAGAGATCTCTAAAAACTTATCAAGACCCGTGCTCAATGAAAACCCTTGGAAGATTATTTCTGTGGGATCATAGCAACCAGCACATTGTTAACCTCTTCTAAACAACATAAAGTGCCCGATCCTCAAGGATCGATCATCAACAGCGTTTCACCTGCGAAGATGAAACGAATCAATGCTCGGTCCAGCTTCATTATCCCACCGGCCTTACGACAGAATGCATAGCTTCAGAAAAGAGAATCATTCCGTTAAGATTACAGTGGGAGGGCAGTATTGCGAGCACGGGTTGAGTCTGGGCAAGTTTAAAGAGTATCTAAGTAACCATTTCAGCTGTCGAATATATCATCAGCAAGGAAATCTTAAAGCACAGCTGTTTCCATAGCAAAAAAAAAAACTTTTTCTTACCCGGTTTAATTTCCGCAGTGCTGCTTCACTCATCCCCAACCGTGCAATGTTATCTTTCTTCTCAATGCTAGGTGTTAGAACGGCACTCTTCATTTCGGCATTGACATCCGTTTGATTGAGCTCATTCTTCTGTGTTATTCCCTGGTTGGTAGAACGGCCTTTCGATTTGCTTGCTCGTGTGTCTGCCCGGAAAGCGCGCACATTTTGTGATTGTTTTTTGTAATCCACGATTAAAGACATATCGTCAACGGGAGTGGTAAGTATTTTCGTAATGCTTTCACCGGGCGGAGGTAATCCTGCGTACAAAAGAGCTTCATTTAGAATTTCCTTTCGGTGAATGTAGAGAAAAATGGTAGCGTACCTCCAAAGTCGTCATCGTCGTCATCTTCGCTTTGCTCTTCCTCCTTCTTCACCTCTACGGCGGATACCGGAATAGTTCCATCAAAAACACTCACATAAGGTTTGGGAAGCTTTGGAACCGTAGGGAAATCAACACGACCCCTGTTACCGGTGTCGCCAACGGTATCGATCACGAAGAAATCCATTTTAACACTGCCGCGCGAAGAGAAACGATCGTACACTTTGCTTTTAGTACCGCATGGCGTTTGTTTACCTGAACGATGGCAGCTGTCGAGGTAAACATCTGTAAGGTTTAGATAGCTTAGCTACGCTTTTATGGCAACTTGACAGTTGTTTCGAGCGAATATATTTTCATGCCTGTATAAATTGATAAAATTGGTAATTTTCCTGTGTTCTGATAAATTTGCGGCCTTCTGCAAATTAATCTCCTTTTTTAAGGTTTGATATCTCATCTTTAAACCATTTCTAGAGGATAAAAATCGAAGATCTACCTCGCACTACCTTTCCATGCGGTCAGGTTATAAACGCCAAATTTAGCACGCCGGTTTCAGTTTCTTTTCGATTCACGAGGCAGCAGACCAGCGTTGCACAAATCGGCTCAATTCTAATTTCGTGCTCAAAGCTAGGAACAGTTCGAGTGAAAAGATGTCGAAACCACAGTATAAAGTAGCCGACATTTCGCTGGCCGATTTCGGGCGTAAAGAAATCATCCTCGCCGAGAACGAAATGCCCGGTCTGATGGCGTGCCGCAAGAAGTACGGTCCGCTCAAGATCCTCAAGGGGGCCCGGATTGCCGGATGTCTGCACATGACCATCCAGACGGCGGTGCTGATCGAAACACTGCTGGAGCTAGGCGCGGAGGTGCAGTGGAGTAGTTGCAACATTTTCAGCACCCAGGATCACGCTGCGGCGGCCATGGCAAAGGCGGGTGTTCCGGTGTACGCCTGGAAGGGTGAGACGGACGAGGAGTACATGTGGTGCATCCGGCAGACGCTGATCTTCCCGGACGGCAAGCCGTTGAACATGATTTTGGACGATGGAGGCGATTTGACCAACCTAGTGCACGCTGAGCATCCGGAGCTGCTGAAAGATATCCGCGGATTGAGCGAGGAGACGACCACCGGTGTGCACAATCTGTACAAAATGTTCCGCGAGGGTCGCCTCGGTATGCCGGCGATCAACGTGAATGATTCGGTGACGAAGAGTAAGTTCGACAATCTGTACGGCTGCCGGGAGTCGCTGCTGGACGGTATTAAGCGCGCGACGGATGTTATGATCGCCGGCAAGGTGTGTGTGGTCGCCGGATACGGAGATGTGGGCAAGGGTTGCGCCCAAGCGCTCCGTGGTTCCGGAGGTCGCGTGCTTGTGACGGAGATTGATCCCATCAATGCACTGCAAGCGGCCATGGAAGGGTTCGAGGTGACGACGATGGAGGAGGCCAGCAAGGAGGCACAGATCTTTGTCACGACGACCGGCTGCACGGACATCATCATGGGCGAACACTTCCTCAACATGAAGGACGATTCGATCGTGTGCAACATTGGTCACTTCGATTGCGAAGTGAACGTGGCCTGGCTCGAGCAGAACGCCAAGGAGAAGGTCAACATTAAGCCGCAGGTTGATCGGTACCTGCTGCCGAGCGGTAATCACGTGATCCTGCTGGCGGAGGGCCGTTTGGTGAACCTCGGTTGTGCCATGGGCCACCCGAGCTTCGTCATGTCGAACTCGTTCACCAACCAGGTGCTGGCGCAGATTGAACTGTGGACGAACCGGGAGAAGTACGAAATCGGTGTGCATGTGCTGCCGAAGAAGCTGGATGAGGAGGTAGCCGCACTGCATCTGGAAAAGCTGGGCGTTAAGCTGACCAAACTGACGCCCAAGCAGTCGGAGTACCTGAACTTGCCTGCTGAAGGACCGTACAAACCGGAACACTACCGTTATTAGACGCTGCATTTCTAGTTTGATATCAATTTCAATGTTTTTGTAACCATTTTATGTCCATCACATCAATTGAGCCAACAAAACAGATAACATCCACTGAAAAAGTCAGGAAAGACTCAATCTAAGTAAGCTGAATTATTTCGTGATTGCCATGGTGCCACTAAAGAGCTAATGTAGCAATAAAACAGTTACTTTGCATCCCTAGTTACAATCAAGTGATCGCGGACCATTTGAATTTGCACCAGTGTTTTAATTTCAAAATAAAAATATGTAAACGTTTAAGCCGCCTCGGTAAGTTTACTTACTTTTTGAAAGAACGTCATTTTTGGTACTTGTCTCAGCATAATGAAATCACACACCCTATTTTATTACTCGCTTTTGCTTGAAATGATTTATTTCACTTATAAGATAGTTATGAATGTTCCGCACTTTCGTACTCTAGATACTACGATACTGCGTAAGGTCAAGTTGGGGGGTCTTCTGTTTTTACATTAAAAATGTGCACAAGAATTTAGTATGGGATCCTCTTTTGCCTGTTGTTCTGGTTTTCCGCGCATTCTGCGTTATTTTGCCCTTGTGCCTGCATTTGCAATCTGCATACTGTAGCCGTAAAGTTAAGCATAACATTAAAACCCTATTTACATTTCCCAGATGCGCCAGGTGTGCGCATCTGAGGAACTTATCTTGTAGTTCTGCTACTTCTAAAGGTTAATGTTCGTGCTGATTTTCATTCTGCTTCGCTTCAATCAAGGAGCGTCTATATGTCGTACATATATTTTGTTGTTTTAACCACTAAGTTTCTATATTCATGTTAAATAAAAGAGCGTGACCCGAAAACGAAAAGTAACGCAACATTTGCAGCTGGGGGTTTTCTTTCTCCAGAATACTATTCAACAAACAACATATGCCCGGATACTTCTCCTCCTGCGCCGGATGTGTTGAGCATGGCCCGGGGGTTTGTGTTTTTTTCTCTCTTTTTGATTTAGAATTTAACTACATGCTTCAAAAAAATCGATACAATGCAAGTAACTCTGTACTTTTAGTAATAATAAGATAAGAAAAATAATGTTAGTCGCTAATGCAAATGAAATGCACTCCTGCTCTTGCTGCTGTTTAAATTATTCTAACGCTTACGTACTTAACTCTTACTCACCGACGACGGTCACAAAAAGTGTTCGTGCACACTTAAGTAGTCGCGGGTCGAAGAACCGGTCAGTATGTACAGTTATTAGTGCGATCGGGGCGGTTTCAAATGGAAAAACATCCTTGCTTTTCCTTTGTCCACCATGAACAGATTGATATGCTCGCGCGTATTCGAGAGCAGATATAAATGAACAAAAATGATAGAATAATTGAACCATTAGTGACCGTTCAACAAACGACCTGGGCCACATGTTGCTTACTTTACAGAATCAAAATTCATAATACGTACTTACAAGGGAAGGTTAATGTCTTAAAATGTGTTTTCATACCGCAGTTTTAGGTGTTCTTCTTGGAGAACTGCTTGTTTAAAATCATCAATCGAATAGGGAGAGTGCGCTCTTATCCTGTCGCACACCATTCGCGATCGTCGATCGTCGTAAGATCAAGCTTGCATGACTTCTGAGTGGGAAAAACCTGAACCTATGGCCTAACGTTCAAATTTCAATACATTGCGATGTACATTCCTGGAGGACAGTTTTTGTTTTTTTTTTCTTACGCCGGGTTTCGGGGATCTATAACGCGTTTTCGCATTTTGTAGGTGCTACAAAAATTCTTATAGGTTACTTACTACTTCTCTAATTATGTTTTTAAAGAATTTTATCATCCGTCACAAAATGCATCCCCTGCACTTTCTTTCGCCCTGCATCCTATTTGGATGCAGAATTCCATCCGCAACCGATTGCTCTTGTAACTTTTTTTCCAGTAGCGGAGTTCTTTACATTCCGGTGATAATAACTTCCCGAGACTTTTCATCCATTTCGATGATTTCCTCCTTGTGCACCACTTGGGTTGCTTGTTGCTGCTGATTCTGGTGCAGCGGAGTCGTTTGCCCTGGAAAGGAAATGCATTTGGCGTTAGGATTCATCCTTAAGGATTGATTTATAGAATCGTTTGAAACCATACCGTATTTCTCGTGAATACCACGGTGTCGCTTCAGTGCGAAACGATCGGCAAAGGCAGCAGAACAGATGTCACACTTGAACGGCTTCAAACCGGAGTGTACCTATAATGGTGAAACAATGGTGAAAAGCACAACCGTTTAGTATCGGAGAAGATTGTAATGTTTTTTTTTTGTGTCACACACTTACCTTTTCATGGTTCTTTAAATGAGCCGCCTGACTGAACGCCGACTGACAGCGGTTACATTTGTACGGCTTTTCACCGGTGTGGATCCGCCGATGGTTCCAAAGGGTAGCATGGCGTGCGAATCCTTTGTCACAGACCTGGCAAGGAAGGAAACGGCGTTAGATCATTAAACAGATCGAAGATCGAAACAAACTCAATTAAACTGCTTGAGATAATGACTTTGAAGTCTTTTAATTCAGTGATCTTAAGTTTAGTTTTTACTATACATACCTCACAAACGTATGGTTTTTCTCCGCTGTGGGTTCGCTCGTGGTTCTTCAGATGCGGCGACTGCGAGAACTGCATTCCACAGGTTCCACATCTGTAACGGGATAAAGAATTATGGTTAGTAGTTCGAGAACCGAGACTCCGGACAACTTCCGCTGCACAAATGCACTTACTTGTACGGCTTTTCTCCCGTATGGATGCGCATATGGTTCTTCAGGTAGACCGCCTTCGCGAACGCTATCCCGCACACGTTGCACTTGTAGTTCTTTTCGCCCGTGTGCAGCTTCTTGTGCGACCAGAGGCTGGAGTAGCGCGAAAAGCGTCCTCCGCACGTGTTACAGGTGAACGGTTTTTCGGGCCTAACATAAGAAGAAAAGGGGAAAAAAGAGACCGAACCGATTAATTATCGAAAAGAACTTGCTCCCAACTTGCTGCCAAACAAAAAGGGGATACCCACTGGGGATGTACTTGCGACTGGTGCATGTGTTTCTTCTGGCCACCAACTATAATTACACCAGAACCGTTACATTTGTTACATTTTGTGACAGTTGCTAAATTACGTTTTTTAACGGGATGCGCATTCTGCTGCTGCTGCTGCTGTTGTTGCTGCTGCACGATCGTTTGCTCGGCCTTGATCGAGTGCATTTGCTGCCCCGTGGGCATCAGCGAGTCCATCGACGAGTTGCTGTTCGAGGCGTTCGGTATTTCACCGATCTCGAACTTAATGTCCCCATCGGGTGCGACAAAGATTTGTGTGGCTGTGGAAAGGATAACGAAAGGGCTTTAGATAATCTTCTTCTGCACGCCGAATGGCCTTGTCTTGTGCTTACTTCGTGCCGGCACCGTTTGTGCTCCATCGCTGTTGATGCACGTTTCGCAGCGGATCAGCTTGGGGCCCTTCCGTTTCGGGTTGGTGTGTATTGGTCCATTGCAGGAGATACATTTCTGCGCTTTATCACCCTTCGCCGTGTGGGTAGTGACCTGTTGTTGTTGTTGCTGCTGTTGTTGTTGCTGCTGTTGATGTTGTTGCTGCTGTTGCTGTTGCTGCTGCTGTTGCTGTTGTTGTTGCTGTTGGGCTTGGGCTTGTGCCTGCGCTTGAGCCTGTTGCTGCTGCTGTTCCTGGGCATGCTGGAGCTGCTGCTGTGGCACCGGATCGAGCGCCTCGGTGGCAACGATCTGAATCTGGCCCAGGTTTTGGCCCGTCTCCGAGATGAGATTTTGTGACTGCGTAACCACCGTGATGGCATCGGACGTGGTCTCACCGTCCTGATTGTGGGTACGCTTGTGATGATTCAGCAGCGTCAGATGATTGAACATCAAACCGCACACGTCGCACTTGAAGCTGATGTTCGATATGGTGTTCTACAAAGGGAATAAAGTAGGAATCATTCATGAGTTGTCCCGTTTGCAAAGGACAAAAACACACTCGTACCGTGATGGGCTTATTTACCACAAGCTGCCTTCCGTCGACGGTTATCCCGGTCACGCCGTTCGCTATCGGCATCTGGTTGACCAGGGCGCAGTTGGCGTACCCGAACGGTTGCAGATACTGGACCGTTTTCGTGTCATCGGACAGCTGCGCCAGGTTCACGGTGCTCAACGCCTAGGGGAAAAAGCGCGGAAGAGAAAGACCATCAGCATGCCGCCCGTGCGTGTGTAAAAGCGTGTTGCCAACCGCCAGGGACGTTACCTGCGACGTTGGCGTTAGCTTTTGAATCATATTCACATTGGCGTAAAAGGTGGAGAACTCCGGTGCCTGCTGGTTCGTCTTTTGGCCCTCCAGTTTGGTGCCCTTGTTGATGTCGGTGGTGGTGGTCTGGTACTGTATGCCGATCGGGGTTCCCGTCGCCGTCTGGATGTTGTTGGTGGTAAACATTTTTACTCGCGCGCTGGCGTTACTCGCTCGTAACACACTCTCTCTCTTTCTCTAAAGTTTTATGATCGCGGTCGATCGCGTAAGCATAGCTTTTCCAGCGACGTCTCGATCTGTATGGAGAAAGAAAATAAACGTACATTAAAAATAAGAAAAATGTTGTTGATCAAGATCGGGAACGAGCATTTGACAAACTGCCAACCAACATTCCATCACGTGCTGCTTCATTCATTCAACGGCAGTGAGCCGTGTGGGTTATGTTATCGAAGTAAGCTACGATCAAAGTTATAGTAGGCCTTTGGTCGCTGCATGGATACGCATTCGGAAACCTTCTGACGCCATTCACTCCGCGCCATAGGACACATTTTCAAAGCGTTCACAACATTTTCAGGTTGAGGCGTCTCGCGAATGTCGCCCGGGTAAAGACATGGGTTTTGAAAGTAAACGCGGGGCTCGATTTCACCTTGTACGCGAAGGAATGAAATATTTTTGCTTGACTCAATATTCCAAGCATTTGTGCATTGCCTTTAACCAACAGTTTTACAACCCATTGTTACAATTGTCTTGGTTTACAGGCGTTGGGCGCTTTAAGGTTTTTAAATTACCCTCCAGAAATAAATTAAATGGACATCTATAAAGCGTGTTCTGCGAAACATAAAAACTCTGCATGGAAAAAACGTAAATAAACCGCGAATTTACTTTATCGCACATGGCGCGTGATTTTTCTCCTGCTCTTTTGCTTAAGCACATTTTTGTTGCTTTCTTCTTAGAAAGAGAAGACGCACGGTGGTACATTGTCTTTTTGTCTAAACCTCTCAAATTGGCACCGTTTCGGAAAAAAGGATGGATGGGTCGATCGCGTGCATCGTACTCCGTCGTCGATGGTGGCGCAGGGAAAAGAGAAACGGCACCGATTTGCCCTCTTGCTCGTGGGGCAAGAGCAGGGTGGCTGCCGATGTGCCGGTGGAGGTGGTGCACTGGTGGAAGCAGCACACGCATATCACCACCACCACCATCAGCCCACCTTCTTTGACGGTCCACAAGCGGCTTGTATTCGTTCCTTCCCTTTTCTTTGTAAAATTTCTTTTTCCCGAAGGAGACAAAAGTAGAACGCACAGGCGACTGCGATATTTGTTGTCGGGCCAACGCAAAACTGTTCAGCCTCCCGCGCTGTTTGTGGCGGATTCAAGAAAGCGGAACGAGCGAGAAAGGGGCCGCGAAACGGGATGACACCACGCGTTGGCACCTCGAAAAAATGGTCATTCTCTCAACCGGAGGACTGCATCAGTCACAGTTGTTCGAGAATGCGAGCTGTAAAACTTCACTTCACACCCCTAGAGGGGCTTACTTTACTAAAACGAGTAGATTAGTGCATCTGGGGACTACTTTACCACTAGTTTTCTATCGCGAAACAGTAACGCACTGGCGGCTGACGTATGAACGGAGCAGGCGTTGGTTGCATTGAAAGCGTTTGCCCGACTCTAACCAAATTCCGCTTCCGTTCATGCGGCCATTTGCTAACTCGCTCTTGCGCTTTGCCCACTGCGCCAATGCACGTACACAAGCGTACGCGCGAACGTCGAAACGACGTGCCATGCACGCATACACTCTCGACGGCGGACGAGAAAAGCAAAAATCTGTGACGAAACCGAGGCGCCTACTTTAGGACATCTTGATCTAGAAACTTTCAGTCGCAGTCCCTGGGGTAGCATTTGCAAATTTCGAAACATAGCTACTGCATGCGATGTAGTTGAGGGCATAAAAGTTTAAGCAGCTTTCGAGTGAATCGATTTTTCAGCAGCTCTGCCGCCATTCCCCGAGTCTCATTTGCCAAGCCGTCCCGTGCCTGGCGGTGGCGTAGCACCCCACGGGGTCTAGCGCGCGCTTGGGGGTGCTCCATATGCTTCATACCTTTCTGGCGGCAGTTTGCACAGCCGGATGACCAACGATGATTTCGGTGGCCAAAACAAATCACTTTATTCGATCGACAACACACTCTTCTGCGTCCCCGTTCCGAGTTTCGTTTCGAATCACCACGAACCGTCTTTTGTCTCACTTTAATATGGCGGCGGTTGCTAGACACCGTTTCACTGTACTGGCACTGAAAAAGAAGCACAACGATAAGCGACACGACTGTCAGCCCGCATGAAAGGGAAAAAGTCGTCTGTACCGTTCGTGGCTCCGCAAGATGCGCTTGCGGGTCACATTCGCGCGACGGCCAGACGAAGAGAGCACACGAGAGAGCGAAAGAGCACGAGAGCCAATTTGGTCGAAGAAGAGATACTGATAGTGCGAAACAAAGAGAGAATGTTGAGAAGTAAAGCGAATCGACGTTTCTCTCCCTCCTATTTTGCTCTGAGCTCTTCTCGACGCGTATTTCCTTTCTGATGTTGTTAAACAATGGCTTTTATGTCGAAATGTGAAATGCTGGACATTTAATTTTCTGTGTTGTTGCCAGCATAAAGCATATCTAAGCAGACGAAGAAATAATCTTAGCCTTGATATTGATTTATAAAACGCTGTATCCTTAAATCTCTGGAGTAATGGATCCAGCAAAGTAAACGTATAGTGACAGTCCAAGCTCTACAGGGTTTTTCAGTGAAATCGTTGAGCAGATATTTAAACTTCAATACGAATCGTTTCAATCTTTTCGAAAACACGTTATCGTGCTTTCCTGGTTATAAACGCAGTTGAATGTTTGTTTTAAAGAAAGTTTGATTGATAGAACGCTTTAGCAAGCTGTGGCGATCCTCCGGGAGCAGGTAATATTTCGTTCTCAATATTTTCACCGGGTTGTGCTTTCAGGGTGCTGTGAGTGTTTTCACTGGGAACTTTTGACTACAGCAACGAACTTTTAACATACATTTTGATTTTTTAAATTGTTTTGGAAGTTTCCTTATCGCTTTATACCGAGGGAGAAATTATAAAAACTCCACAATTGTCAGCAACCGTCAAACTATTATGTTTTCATACATGACTGTTAGTTTTAATGATTTTTTTTCAAAAACCTGCGGGTATTTGACCAAGTAATGATGCTTGCAAGTGTAGAAATTCAGGCAAATTATAAATGCAACAGTTTTCCTTAAAGAATTGCAAATACGCAGGCTTGAAGCCTTCCTAAAAGCAATACGTTTCAATTGTCCTAAATATACCGTGCAAAAGATGCATCTCGATCGCATTCACGCAACGCTTTCCAACATGTGCACCGAAAATCTCGTGTTTCTGTTGCATATTTCATCGCCGGCTGGAATTGGAGCGTGTAAACAAAAGACCACGGTATTCCGTTTATTTTAGTTTCGTTTGTTGCTTCCTCCTAGTTGTTCCGCTCATCAACTCATCTGAAGAAAGCTCGCACCTGATCTTCCAAGGTAGATTTGCTAGCTCGCGCAAAAAGTTTCGCGCGTGCAAGATCGATCCAAGACGGTAGTGCTTTCAAGATGCTAAGAACTTATGTGCTCTGTCGTTGGCGTTTTTCCCTACCCACCAACCGGGTCGGTTGTCTGTTCCCCTAAACCTTCCCATCGTTGTGATCTCCTTCAACAGTTTCACAACAACAGCTGGAACGTCGGTTTCTTACCTTAGTGACCGTTTAAGTTCCTTCAAGTGGGACCAGTTCGAGTACCGCGAGCTGGTCAAAATCGATTCCTTTCTGTGGCCATCGGGTGGTCGCGTGATCGCGGTTCTACGGAATGTAGACCAGCTTCGGAGCTTATGAAGCGCTGAACCTCACGGAGCGAGTGGAAAAGCAACAAATTTCATTCGTTTTCGTTAGCCCCTGCATCTTGGAAGCTCGCGACCGAGACAGAGACCGAGCGAAACGCGCGCGACTTATAGGAAAAGAAGAGAAGATAGATAAAAAGGTAGAAAGAAGAAAACAGTGATCTGGAGAAGGAGGTTTGCGTCTCCAAGACGCGGCGCGGTTCGTTCGGTCGTATTTCTCGCGCAGTAGTCAGTGCTTGCCAGTCGAGCAGTTTATGTTGTTCCGCAGGCGACGTGTAAAGTTCGTGGTGCGTTTTTTGCTCGCGCTCGCTGTTCGAAATAAGATTCTTTCCACTACGGTGGACCGTCCGGGGGGTTCGTCGCCAGTGCGTCGCTGGCCGGTTGTTGAGCAGGGAGTCTTCCAGAACTTGAAAGCCTCCGTTCCGTTTCGGTTCCGCGAGTGTTTGGTTCGCCAGTTACCGTGGCAGCCAAAGTTGCATCGTTGCAGGTTGGTGCAGTGTGCGTTTTTTCTTCCCTTGCATTTGCGTTTGTTTAACTGTACTGTGCCAGTGTGTTTCTATCGCGTCTTGTGCCGTGCTAGCCGTCTTGTGCCGTGTGTATCAGCTCTCTTCTAGTGCCCCGTGCAAAGGTGTGCATTTCTGTACGTTCTCGTCGTCGTGTGCCGTACCTTTTTCTTAACCTTTTTCGCCGTGCCCTGAATTCAAGTTGTTGAAGTGGTGAAGTTCATAGTGCATCTGCATACGCAATACGGTGTTCGCGACGTTTGTTTCCTTGGCGACAAACAAACCACCAACTCCTTCCGAAACTCAATGCCAAAACAACGGTTGCTGCGATCTCACCCGCAGAAGAGGTAAGTCGAAAGCGCCTAGCATATTTATCATTCCTCGTCGTTATCAATTCACATACAGCATCAGCCTTAAAGAAGAGGAAACCACCGATTTTTATGTGTGCTTCTTTGCTTTCCTTCCGATCTTTCTTGCCAATGTTTGCGTGTTTTCAAAAAGGCTCGATGAGGTCGAACGTCTTGGTGCAGCAGCAACATGCTGCTGCTGGAAACGAAGAAATCTCGCTGAGAACGAAGTAGATATCCGAAAAAGGGAGAAGAAAAGTTGCTTGTATTGGTGCCGGTGGCCAGCAGGAGGGCAAAAGCGAAGAAGATTGGTGTTTTTGAATGAAACCATCCGGTAAGCTCGCTTTCTCAGGCTCAGCCAAGAAACAACATGATCATATCCTCCTATGTTGGTGGACGCGATCTTAGTCACCTAAAAACAATTTTTGTGCAACACTCTCCTCTTCAAGAAATCATCACATAAAATAGAAACTGAAATAAACCCCCGTAAAGCAGGTCAAACCGGGGAGGACCTACGGATAAGCGTGGAACTGTCGAATAGATCGTATAGATCGTGAGATCGTTACGCAGTATGTGTTCGGCTACAGCACTTACCCTATCCGAGGGTGTCGTTTACTGCTGAATCATGCTGGCCCACGTACGGTAAATGTTCAGTAAAACGGCCCCTAAACGACTCGCTGGGGTGATTTCTCTATTGCCGATCGTAACATAACGTTTAAAAATTAAGACAAGCACACTTGCCTGCTTGCGGGTTTGTTTGGACACCGTTCAGATGTACTGCATGTCCGCAAGCGGAGCACATTTTGCCGATCGATTCTGGGTCCACTGCGGTGAGTTCAATTTCGTAAAGCCTTCATCCGGGGAACAACCGCTGGAAGCTGCAGGAATAACAGCTCCTTGGAAGGAAGGAAAAAAAACACACACAACCCCTGCTTCAGGTGACGTGTGCCCCGGGGAAACAAGTTTTGGTACGATTTCAACTTTCGACCATGTGTGTTGGTTTCACGGCACGGCACGATGGCTGGTTTTGGGGCTCGCCATGTGCCTTCGCGTTCTGGTCCATCGGTTTGGTGGCCGCATTTGCAGACAGGCTCCCTTCTAAAGGCACAACATTACGACGGATTGTCCGCCGAGCTGGGGCAGCATCGGGGCCTTGTGGCTTTGTGTGCGTGTTCGCCAAGGGAAAGTCATCGCAATCGCTGCCCAATTCCTTCTGCTGGCGAGGATTTGTGACTGACTGAGCTAGAAAGTTGTGCTACCAAACCAGCGAAAGGTTACTCCCCGGTCGTGAACGTGAGCCCCTCGAACAAAGGTCCTTTAATCCGCATTCACCCTTTTTTGGTTGGTTTGGGGTATAGGTTTCCCTTCATGGATTAGCCGAATCAGGTTCCCATTGTTCGTTGGACGATTTCAGTTGAATCCTATACCACGGCAGTGTCATTTGTTTACGTTTTATTTACAGTATTTTACGACTCATGTTGTTTCAGGAAATTTTAAACATAATTATGTTGGGTATGCAAATATTTTTAAAAACAATTTCCAACCACTCTTTTTATTCATGTTTCCATCAATGCGGGTGACAAAATAAGTTTGATGAGTGAAAAATATTCTATTTTTCAACTAATATCAAAAACATATGCATTTAAATCAATCTAGAAAAATAGTATGAATTGTTTGACTACTTATTCCAGAAATTCACTAAACTTGTTTATGCTTTTAATGATTTTCTTATAGCCTTTCTAATTCGTACAGAATTTCCTAAATAACAATAATCTTAACTTATTCCCAGTCACTTGTTTATTCAAAATTAACCGTGACCATATGCCGGAAACAATAGAAGAGAATTCTCCTATTTTTATTAGTTCTAGTTGGCTAGATATTTCGGTATTTTCCCACCAACCATGTCATCAGGTTTATTGTTCCATTCATTTAGAAAATCTGAAGAGCCTTCACTAATGTAATGTCTTCATTCAGCTGTCCAGCGCAACGGCGAGCGTGAAAGCGTACACTTTGCATAACAAGCATAAATAGCTACGAAAAATACCGCTCGAACCCGTTGTTAGGACAATTCAAATTACACACCCAGGACCGTTCCAGGGGTCCCGATAAGCGTGGCTCGTAAATAAAGGCCTACACGCCGGGTCGTCGGGATTGTCCTATTTTTCGAGGGAGATTTCCACCCCGTCTGTTATCGTCGGGCCAGAATGGATGGAACGGTTCGAGATGACTATCATGTTTTTTCCCCGGCTCGTCCGTGGTGAAGGTTTTGTGGAACCATGAAAAAGGGCCTTGTGTGTTCGATTCTATTCCGATTGTACCGGTATCGTGACGACGGTGAGCTTGCCCGGGCGAAGGAAAGATCTATTCTCTCGTCGTCCCGAGGCTCAAACCGGGTGGCCTCCAGGCAGGCAGAGGGATGAAAATGGGAATATGGGCAGGAAAGAAAGCCCGAGAGAACAAACATTCCCGCAAAACGAAACGTTTGATTTTGGTCTGGACCATGCCTTTTGATCTTGTCTTCCACCTCCCGTGCTTGAAGGTCCATTCCGTTCCGTTTGCTTCGTGCGCTCGTCAAGATCCATTTCCTTCATCTATCATCAGCCCGGCGATGGCATATTGCTTCCTCGGCACACACCGTTGCCGTCCCGGGGACATTCTACCTGTGCGCCGGAAGAGGCTAATGGTGGCTTTTATTTTTCCCCGTTTTTTTTCGGCCAACACAGGTCGGTCCCGGGGAAACCGAAACCGATCCAAGGGTATTATTAAAACTGGATGCTGCACGTTGGCGTTGAATGAATTCCTTAGATAATGTCAAAGCCACCGTACGACGCCCTACCGAGACGAAATACGGCCGCATAGAGGAAGACGGGGATAGTGAGGGCGAAAATCTCGCTCGATTTGTCATTTCCAATCCCTTCTAATGGCGGTGGAAAAATAGAATCACACCGTTTCCGCCATTGTTTCTACGGGGTGTTAGTTAGACTGTGGGCCCCCGGAGCACCAGATCCATTAGGGATCCGTTTTACCAATAAACGTCCAATATCTTACGATCAGCCCACGGCGTAGACCACGCACCCTATGATCTCTGAAGCATTAACGGAGAAAATCGTTTCCACCGGACGGTCAGCTAAGAATCCCATTCTACTTACGGTTGCAAAAGCCTTAAGCCGTGGTACGATGTCAATGGCCGACGTCTGCAAAGCTCATCCAGCATCCCCCCGTGTATGCTTCCCATGTAATCATCATACCACTTGCCGAAGATCCCACCGATGGAGCGGAGATGAGGGTTCGACAGGGTTGGATAAACTCTTGCGCTGAGGCGTTGAGGGAGAATTTTTCGCAACAAGTAGATGGAGCCCCGAATCGTCCTGTGGGGACGGCGGGTGGTGGGCTGAAAACCAGTTTCCCTTGCTCGCTTTTGTCCAAGCTAAGGATCGTACGGGAAAGTGTGTACCACGTCGTTGTAGTGTAACTCCACGATAGAAACATATGGGCGGAGGTAATGACGCATTTATAGTTCTTGAAAGGAGGAGGATTTCTAGCAACGAACTAATGGGGAATTGAAGCAGACCCCCGGTCACTAGAAGACAATGTGAATTGATTGTCTAATGATCGACACTTAGGAGGAATAAAAAAGAAGAATTTTATTATACAATGAAGTTCACTTCTATTGAACTCATCAGAATATATTTTGACGTATTAGGGGAGGAATTTAAATACAATGAAAGGATTTGTCTGGTGTTTTTATCTGAAGGGAGTCAAATGATTGACGATTGTTATGGTAAGGGAAGGGTTTTATTTTGATATTGAATGAAATAAAGCTCGATTTTATTGAAATCAATAATTTATAGAGCTTTATTTCGAGAATATATATTTCGAATTTTTTTGTCGCTTTCTTGCTTTTAATTCAGTTTAATTTGTTAAACTTTTATGAACGATTTCCTGAGGTTTCAACTAATTTCCCATTTTCAATCGGCGTGGTGAAACTGAACAAATACAACAGGTTTGTGGCAAGCAGTAAATTTATGAGCTTCCGTCGGAAGCACGTAAAATACTTTCGGACCGGAATCATCGCATGACATTTTACGATCCACGCCCTCCGTCCTCGTGTCCAAAGTCTCTCCGTGGAAGCTGTAGAAAGATGTTCGGATCGACAGATTCCCCCGCGAGTTGGGCTCCGGCCATTGCCTGACAGATTCCAATCGCCGCTCGGCTTTCGGTGAGGCATCCGTAGACTTTTTAGGGCCTGTTCGCCCTGCTGGGAACGGTGCGAAGGTTAACGTAAATACCGCCCTCCAGTGGATGGGGCCGATGTTTGTAGCGAGCACAGGTTGACCGGAACCGTTCGTGTCCGGGAACTGGTCTGGATGCTGGGGAAGATAAAGGGGAAACATCATCGGGCAAAAGTTCAACCCGAACCCGCGCGCTTGTGTCTGTGAAAATGGAAAGTTAAAACCACCCTACACGACGAAATGCGCGAATGCCTGCGCCGAACGGACGGCAGATTTGCTGGGGCCGGAGTTCGTAGGCAGAGAAAGCGCAAAGGCCACGGCGCAGTATCATAAGCAGTATATGAAGTCCACCTCTCGAACTAGTCATCGCGAGCGTTCGAATTCGAAACTATAGCTGTCGGCGAAAATCGATGAGAGAACTCGCCCTCCCCGTATTCGAATGACAGTCAGGCTACCCCCCCTGAGGTGGGATCATCCGGTGCGCGATCGAGGGGTTGCGATCGAAAGATATAGTTTTGATAAATCCCCAATATCCGCAGGAATTCGTTTGGCGATGTGTGGTGAAACCGCGCCAACAAGTGACTCAAAGCCCAAGGGGAGCAGGCCCGGGAGATGTTCCTTTCTTTCCGGTTGTTGGTCTTCTTCGTCGAGCCTTGAATGACCGCGGGTTGAATGACAGTAGGGTATGCCTTAAGACACAAAGAAGATCGGAGGAATGCCGTTTCCCTAGATTGGCGCTGCCGTTACGGAGGAGGGGCCGTTTTTTTTGTGTGCGTTTATGTTTGTGCTTCCAAGACGTCTATGGCCCTCGGCATGGCGGCGGACGGTTTTTTTGTTATTTGGTGAGAAAAATATGCAACGTCCAGAACAAAACAAATCCCATCGCACAAAAGTTCTTCGTTTGAGCTTTTTTTTGTGTCGCCTTTTTTGTTCTCGCGGCACACATTGTGGTATGTTTCACTTTTGTTTGGTCCGCGAGTTATATTTGTGCAGGTTCTCCCCGCAGTTTCTTACGGTTTCTTGTTTTTCTCCTCTTTGTATGTTTTGTTTTTACCGTCGCCATTTTTTTGGTTTCCCTGTGCGATGTTTTTCACGAAATATTAATCCTTTACCCAAGCAGAAGATCCTTGCTGGGATCGATCTCACCATTGTTAACCGTGTGGTGAGTCGAAGGAACGTTTCCTTGCGCTCTTTCTCTCTTTCGTTTTACTTTAAGTTCGTCCCATAGGGCGGCGATTGCTGCATTCCAAAAATTCCGATCGCTTCTGCCGCCGAGAATCTCGAGAACTCGAGCGAAGATAATAGTTTCTGGTGTCGGAATCTTAATTGATGATCGATTTCACGTGATGATGGCTTCAAATTTTACCTGGACACATTACCATTACATCGAGCACTGTGTGGTTCACCGTAAAGTTGATCTCCTTTGTAAAAGGGGTACAAAAAAAAAGGAGAGTTCGTACGTAAGATGCATAAACGGATGAAATATGCACCGTGCGACGTGTTAATTATTGTTTTCGATGGACACCGTCGATGTAAGCTGCCGGGCTGCCATTATGGAATTTGGGCGGATTGGGTAATGTTTAGGCTCTTTTTTTCCCATTTCTCGGCAGCAATGGGTTGGGCAGCAATTAATGATTACCGTTTGAAGTGGAGCCGGCAATGTTCGGCACTAAATGGTGATGGGATAATTTTTTTTTCCTCAAAGGTTAAGCGAGGTGTGCCAAATGGATATACATTTTTATTGCCCCTAATGGAAAGCCATCGAGGCAACATTTTTTTGTCAAGGTGCCGGAGATGGTCAGAAAAAGGTAAATGTTCCATTGGAGTTTTAAAAATTGTAAACTTTTATTTAAATTGATTTTAGGTTCTAGAAGTATTTTTACAAGAACAAGTTAATATTGTGGCTTTGTGATAACGGATTCCTAAGTTATATACATTTGAAGTTTTATAAACTTCTTTGTTCTTTTTCAACTAAAAATTAGCCTTCCTTGAACGATGGTTACAACACAAATTAAAAAAAAAAGAATTCTAAAGATTTCTTCCCGTATCAGGCGCGCCAAAGAAGAAATAAGTTCGTGCCACGTGTATTTCACAACACGGAAAACTATCTCGTACGGTACGACGTGCTTACAAAAAGTGTAGCAAAACACAAACCGAAAACATTGCATCAGTTTCTCATGCTGTTGGAGTGTTAATTTTAAACATGATGTAAACTTCTACGTGATTTCTGTGTCTAACCTCAAACCCACCGCAAACGATGACGTGTCGCACTGGGCTGATGATGATGCGTCCATTCCCCAACCTTGGGGGGTTGGAGCTTTAATTTATGCCAACCTTATAAAGTGTGTCAGTAGCGGTCAACGCAGTGACTTGGCTTTTAATCTGGTATTTTATTCGCCTAGTTTTTTTTGTTTGTGTTGGATTCGTTGTAATTTCTATTTCCGGAACGGAACCACAAGAAGGGTTGTGGTTCTGGTGCCCATCATCATCTCGCGTTGCTCGCAAAGATGACTCGCATCAACAGAAGAAAAACATCCCCCGGTTCAATTAGCAAACAAACGACGTACTAATTCTCCTGCTCGGGAGCTTTTCTTCTACCCTTTTTACTTCGTGCTTTTTATCTGGCAAAACGGGGGTGAGGTCGTTCTAATGGTGGTGTATGGTGAGACCCGCATCTCCTGGGCGCAATTGACATACGAGATTGTGCAAAAAGGTGAACGGAAAATGAGCCGTTTTCCGTACTTTTGATGTGTCATCGGGAGGAGTGCCGTAACATGGGGGTAGTGTGGTTGGATTAGGTTTCAGGTGGGTGGTTGGCTGGGTGCTGCATCTTGTCGGTGGTATTTAACAAACAACCTCTGTTTGCAACAAAGGGCAATCTCTCCTTTACGACCAGTGTTCGCTGTCGGTGTTGGTTTGCGTTCTTCTATTTTGTGTTTCAAGGCAAACATAACAAGAACCTTCGGTTTGGTGTTTGAGATGCACACGATGTTATAATGTAACAAGCAACGGATGCATTTTGCCTGAGACCCTGTGTTTCCTTCGCACGGTGAAGATGATATTTTATTTCAGATAAAATACACTCAGACATTGGAGGCTACCGGTGATTCGTAAAGTTTACTCTCACGAGCATCTTTTGTGAAACTGATTTCATTTCGTTATTATTCGCAAACTACTCCTACTTCACCAATCTACCCCAATTCACCATTGCTGGTGCATTTTGGCTCCCGCCCGGAGGGGGGGAATTGTGAAACGTGAGAGCGGCGCAAGGTCGCGACCAGGCGGAATGTGGTGTAAAGTTTACACCTTGTTTCCCGACCTTTACCTACATCCCACCAGCGATCCGAACGGTCATTTCTTTTCTCCACCGCTCGAAAGGTTTGGCCGGAACCACACCTTCACCTCCCCCAAAACAACCAGCGTAGGCTCCACTGACGCACGCGTTGGGATTTTCGGTTATTTTGCTTCCGTGCGACACAGTTTTCCGCGCCCTGCGATCACGCGAGAGCACCTCGTGGAGCGATTACGTTCGAAGCGGTGGCAGTGGCCATTGGAGTTTGCCCGCGGCCATTGTTTCGTTTTTCCAACGCGCCGCTGGTGTTCGTGTGTAACTGTTGCGCCTTCTGTGCCGCTCTGTCGAGTGCTTTTTCCTTCAGTTTATCGGTGCCAGTTGGCCAACCAGCCTTTCCCAAATGGATCCATTTCCATTTTTTCATTTTCCAAGTTCCATTTGGCTGGGCGCTGCATGGGGTACGGCTTCGGGTACGGGTGGAAAATGGATTTTTTCCCTCAACAACGCCCGAGGCACCCACCAGCCATGGTCGTCGTGTGCCGGGTAATTCAATTCCCAACCAGTTTGCAAACGTTTGAGCGCTAAAGTTTTTCGTAAATCAATGTCAGGGTTTTATGGTCGTTGGGAACTATGGCGCTTGGGTGGCCGACCGACAACGACCAGGGGCGGTCCTGGGGGGGTTTGGTATGAAAAACGAACCCGAACGGTTGCGTTTTGAATGGGTTAACCAGCGTGGTGCAGAGATAAGCGGTCATAGCATGGAACTATGTGAGACCGGGAAACTGCGGCCACGAGCAAAGTTTTGGTCTGTTTGGTTGGTTTGTTTTTCCCTCGCTTGGGCGGGTCAGGCAGGTGTTTTGGAAGTTTATGTTTTAAGCTTTTCTTTTTTTTTGTATGCTCCACAAACGGTCGACCCGAAAGGTGCGACAGTAGTGCCACTACGGCGGTTTTGTTGATAAGCTAAACATTTCACAGTTTGCTCGCGGAACTCCCACGGTAAACTTTGTGCATTGTTTTGGGTCGCATTGGATGCCTGGAGTTTGGTGATGGATGGCCGCGCCGAGGCGTGGGTCTGTTTGTGTTTGACACTTATGTTTGCTTAGCTTGGCGTCGGGTGGAATGTGCTTCGGAGAGTAGTCTTCCGTGCATTGATTTATATTGAAGCTGAAGCGAAAGGGAATTAAAACGACTATTTTGTTGGTATTTGGTTGCGATAGAGAGAAAAAGCTATTTTCTACAAATATATGGTAGGGGGGACGGATTTTGCAGTTGATCAATTATATGAATCGAATAAGTAGAATTATTATTTTTTTGACATAACGACCGTCTTCGGTCTAGCCTATGGATTAAAGGCTGACCAGACTTTTTCTCTTTACCATTACAAGATTAGTATGTTTTCTTGTAATTTCCTGAAACAACGCCTGCAAGAAATAAAGCGAAAAATTCACATAAGCAATTTGGCGATCATTCAAACGCCTTGCGCATGAGTGGGAATAACACAAATGCGAAAACACACACACACAACAGCGTTCCACGTCCAGGATAACGTTCAACATAATCAGTTCATTCTCTTGACTCAGTTTGTGGGATGACGTGATGTTTATGTTCGACAGACCCATTTGTGTTTGCGGTTATTTTAGCCGATTTTTGGTAATAAATCGTTCAGAATACATGTTCCGAATCCGTTCTATGCACTTTCTTGCCTTTCGGTGCCGAACGAATGCACACGATCCTCAGTCGTCTCTCATCTTTTGTTCTGACCGTGTGTTCAAGTGATTAAACCAATTTTAAAGTCATGAAGGTTTACAGCTTTGCTTTAGTGCTGTGTTTTTGTGTTGTTTTATCAGCCCGGCTCACAATGGCTATAAACAGTTTCGAGTTACATACACTTATGAATAACATCGATTTCTTAAAGGATAAAATGCAAGAAGTAGAGCAAACTATGAAGACAACTATGGAGAGTTCGCTGAAGGTGAACTGAGATCCTCCACACAAGTTAAGTGAAAGCCAGAAGATTACTGAGAAAATAACTTTTATTCGTAGGAAATAGAACAACGACTGAAGGAGACAATAATCAAACATGAAAATAATATAAACGAAAAGTTTAAGATAGTGGATACTAAATTCGAGAAACAAATGCACGCAATGGACTCTTTGAAAAAGGTAAGGAAGCGTACAACAGGTGTTGGAGATCCAGTTTGAAAATCAAGCTGGTCAATTTAATTTAATCCTTGACACAAAAGTGCATTGAAATCCTCGACACAAGTGAATGCTAGAACATTACTGAGAAAATAACTTTTATTCGTAGGAAATGGAACAACGACTGCAGGAGAAACTAATCAAACATGAAAATAATATAAACGAAAAGTTTAAGATAGTTGATACTAAATTCGAGAAACAAATGCACGCAATGGACTCTTTGAAAAGGGTAAGGAAGCGTACAACAGGTGTTGGAGATCCAGTTTAGAAGATCAAGCTGGTCGAATTAATTTAAATTAATGTCTGCTTCTTTTGCAGAGTATGAAGAAAAGCGAACAGAATACAATTACCAATTTAGAAGAAGTGAAATATCAGTTAGTTTCCAGGATGGACAATTTGCAGCTACAACTGACGGCTGAATCAACAACCATCCAGGAAAAGGCCCAAACTGAGCTCAAACAACTTGTGGAGAACAAAAAGTCTCTGGACATGTTGACCGATTCGGTACGAAATATTAGCACGCTGTCGGAAAAAAGCAAGAAAATACTTGAGGCCCAGTTTATAAATCCGGTTCGTTCGTGTCGACAAGTAATGAAACTATCTGGCAGATACATAATCCATTTGGACGAAAATTCGAATCCATTCGAGGTCTTCTGTGAACAAAGTATGTTCGGAGGCGGCTGGATCGTTATTCAGCATAGGTTCGACGGTTCTATTGACTTTTACCGGAACTGGACCGAGTACCGGAATGGATTCGGGAAGTTGGATGGCGAATTCTGGCTTGGGCTGGAATACGTGCATCAATTGACGAAAAACAGATCGCATGAACTGCTGGTGGAAATGAAAGATTTCCACGGAAACTATGGATACGCTAAGTACGGGAAGTTTGAGCTCGCCAGCGAATCCGAGCAGTTCAAGTTAAAAAAGCTTGAGAAACACGCAGGGACAGCAGCAGATTCGATGCGACTTTACGAGGGAAGAAATTTTACCACATTCGATCGTGACAATGACATACGTAGTTTCAATTGTGCTGAGAAGAATCACGGTGCGTGGTGGTACTATTCTTGCGGCTTTTCGAATTTGAACGGGCTACGTCAGAACACAACGAATGATCAACGTACGATGTCCTGGTACCATTTCAAAATGGACTTGCGTGGTCTGGCTTACTCGCGCATGATGATTCGTGATATCATCAATTAATAAATTAAGCGTGAATCGATCAAGTAATTAATATAGGTTGACTAAAATTGTAACAGGGCGTTTCCCCCTTAACCTTCACTTAGTTTGCTTGATAAAACTCAAAACAGAATACTTAAATGAACAATACAATACACAACATTGGTTTTGGAATAAAAACAATCTTGTTTTGTGCTTTTCGTGCATAATTTGTTTTTTTTCTTCCTTTAATTAATTCAATGACAGTGATAGTGATCCATTCGCTCGATACTTTTTTTTAAGTTTGCGATGGTGATCTCTGGCACAGAACCTTGTTTAGGTTTAGTTTTTTTTGGGAACGGTTTTTGGAAGCAATGACCCGCTCCTGCAATCAACTAGGGCGTACAATGGCTAAGGAGACCTGGTGTACTTCAGCTCACCTGTTAGCGTTGTACGCGACCTTTCGAGAAACTTGTCGTACACTAGATAGCACGGTTAGAAACGTTTTGTCAATAAGCTCAGTGCAGGCTATTTTTAAGATACTTTTAAGATTCCGATTATGTAGGTCAACTGGGCCATGTAACTTTTACTAACAAATAAATAAATAAATTTAAAAAAAACTATAAAGAAAAACAAAAGTAAAACAGTTCCTACCACAAAAGTGGTTATACATTATCAGAAAGCGGGCGAACACGAAACCTGAAAACCTACCAACAAAAGTTCCCCATCAGTGAACAAATAGACTGTCCAAAACGATTAAGATTGCAATAAAATAGATCTGGTTATTGCACTCCCGGATGCAAAAATACGGGCGATTTGTTAAAGGCGTAACGCCGGGTCGGAGAACGATTTAAAAATTATTAAACCAATATTTCTTCCTTTCCACGGTTATACAACCGCCACACACGCTTGTACGGTACGCCAAAGTGGCGCTAATTATTGTCCATGTCAACAGATAACCGATTTGTTCGTTGCGGCACGGTCGAAGGGGTAACCGTGGTTGTGGAAACAGTCCCTGGCATGGTAAATGGCAGTCGATAGGGTACTTTTTTTTAACTTGACCACAATCTCTCCACCCAACTCCTCCGCTTCGAACAAGTGTAACGAAAAAATAAATCTTTTCGGAATCCCAACCGAACTGGGGAAAGGCTGCTGCTTGAGAAATGGGTGGACAGCCCTCTGAAATCACATTTGAATTAATTTTTGCACTACATCCAACATTGAATCCGGCGACTCGGGGAGGCGTTATGCAGCACGAGTAAGGGCAGGGATAAGGGGAGGCCTCAGAAAAATAAAGCCGTCTCGATAAAGTGACTGGTGCACGCGACCAACGGGTAACATAAACGGTCCCTTTCGGCTCCTGGCAATGTCACTTGGCGGGACATTCGGGAATGGAGAATGATAGCGTTTTAATAGTGCTCGCGTAGGAGATAATTGGGTCCCTCGGTGGGGAGGATAATCGTAACTTTAAACCAGGGCTGGACAAACCTTTTACTTGACATTTCTTGTATGTTTTGAAATGTTCCAACCGAGTTTATTAATTTTATGCAAATCTGTTTTTTTTTTGAATACTCAAACATAAAGAAAAATAATGAAGAAACGAAACTATAAATAAATTTCAGCAAGGAAAAGGGTTTGCGAAGTTTCATATATTTGAATGGCTTTAAGACATGCCAATCTTTTATCATTTTTATTTTTTGTTTGAGCAGAAATACGTCCTTTTCAATAAAGTGATATATTTTTCAATCCCTGATTTACCAAAAGGGCACTTCCAGTCAAGAACAGCAATACCTCGTGCTGGAGCTTAGAGTGCACAATATCATTCCGAGCCGCAATACTGCAGTGTGTAATGGTAAATCCGGACACACCCGTGACCACAACCCACCATCGAAACACTCACCGTCGGGGACGGGGTGACGGGGCCAATTTTGTAAAGCAAACACGATAAATTTTATGCCTCATCGAACGGGTCGACTGCAGCACAACGCTCGTTACCGGCTGCAATTGGGCCCAGGAGGAGGATGGTGAGCAAGCGTTAAAGAAAAAGGCACCAGAAATCGTACCGGACAACTTTCGGCATGTGGGATGTTGGGGGGAAAAAAGAAAACAACACTGCACCATACATAAAATGTAATAAAAACACCACCACCAGTAATTGGAAACGGATCCGAGAAGGCGAGAGTGTCCGACTAGGACCTGCAGGGCCACTGGAAGAGGTCTCTCCTGCTCGAGGCTTGCGGTACGATGTGTTTTCGGTCGGTTCGAAACTGAAAACACCACCGTCGATAGAGTCCTGCCGCCGTACGATAGTCGAGAGCTCCATGGTGTGCAGGGCGTCCATCGTCGAGCTCGTAACGCATTACGACGCGGCGGAGAAAAAGTTTTCAGAGCGTACACGCCGACGTTCCATAACTGCCCGTAGCACAATTTTAGTAAATGCATTTTCCAACCAACCAGTTCGCCTCCCTCCGCTCCATCCAACCAGTCCTCCACGATAAACAGCTTTTCCATAAGGCGATGCTGATGGGTTGCACCGGAACCGGATCTCACTACCCGGGCGCCAGCAGTTGTTCGGGCCGTTCCGCTCCGGCGATAAGGCGATAAAAGAGATGTTGCGAAAATAGATTTACAATTTATATCACAATTAGTTTGCACGGCATAAGGCACCTCCGGTGAGGTGTTTATTTACTCACCTCATTATAACGCTCCCTCCTTGTAACGCGGGGAAAAAAGGGAAAGGTCCTCCCGAAGATTGTGTTGCCTGTTGCCACAAAATCTGCCCCGAAGCGTGCGTTCTGCCCTACGAAAGAATGCTTTTTTTACCGATCATTACCGACATAAATTGTGGCATTTAAAGGTTGCGGGTGTTGGGGGCTATGCGTCAGCCACTCTGAACATTTTCTAACGTTGGGAGGTACCTACCTCGGAGCGGTAGTGGTGGCGCACACGCAAGCCTCATATGACTCACGGCCAGCAGGGTCACTAGGGGGAATTCGTCTAGTCCACCGAGGGGAGTGTGAATGGTAAACTTCAAGCACGCCTATCCGGTTCTGCCCTTCGGAAGTTCCTTGTAATGGGTGGTGGTAGTAGACCTGAGCTGCCCATACCCGATTGGAGCCGTATGGGTTTCCGTCCGTTCTCTCCGGACCGAAGGGAGTCCTAATGTGCCTCCATACTTGCCATGGTTCGATCTAACAAATGGATAACATCGTGCCCTCAAGGACGAACGAGTCGAGGCGCTTGGATATCTGAAGGGGCGCCAGTGTGTCGCCGTTCGTGTTTTTTCTCTCTTCTGGTGGACCATTCGAGACCAGATCCGGGCCACGTTTCGTCGGTCAGTGGTAGGAACTCTTCCGCACGCAAAAGGTGTGAACGCAAGTGTACTCCCGCCCGTGGGCTTTGACGGTTCGAAGTCGAAGCGGATGCAATTTTCGGGCCACTTGATTGATCGGGCTCGTGAGAGGAGGGGACAGAGTGAACTGGTTCTATTTTGGTAGAGTGGACCATTAACTTGTTTTTGTTTTTTGTTTTATTATTGCTTGATCTTAGCGAAGGTTTTTGTGTACGAGATGAAGCCGTGAGGGTGAGGTACCGTGGGCCAGTGGCATTGCTATTGGAGGTTAGTCTAATTTCTTTAAAGCGTATCAGTGGCGAGTGTTGTTAGCTACACTTAAAAAGGGTGTAAAGGTGGTGACGTGCTTACAGATTGCGTAATGTCTAAAAATGAATGGAAAATTGTTTAAAAAAGGTTTATTATTAATTAAATTACTACATCACAAGGTGGATGTTTCAGAGAGCAGTCGACAAGATTGGTAGCATTTTTCCAACGTGCCCCAGTCCCAGAGTGATCGATTGGAAAGCAGTGACAACACCCAGAGGACGGTGTACATGAAGAAACCAAGAAGACAAACAGTATGGCCAGTCGTACAGTCCCACCACGGACACTGGCCCAGAAAAACGAAACGATCGACCGAAATTCCGATCCAATTCCAACGCCGGGCGTGACGAATTATCTCCTTATTAAATACATTTTCCTCGTTACCCGCGGGCGTCTCATGGGGCGGCACCTTTCGTTTGAGTGGGTCCACTAGTTGTTTCGCCCCCTTGGAGGGACACATTTTTCTTCTGCCTTGTTTCTGCACCGGCCGAAAGTGGGATTTAAGGTGTGCCTGACCGGCCCCGTCGGACACGGTGAGATCGTTGCACGGAATCCGATTGCATTGCATCGCTACCGCAATGGGTGACTCACCTGGCGGTTATGGGGCGCATAAAGAAACAGTAAGGCAGTAAGGTTTCGGTTTTAACTTGTGGTTCGCTTGTTGAGTGGCTGTTACACCATCTTTCGGCGTCCCTTGAAAGGACAGGCCCCATGTTCGTCTTTTTGTAACAGTCGAAGGTACTTTTTCTCATTAAAAACGACAAGTCTTTGAGAAGCTGATGTGTTTTTCAAAAGGGTGTCCACAACATCGTCGACCCAACCCAACGATAGCGACAAGATAAAATGATACAGAAAGGCCTCTCCTAGAGGTCGCCTTAAACATTCGTCAATCATAAGCAAACCGAAACGAAAGAAAAAGGCTGCCAATAGAAATTACATACACAGTACGTCGTAACAACGACCCAAGAAGTACGAATAGAGCTTCCCTGCGATCGATTCGTTAATTGAGACCGTTTTAATGGTTCGCTGGTGTAAATTCGTCACTCCACTATCCCTCCCATCAGCCCACAGAACCATTCGGTAGGTAGGTAAGGTGTCACTTTTCATTGCCGGAAATAATGCAAATTCTAGGCCGTCGGGCGGACCGTCCCCGATGAAAATCGTGAATCGTGGTTGAACTAAATGAAGCCAAGAAAAACGAAAATAAAACACTCTGAGCTTCGAACAGCCACTGAACGACCTCGACCAAAGAGGAGGAGGAGGAGGAGAAGGGCCAGTTCTGAGCCTGTTTTTACGGACAGTCGTGGTATCCGGTCGTCGGTCGGTGTGTAGGTGGTGAAAGGAAACCAAAGTATCAGCAAATCCCCAAACGGGCTCGTGGAGGATGAAGTAAGTGAGCCAGTTAGCAATGGCAAAAGAGAGTGCGGAAAAGAAACCGAAGCAAAAAAAAACACGACCAGAAAAATGGCGATGAAAATTGATACATTTAATCTCATTAGGCCGAAACCGCCGGAGACGGCGTACCGCCGATCGATCGAGTCGAGGTCTCGGCCATGAGGAGGTATTTGAAAATCTGGGCCTTTCGGTCGGTGGCAAATTGTTAAACACCGGAAGAAAAGACTGCCCTGTTTGGTCCGTTCGTTGGAGGTGCTTTGTGTGTGGTATGTAAGGTTGGCCGTGGTTCAAAGACTGTCTGTTTTGTGTAAGAATCCATAAAACCAGAACATTATGAAACGCCCTACGTCTTCACCAGCTAATGCATTCTGGTTGCTTCATAAATAAGGCGATTTGTTTCCAACATTATGTTGGTTATACAAAAGCCATTGAAGGTCTTAATTTAAACTTTTCGTCTCATATTTCATGTCTAGCAATATTGCTTTAAAATTCTGTAAACTTCGCTTAGAACTTCCCAGGATGATTTTTCATATTCAATTGCCTTTTAGTCCATCGTTCTAATTGATATTTCTAGTCAATTTACCTGTCGATGTTGTTCTCAATCTGATAGAATTTCTCTGATTCATTTACAGATTATATTGTTTTATTTTTGCTTTTTCAACACTTTAAGTAAAAAATATTGTTCTTTTCTCTTTCAGATAACCTGCAGACGAAGAAAGTGACCATTGGAAAGAGATTCAGAAGAAATATTGTCATCAACTCGACGTTCTAGATCTGGATAATATACGATCGGAGTGTAACTTTGTGAAAAAACGTATTGTGAAAGGCTCCCTCGTCGCACGTTTAATGTGCGCCAGTATTCCCGTGCGTGAAGTGTCCAGTGCGCCATGGTGTGGCGGAGCGCGGTGAACGATGCGCGAACCAATAGCAACCGCACCAGCCACGGGGGCCGCCACCATGTTCGGCATCTCGAACGCCCAGCTAGTGCAGCATTCGTTTAACGGTGGCTTACCGCCGCTGAAGGCGGACAGTCCGATGCCATCGCCGGCTGGGATCCTGCGCCCGGTTAGCCGTGCCTCGTCTGTTGGTGGAGCAGCCACTGGTGGGACACTCGATTCGGTGAAGTCTTCGAGCGGTGCCAGCAGTCCGGCGGCAAGCGTCAAACGGAACAGCTCCAGCTCGAGCTTTGGGAGTAGCAGCGATCGACGGAGCGTCTTCTACACCGATCCGATTCCCGATTCCGACCAAAGCAGCCGGGTAAGTTTGGGGACCTTATTTCTCTTCATATCCTACCCGATTCCGCCGTGTTACGGTTGCACGGTTTCTTCGAACGAGTGCATAACCATGCGGGGATGCAAATGCCAAACCGCTAGAAACTCTCGATCGGGGAGATGATCGACTAATGAATCAACGTTGACGGTTGTTGCCGATAGGGGAAAGAAAAACCCCAACTCGATCGTGCGCACCGGAGTGTGGAAAAGTTCCGTGCGCCACGAAGTAGGTCCTCCCTCGGTGAGGCGGACACTGGAACGAGCTCACGAAACTCAGCTACCGTCTATTGGCAGCCGGTTGGACGAAGCAGTGCTTCTTGGAACCGCAACCGGGTCTTGATGCAACATCGAGCAGATCTCGATTTGAAGATTGTCCATTGTTTGGCCGCTTAGGAAGAGCGGCCGTTCGTTGTACCGAATGCGAGCGTTATGCAATGGACCCTGGAACACAGTTACCAGTTCCTTTATCCGCTTTTCCTTCGTCTCGATCGGCTAACCGATCGCTGCCCAAGGGAAAAGTCGATGGGCTACTCGAGTGCCGCTATAGTATTCGGTGTGTCGAATGGGCTCGTCCGCCACTTAGGCTCTCTACTTTGGTCCAGTCCGTCGGTGGCGCTGGGATGGGATTTATTAAGTGTGTGGAATACTAATTAGATTTTGGCAAAGAAAAACTGATTCCCGCAACGGCGAGCAACATCTTTACCGATGCAGAAACCGATTATGAAAGGAGTGGTTACTGTTTTCTTATTCATTGGTAAGGGTTGGCTTCCTTGCTTCAGACCGCGTAACGCAACCGAGGTTTAGCTTCGTTGAAGGCACTTAACTGCAAGGGATGGTCGGAATAGTTCATTTTATCCTGATGTTCCTTTCATCAGTGTTGATAGCTTTTAACACAGTATTATTGGCCAGGAAACAGTAGTTTAATGTACCACGCTGGGTTGAGTTGAGGAAGATGAAGGGGTAGAGATTATAACAAATTGTAGATATGTCTTTTGTTGCATTAAGATGCGTTATTTCGTGTCCCAAGGAGATGGTTTTTGTAAACTATTTATCACCTGTGCGGATTTGTTTTCATCTGACCACCTTCCGATTAAAAATGATAAACTAACAGCGTAACGCCTAGTAACGCACTTTTTTCGACAAAAAGAAAGTGGTGTTTTGAAAATTGGGTCATATTTTAAGATTTTTACGATCGTGCAGTTCGTTAACCATCACGAAACATCAACACATACCCTGTAGATGTCGTCAGTGTTTTAAAAATTTAAATTAAATCCCCCTTTCACTTGCGTGTGATTCGTAAGTTCCAATTTAATATTTCTTGAACATAATGATGAAAACTATGTGACTGTGCGTGAGCTCGTTTTCGAGCACTTCTACTAACATGGGCTAGTTTTGTTTGTGAATAACGTTCAACCAGCAACTTTCCCTTGTTTGGCTTGTTAGAAAATTTCATCAGCGCAATTACCATCCGTTGCTGGCGTCAAACAATTCACCCACAAACTACTACGTTGCTTCGCTCGATACAACGATCGAGAAGTAGTGCACGAATCATGCAGGTACCATGCTCTTTTTCCTTCCGATGCGCGAATGCAGTGGTTGCATTTTAATTTGTCCTTACCTTCGCCATTGGCATTGTTTGCTCGTTAGGCAAATAGTGTTTCGTAAGCCCACCCCGGAGGGAGACGGTCGTGTAGCGATCGGTAATGCACAAACAATGGTCTGAGAGATAAATGCAAAGTAGTTCACCCGGTTTGATCGCGACCACGAGAGGATTATGATGACGATGGTGGTGTTTCGATGATACCAAAACCACTGAACTGTAAAACCGCCCTGAAAGCCCTGATGTAGGAAGCGAAATCGAAAGTTGAGCTTGTAAGATGGGATGTCGGAGAAGATAAGTATGCACTACCGTCTGAGAGGATGATGATGGCATCGGACGGAAGTTTTCCCTTCCCTTGGCTGGAAGTTGATCGATGGTTGTGGTGGTCCTCGGTGTCGACCTCCGGATGCACGTGGTAATAATCCACTCAGAGGTTGTTACATAACAATATGGTCCCATTGTATTCGCGACTTTTGACGACCCGAGAGCAGAATGAATTGTATCGAGCACCTAATAATGCTGTTGAATTGAAGAAACACTTCTTTTCCTGGCTGAGGACAAGTTGTAGGAAAACCTACTGGTAACCTCCTTGGACAAGAACAACCTGCGTTTGAAGTGGGCTTATGAAACCAATTAAAAAATATGTCTACGACAAACGTTACGTTTCATTATGGGCAACATTTTGAGCGATCCACTCCACGTTGTTGGTACAGATCGTCACAAACTTTGTGAGCACAATCCTTGGGATCACTTTATGGAGCTATTGTTGCACAGGACAGAAGAGTTGAGTTCTTGCATTCCATGTTTAGTCAATTTAAGAGTCTTGGCCTTCCGCCCGCGTATCATAAAACAGCGGTTCAGGTGGTTTTTTACTTCATTTTCGTACCGGTTCGGTAATTTGCTCCCACTCTTTGGGGCGCCACTGCTTGCGGGAGGCAGATCATTACCGGTGTTGATCAAGTTGGTTGGCAAGTTATTTTTCCCGTCTAGTGACATCCCATCTCAGCGGAATCTGGTGGTTGGAGGACAGCCTCAAACAGCCAAAACCATAGTCTGAAGGCTTCCACATCCGGTCCGGTGTGGTTTCCAAGGCACATTGACATCTTCGATCCGCCACTGAGGTCCACCCTCGGCGGGTCCTGTCCCTCCCTTCACCTTCCGCAGCCATCATTAGTGATGTAAATTCGTGCTCATTGCCTGCCCCCGGGAGGTAATGTACAACCGTACCCTGGGCCGTTTGCGAACGTTTTCACGACATTTGGCCGACCCGACAGAGGAGGGGGACCCTTCGAGTGTCTCTGCACTCGTGCGCTTCCCAGGGTCAACGGTGATGGCAACACGGTCGTCGCAGATTAATTACCACCGAATGGTAACTAACTCGAGCAGACTCGAGCAGACTCTCGAGAAAGGTACGCTCGATGGTACTCTGCACCACTTTGAAGGTACTTGTTGAAGTACTTTGCGTGCGCCGAGTCGGGCGTGCAAGATAAATGATCTACGGGTGGAAAAGTTCATAGTGCAATGCCGCCGATGTCATGCCGCAATGCTCGGATGTTCATGCACGTTGAGCAGATGGCTGGTTAACTTCGTTTGAAGTGGTTTGTCTGCCTGCAGATGGGTTTCGAGGGCAATGTTTCGAACGTCAGGAGCATTACAGAGTGCGCCAAAGTGTTTAGGTCTTAAGTATGTTGTCTGTATTTCAAATACACGACGTTCAACAGGAATTTTTGTCTCAAATGGTTTAATTTTGATTTAATTTTTTTAAACAAACTATTTGTTACTATTTTTTAAAACAAATTTCAAACAGATCAAACTTCAATATTATATCATTATCAGTTCTGTTATAACTTTTCTTAAGTCAATCAAATTAAAACGTAATGTCTACACATGACATATAACGGAAAACAAGATTCTAAGTTATACCATTACAGACAAATTGATCTAAAATCTGTACGTTTCAAATTACACATACAAATAGCAAATTATAAGAAATAATCTTTAAAATACTGTAGTGTTTTGTTTTTAAATTTGAGCTTTAAGTGATTTAATTCAACTGATATGGCCGAGCCAAATTTGTGCTTAATGCATACATTTTCTTTATAGTTTTCTCGGTGTTAATTTAATTAAATTTGTTCATATTCCCTACAAGGTTATTTTATATTTCTTTGTTTTAAACCTTCTATAGCTATTTCCTTTATTGAATCGTAGTTTAGATTGGTGTGAACAACCACGCTCCTATGATAACGCTTGTCTGAGCTGAGATTATGGATTTCGTTCGTCATTTTTTTTTGTTTTGAAACACCGGTTCGGAAAGGAACTGTGAAAAGCCAACATTCCATCGCCATAAAACCATGTAACGTGGCGTGTTGTCTTGTGTCCAATCAAGGTAAATCCTCTTAGTAGATTTGGCCAAACGTGTTGCACGGCAGCGCCAGTTAGAGCCAATATAAAACACACACGCACACGCATCGGGGGTTAAATCATACCGTCGTAAGTTTCGGTCATCGCGAAAGGACAGATTTCCGCCGTTGTGCAGAGTATCGTCCAGAGTGACACTTCGCGGTGTGTCACCGGGGTGCGCAAAAGCTCATGTTCGTGCCGAAATCCCACGCTAAAACCACCATAAATGCCTACTGCCAAGAAGCGTCCGCCACGGCGGGTCCGGCGCGGGCCACCGATTGTTCCCGGATGGACATCGTTACCGTAAAAGGGGGAAGCCACATAAATCTACTCCGGCTGATTTGAGCGTTCGATATGATTCTCGGGTTTATTGGTTTATTTCTCTCTAGCTCTACCGCGTGTCCGGTGACACACCGGAGGTTCGGTATTGGCCTTTTGGTTTGGTTTGTTTGCGTTTTTGTTTTCCGTCTATTCAACAGGACGCATGATTCCGGTGTGGACGAAAAATTTCTCTTCAACATTGTTAATTCGGATCCACCCGCCTTATTGGAATGCCTTCGGCGAGGAAGTTCGCCGGAACCGGAAGCGTGACTTTCTTGGGGAGCGGGCGATATGCGCTTCAACCCCCCCGGAGGAACCTTTCCCCCCTATGCTTTCCCCAAACCGCTGGAACTAACGGGAAAGAAAGTCCACGTGGAAAGTCCGGTTTGGCGATTTTGGTGTCTTTCGTCTCCGGCGATTGTTTAGTGTTTTTTCGTTCCGATGCTTGGATCGAGTTTCGAGTCATTGATGTTTCTTCTTCAATTTCAAACATTCCCTTCCTCTCTCCGCCCTTGGTTTGTGCGTTTGTTGGGGGCACATCTGGCCGTGGAAGTGGAGCCAATCACACTTGATTTCCGGTACTAATCGGTAAATGCTCCGTCCTCCGCCCAGCGTGCCGGACCAGCCGAACCGGAAGGGTCGTTGATCGTGGAGCAACAGCAGCCAGTACTGGGCTGCACTGCTTGCCCGCAAGCTACCCCTCATACCGTGCCCCTTTGCATGGCTTTTGTACCGCAGATTGGAATTTCAATTGTGCCGGAGATTGCAAAGCCGAAGATTACCAAATTCAAAAATTAAAGAAAAAAGAAGATCTTTACAAAACTGAATTGCCACATCTTTTGAGTCGCACATTCGTCGCGGTGGATGCGATATTGCGTGCCTTTTCCGGTGTATTTGTTGATGAAGATGGCCCTGCTGTGCCACTACCTCGGTGTGTCAATGGGCGGAAGCTGGTAAAGCAAACCATTCGGTCGGGGAAAACGTTTTCACAACTGCTGTGTCGATGTTTGGAAGGTGTGTGTGTGCTTGGGAAATGAGCCTTTTTCAGGTCTCGTGAAGATAAATCAGTTTATTTCGTAAAAAAAACAATTAAAATTACATTTGTGATATTTTCGAATGTTTTCTCGTAACACAGTGTACAAGAAATAAAGCGAAAAATTCACATCAGCACAGACGCATATTTAATGTGTGGCAAATGACTCTGCGAATGCTATGATGTTGGGTGTGTATGATAAGAACAGCTTGTTTTGCTCACTCACCGAGTGAAAACCGAATTTTACTTCCAAGATTATCATCTGATGGCAGTTCGAACGGACATGCATACGCCTTGCGTATGATTAACTGGAAATAAAAAAATAGCCCAACCCCAAACTTGTAAAAAAAACAACATAAAACTAGTGTTGTAACCAATGAATCTTTAGGCGAGAATCATTCATATGAATCTTTCATCTAAGATTCATTCAGATTGATTCATGAATCTTTAGAGATTCGAATCTATCAACGTGGTTGAATCTTTCGAAACTTTAATGAATCTTCATGAATCTTTCATGAATCTTTCATGGATCTTGACGATTCGTTGCTTGCTGTGTATCATGCGATCAAAAAAAAAACAGGGGGGTCTTGCGTGCATTTTTCTTCCACTTTTGTAGCCCAACTATTCTCTACGTATGTTATCAATGAATCTTTGGGATTCATGAATCTCTCACTTTAAGATTCATGAATCCCTACACCGAAGCAAAGAATCATTCAGATTCATAAATCTGAATCGGAATTACACAACTCTACACAAAACCGTTTGTCGTAAGTAAGTAAGGAAGCGAGGCGGGGAATTACCGTTCGAGATAACATTTAACATATTGCGATCATTCGGGTTTCTGGTATGCGCTAATGTGTATATTCCACAAATGCCATAAAATTATGATTATTATAACCTCACATGTGCAACTTATGATTCAACCGAGAAGAACATGTTTTTGCTGAAATTCTCGTCGTGCCTATTTTGGTTCAGTGTCGGTGATAACATTGTGTTATCGCTCAGAACACGTGTTCAGAATTCGTTCCTCGTACTTTCTTGCCTTTCCGAGCCGAACGTATTCGCACAATTCGCATTCTTTTGCCATCAATTGTTGTGATCGTGTGTGCAAGTGATTGAACCTATTTTAAAGCCATGAATTATTACAGTTTTGCTTTAGTGCTGTGTTTTTGTGTTGTTTTATCAGCCCGGCTCACAATGGCTATAAACAGTTTCGAGTTACAGACACTTATGAACAAACTCGATTACTTAAAGGATAAAATGCAAGAAGTAGAGCAAACTATGAAGACAACTATGGAGAGTTCGCTGAAGGTGAATTGAAATCCTCGACACAAGTTAAGTGAATGCCAGAAGTTTACGGAGAAAATAACTTTTATTCATAGGAAATGGAACAACGACTGCAGGAGAAACTAATCAAACATGAAAATAATATAAACGAAAAGTTCAAGATAGTGGATACTCAATTCGAGAAACGTATGTATGCAATGGAAGACTCTTTAAAGAAGGTAAGGAAGCGTGCAGTAAGTGTTAGAGATCCTGTTTAGAAGATCAAGCTGGTCGAATTAATTTAAATTAATGTCTGCTTCTTTTGCAGAGTATGAAGAAAAGCGAACAGAATACAATTACCAATTTGGAAGAAGTGAAGCATCAGTTAGTTTCCAGGATGGACAATTTGCAGTTACAACTAACGGCTGAAACAACAACCATCCAGGAAAAGGCCCAAACTGAGCTTAAGCAACTTGTGGATAGCAAAAAGTCTCTTGACATGTTGACCGATTCGGTACGAAATATGAGCACGCTGTCGGAAAAAAGCAAGAAAATACTCGAGGCCCAGTTTATCAATCCGGTTCGTTCGTGTCGACAAGTAATGAAACTATCTGACAGATACCTTATCCATGTAGAGGAAAATTCGAAACCATTTGAGGTCTTTTGTGAGCAAAATAAGTTCGATGGCGGCTGGACCGTTATTCAGCATAGGTTCGACGGTTCTGTTGACTTTTACCGGAACTGGACAGAGTATCGGAATGGATTCGGGAATATGGGTGGCGAATTCTGGCTCGGGCTGGAATACGTGCATCAATTGACGAAAAGCAGACCTCATGAACTGCTGGTGGAAATGGAAGATTTCCACGGAAACTATGGATACTCTAAGTACAACCTGTTTGAGATAGGTAGCGAAACCGAAATGTATGAGTTGAAGAAGTTAGGGACATACTCCGGGACAGCAGGAGATTCGCTGGCGTACCACAAGAATCGAAAGTTTAGCACCTTCGATCGAGACAATGACGCATCAGCCGGTAATTGTGCTGAGCGTTGGCACGGGGCCTGGTGGTACTACAGATGCCACAATTCCCATTTGAACGGACGTTATCGGAACACAACAGATGATGCTAGTGCGATGGTGTGGTACGATTTCAAAAACGATAGCCGTGGTCTGTCGTTCTCGCGCATGATGATTCGGAACATTATCAATTAGCACAAACATAAAACGATCGGCTCAACGATGTAGCCTTTCAATAGTTGTAACCGTGTTTGCCCCCCTCATCCTTTACATTCTCTATCGAAAACAACCGAATTCTAACAACAAAAATATACTTATAGAAGCAGTACTTTATACAACAATTTCTTTTGAATAAATATATCTCGTTTGACAGTAAAATGTTTGTTTTATGTTTCATGAGAAAATCTATTTTAGCGATCATGGCAACCTTAGGACCTCATCTGTTTAATATACCATTGTGGATGAAATTGTACCTTAATATGATAAATTGAATCTATTTAAGTAATTTAAATTGGTAGAGAAACATCCCGCTATGTTATTTTCCTGAAACAAACAGTGTCTTAAATCTATACTATTCAAATTTTCGCACTTTTTGGGGTGCAACAAGTCCCAATCCAACGACTGATGCAGCAGTGTTTGAATATGTGACGATTTTTGGTCTCCTGTGGTTCCATTCGAAACACTATTATGCATTCGTCACCCACATTGGTCGGTGCAAAGAAGCATCCACCAGACATTTCCAAACCGTGTCGGTAGCATTGAAATCATCGAACAATGCGCTTCAACCGTGCCGCACATTAGCATAGCTTTGCCGTAAATGTTTAGCCGAACTGCAGCCGGTTGAAATAATTTGAAAAAAGCACTGGTACTGGTGTCACATGAACGACCGGCATCAATCGCCATAATCGTCGCCAAGGCGGCTTACATTAACCCGATCCGAGGTTCACGCTTTCCAGGCCGCACCGCACCATTCCTTTCACCCCTCGAAGCCCGGTCGTGTCCCATCGCTGATGAATATTTAACAGTTCAAGAAGAAGAATGTCAGCGTGACCTAACCCCGGCGTCGGCGGTGGTGGCCTCTTCTGATGGAAAGGTAAGGGTAAGGTGCCTTCGGGATCTCCACCACCCGTCGCCACCAATCCAGTCGTGTGATCTTGATGGTTTCGTACGATCGCGTGCACACAAGTGAAGGGTTTTCCATTTTCACGGATGAGGTCACGTTGGCCTTTTTATTTGTGGCTCGTTTTGGCCGTTTTTTTTCTATTTTCGTGCGAGATTTCGTGTGAACGCGAAGACACTGCAATGTCGGTGGCAATGGTGCCGAGGTGGTGAACTAGTTCGCCCGCTTTAGCTCTGGCCCAACATCGTTGCACAACGCACGATCAGCGTTTCGCACTGCATTTGGCCCTTTCCAAAGGTGGACCGACAGTCCTTTTTTCGCGAAGTGGAGGATGATCAAACGCGGCCTGTGGCGAACGACCGGAACGAAGATTGCTCGATTAGGAGGTGCTCGACTTTTGTTTCGGGCCAGCGCGATTCAATTAACGTATCAAATTATCTGCCACGGGCGGGAAAAAGCAAGTGTGTGTGTGTTTGCGGTTTGAGCTATGATGAAATGGTGAAAACGATTTTCCTCCACCTCGTAACACGCACGTTCACGAATTTTCCCGCCCCCGAAACAAAAGCTTTGCCACAAAATGTGGCCTGCTGTTGATCCGTTTTAAATGCTGTCAGTTGTTTGGACAGCTCATATCGTCCAAACTGTGGCAACTATTTGCAAATTCTTCTCCCTCCGATGGTAAATCACCACGTCTTCGACTTGCGCAAGGGCGAAACCACAACAACATCGGGGGGGTGTTTTGTTTTTGGCGTTGATCGATGGTGTTTAGCAACCGGTCCATGATGGATGGCTGGCGATCATCGTGCTGGATCAACGAAAGCAACCACCGAGCAGTGCAATGTCGGAAATGTCGGGGGATCGGCGATACAGCGTAGCGTCAATTTTGCTCTAATAAATGCATCACGATTCTCGACGGATTTACGTTTTCATTCGAACCGATGGGAAATGTTCCGGCCGTGTTGCGAATTCTGTTTTTCAACCCCTTTCAGCCTCTTTACAGTTCCGTGCGTGGGCGATCGTGGTCGTCATCGTGGCTCGTTACCAGCGCCATAAGGTCGTGCCGGGTTTGGGTTTGGCATTTGGAGCCACTCACCTTTAACCACCTCCCGACGGCGGGAGTTCGCCCGGAAAGCACCAACAAGCTCTCCCTTCCCTCTTGCCAAGATTGCAAAGCTAACGACCAACCGGTGGTTTCGCAGCTGGTATACGAATGGCAAGATGGGCGCAAAGAGCAAAAACGAGAGGAAGGAACGTGAGCGATTTTCGTAGGCGGAGGACACGGGCAACCGCCAACTCTACGCCTCGCGAAGGTCCGATCTTTTTCTCTTCGGCGCACGGTGTGCGATTGTTAATTGCGTTATTATGTTAATTAGTTTCTTCGTATTTCATTGCCCAACCCGAAACCGTGGGTTCCGAACGCATGGGCACCTTTTTTCGACTACGCAGGTGACACTGGTTTTACTTTCACAAAACAAAACAAAAAATTCTTCGTTTAAATGGTTTAAATTAGCGACACCATTATGACAAAGTGATCTTGAAAAAGCACCTTTTTGTGTTGCGTTTAATTTTCTATCTGGTCATAAAAAAAGCTCTCCCTTTCCCTCGATCTCGAATTGTCGAAAAATCCTATCCTTTATTTTTATGTTCCCGAAAATCTACGTTGAGATCTTCAGGAGCACTTACTTTAAATTAAATAACGGAAACATGTTTAATGTGATGCTAATTTGGTACCTTCCTGCTAACAGCCTCCTCCCACAAAACAGGCCCTTTTAGATCGATCAACAACCGAAAGCAAACCAAGACCGAACCTCGGTATCATTTTCGTATCATATTGCGATCGTGCGATTGCTGTAAAACGATCCCACCGCTCCGGGGCCCACTTGCTTCCCTCCCTTCGGCCCCCCGTCGTAGGAGGTGAACCATTTTCCGGCTTGATTGATCGTTCAAATGTCACGGTCAGCTGTGTGGTGGATCGTTGTTTGGATGATTAAAATCACAGCCTTGTCGTGCACGAACCGCCCATTATGATCCTCCCTTTGGTGCTTGAGTGTGTGTGCTTGTGAACTTTATTTTTTGGGAACTGCCACGCTATGAATACCCAAGGAATGTGCCCTTTGCGTTTGTTATGTGCTGCCGAGAGGCGAGCAGAAAAATGTATATTGCACGTCTAAGACCTCCCTATGGACGTGAGAATTGTCTTTTCATTGTTATCCACCGGATCTTCCAGTGTTCCCAGGCGAACAAAACGTTCTCCGAATTTAGTACGGTGCGCGAGCTACTGGACAGGAAATGATGGGCCATTTACACGTTCGTCTAATTTAATTATGACGCTGGAGAATTACGCCGCCTATCGGAGACGACAATCTGATTTGGATTCCAGGGTAAACCGGCTCGCTTGCTCCGACTCACGCAAGGAATTGCACCCAATAAACCAGTCAGGCATCGATATCCCATCGGGGATCATTGATGGACAGGTTTACGATCGATGGCTAGCGATTGCGCAGCCTTAGACTTTGCAGATGGCTGACAGAGGCAAACCCTGAGGGAAAAATTACTCCAAAGTCCCTGGACTGGATTTGTGGATTTTGTATCATTTCGTACGGTGTCTTTTGGGACAGATTTTGGAGGAAATTATTTTGGTTTAATTCTGGACCGAGAAGACAACGAAACGTATGATCATCAATTAACGGTAAACATAGAGCTCGAATTCAAACTATTTAAATGTGTCTTAATAGATTACACGCCGACCGAGAGATGAGGATTAAGGTCGATTTTTCCCTCCATCCAACCCCCTTTCGAATTCGTGGCATCGCTTGATTTTTACTTCGATTGTATTACGGAGCGAATCATTTTGAAGCGCGCAATTCAATTTCAAAGCGAGCAGCCCGATTCGTGACGATCGCTTAAATCTCGGCGCACGCTAAGCTAAGCGCCTGTCAGAACCTGTACCCTAAGCTTGGAGCTGGCTGTCAGCTGATCGACGACAACAGCCACGACGACCCTAATTCTCATCGCGACCAAACGGATCGTGACTGAGCGGGGAGATCGTATTAGGAAAAGAAAGCCCTCTTAAAACTGTACGCTCGCTTAAGACCTTCGATTTTTCTGTGATTGTTCGTCGAGCGTGCACCACGAGAACGGTACGCAGGTTTCCATCTGGCGGTAGAAGCCCCTTTTCGATGAAGGTAGTTGACAATCTTTCCCTTTGACTTCCCCCTCTCGGGATGATCTTTTCGAGGTGGAGTAAATAAGCCCCGTTTTGGATCGAATCGAGCGATCGTGAGTTGAGTTTGAGGTCGCTCGAAGTCTCGGCAGGTGGCTCGATGATGGTCCTGAGCCATTGGTTAAAGCGTCGAGAGTGCGGCCCGGGGGGGTGTGGGTTCCCGATCATCTGACAGATGGTGCTGATTGGGATATCCCGTGGGGATACACACACGGCATGGACGGAAAAACGGTGCTTTTTGCTCACGACGATCACCGTTAAGACCCCTGACGCTCGAACGGCAGTTTGTTGAGTTCCACTGTGGGGAGAGGATTCGATTTAGGCAATTCGTCGACCGCGAGGAAAGTTTTGGTTTTCCTCCTCTCTCGCGCAATAAATGTGAAACGCGCCGAGGCCAACCGTGATGATCTTCGATCTTCGGAAACGAGAGTCTTCGTCGAGCCAACGACCGGGCAGACTTCCCCTTCGTGCCTTAGGAATTACCCTGTACCCTTTGTCCGTCCCTCCGCACCCGAAAGGGGTAGTAGGAGATGCAAAAGGGGGAGGACTAGACTAATTTGAATAATGTTCAACCTCACCTTTCGGCCAGCGGAGAAAACTCTCTCTTTCGTTTGGGAAACCGGGCAGAAACGCCAGATGGTCGCCGGATCGTCCACGCGCCACTAGATGGTGGCATACACGCATCGCGTTCCAAGACCCTCCGGGAGGCGCCTTTCCTTGACGTGTGTGTTGCATTGCGATGAAGATGACGTTGAACAGCTGTAGCTGTAGGATGCTGTAGTTCGTGTGCGACTTTCGTCGCATACTGGTACCGGTGTTAGGTGCGGACCGGAGGGACATGGGAGGATCATCGACACCGTACGTCACGCCGGGCGGTCTGGACGTCGTTTGTCTGGCTGGAACAGACTCACAGAAGGGGGGGAAACATGTAGAAAACCAGTATCGAGGTGAGATAAAATATCTATCAACAAATTAGAGGGTTCCCAAACAGGGAGGAAGCGCGGAGGGAAACATCCGTCGGCGGGGGGAAGAGAAGAAGGGATAACCGGGTGGTCGAAGATGTCTGCGCACTGCGGACGCGGGTCCGCCTTAATCTTTCATCGCTCGATCACTGGGAGTCGGCAAAGTCTCGTCCGTTGGCGAATGGAAAACTTGTCCATCCACATTCTTCATTTGCGTACGCGCTGCGTCAGGGAATGGCTCCGTTTCCCCGGGTGGAGGAAGACGGGGGGCGCGATTGAGATGGAAACACACATCCGTGCAAACACACACACACAAACACACGCTACAACTTAATGGTCAAACTTTGTCCACGATGGATCGGACGGAGGGCAGCGAGCGGGAAGCGATCGTAAACGGCTTTTCCGTCTGCTTCCCGAGCAATGACATGCGCCGCGATCGCTTTGCCTCTGAGGGGGGACTTAATGCGCATGCTTGAACGTCCAAGTTCAAAGTCAAAAAGGGTTCGAAAGTGGACATCCCGCTTCACGGTGTGATACGGTGGCACGTTCGATCTCAAAAGCTTCGGTTTACTCCGTTCCGGCTGGGTTGTCTCTAGTTCGTGCTTAAGCGTACGTCTTGGGTGCGCAAATTAAAAGACGATTGAACCCGGGTTCGACCACCGTTCGACGCTTGGGAAGCCACGGCAACACAAGGAAACGGTTGCGGGAAAGCCAACAACCAACTGTCCGTTTGAGAGCTGCTGCTGTTTATCGGCCGGTTGTCATTGGAAACGACAGTGTCTCTGTGGTCGTAAGGAACTCAGACTTCAGGCACGTGTGGGCCTCCCGGGAACGGAAACGCAAGTCAGCACTAATTTCTCTTCTGTGGCGTGTTGATTAAGGGAGAAAAATACAAAAAAGTCAAATACGGACGACAGGACCATTCTTAGGACGTTATCTCCCTTTCCGTTAGAGGCGTTGACCTAAGGTTTGTTTGTTTGTTTTAGTCTTAGACACCCGAAAAATCGAAATCAGACGTGTCGAACAGAGGTTTGTGGAGCCATATAACTGAATTTATAATATTTATAGAGAAACTAAAAATATTTTTGAAATCATTATTGAAACCTGATTGATAAATTTGGCTTTATAAGAGTTTTAGTTATGTCTTCCCTAATGGGTTTAAAAATATTACATAAAAACTGCAATTACAATTCTTCGTAAACATTAGAATGAATATGTTGGTAACGTTTTATGGTACGTGTTTTTTCAATTAGAACCTTTCTTTTGAAATGATTTTTACAACTTACCTCTAATACTTAACAGTTTTGGATTGGAACAAATTTTGAAAAATTATGTGAAAATATTTCAACGATGTTAATATTTCAACGATGTCCCAAAGTGATGATAAAATCAGAGGTCGTACACTAAAATATAAGAAGAAGATATTAACAAAATGTATTATGTTTTACAAGAATAACTTTCGCGAGCGATCCTATGTTTCGCCATCCCTGGTTTGCGCCCTTGAAACTTCTGCCAATGGCTTGGGGCATAATGTAGTGCAGACTTTATTTCTCGACGCACGATCGGATCGAATCCCACCCGGGATGGGAAAGGGAAGGTGGGATAGTAAAACCAACAAGCGGAAGAAGAAGAGCGGTAACCTTCACCGGACACCGCTTTGGCTATTAAAATTAATTTAAAGGTGAAATTTTGCGCCCCGCAAGCGGAAGGTCGAGCCACGGAGAAATTGGAGCGATTAGTCACTTTCGAATGGGTTTGCCTTTTACCGGCACCTTCGGGCAGTCGCCGTCGCCCGCCGCCGCTGGGGGATTTTGCATTTGAGCCGAAGGGTTGTAAATGGTGCACGGTCAGCAAAAATAGAAGGAGAGTGAGGGACTAGAGGGCAAGCAAGAAAAAAAAAGAAATGGTCTGCTCGCGTAGTGACCGCCGCCACAAACCTATCGCTGGTGGGTTTATTTGCGTAGCAAAAACCCTCCACAAGCGGGAAGAAACATACGGGGCCCGTAATGACCCGTCCGCACTGTCACGTTTTACAATCGAAAGGAAAAATAGGACACACGTGTGCTGCATCATCGGATCCGAGGATGGCAGGCTGATGAGGGTTTTCTATGGGTTTGCAGAGAAAGTGTTGCCACCGAACCCTTGTTTGGGAAGCTTTAATTGACAGGGCAGCCTAATTGGTCTCTCAACATAAAACGAATTTGTTTTTAAATCGTTGCGGTTTTTAATTTCAAGGTTTCTTCGTTCATTTAATATACGTGTAATAGTTTAAGCGTGCAACTAAAAATAAATTCAAATAATTTATTTTCAATCAACCACAATAGTTTTCCTATTTTGAATGTGAGCACATAAAACTTGTATATTTACCTAACCTTCCCGGTGTTTACTCATATTTGCGTTTGAAAAATTTAAAACATGTGTTGATAAACAGACTGGTTGAACTATTTTCAAAAAAGACCACAACCCCTCCCCGGGGTGGCTTCATGTTCGGTCACATACACCACGGAACAATGCCCATTCAGCCATTCCTTCCGCGGTTTGGCACGTCGAAACACTTTGTTTCTCTCCGCCGGCGGTCGGGTGGCAAAAATAACATTCCAAGACGCGAATAGAACGAACGCGATCGCTTACAAAAGGCGTTCAGGAAATGGAGCGGAGTCGGTTTTAAGGGTGGCGTTTTTGTTCTACTTTGGGTGGCGCAAGAAGGGCGGACATTGTTGACAGCAAGCCACAACACATGGCGCGCCATTTGTGCGAGGTTTTCCGATATGGCCGACATTAGAAGCTGCGAAAATTTGTGGCACAAAAAGGGGTTTGACGCGGAAAGGAAACGGTTACATACAATGGTGGAATTGTTGGTGCATTAAATGAAAGAAAATGTTTGCTGTCAGAATGCTTCCAATCGAAGGTTCACAACGTTGATGGTAAAGACAAAATACAGTACAGTTTCTCAGTTTGTTTATGATCGGTTTGGTGTATGTTTTTGTACAGTTACTTCACGGAGAACAAGTTCTCAACGCCACGTGGTCTCATTAGGTAAATCCCAAGTGTAAAACGCAATGAAACACTTCGAGCCAGTTGAAACGCAACCTTTATCACCCCTTTTTTACAATTGTATAGGTTATTTACATACATTAATACACCGTGGAAGGCAGCTCTGCTATCGCTTCCTCCTCTCGAACCCACCACGGCTGAAACGGTGGGAAATTCGATCCATTCCGCAAATCTCGCATCTCGCGTTTCCCATAATCTGATGTCGTGTACATGACGTCGTTTGACATCATTCTGTTAGAGGTGCTGTTTAACGCTGAATTTGAATGTACTCGCCCCGAACGCAATTGCTCGTTCGCTTTATCAACGTGCGTCGTTTTATGTACGTCTTTTTTAACCGCGCATTTGAAAAGCAGCAATGATTGAACTGTTAAAAACAACTTTTCTCTCACACTACGATGCGCATCTCGGTTCGACGAGAACACCACAACCGAGCGTTTGATTCCTCACACTACCGTCTTGTTATCACTTGTGCGTTGCACAAACAGATGCAGGTGCAGCCATTGTTTGTCGTTTTGCTGGTGACTGCAATTATTATGAAATTAGTAATAGGTTTTTCTCCGCTTATAAGAATGAATAATATATGCACTGTGTTGGAAAGACGTTGTTATAAGTTCCTTGTCTGCTGTGTGGCTTCGGATAACAATTCAATCACTTATTGAATTTTGAAAAATCAACTTTGCTTGAATATTTAAAGCCTCAGATTGGGATGGGATTTGTCTGGAACATTCGAATTCACAACACCTTCCATCCTTAGGGTTTGGCAAATTGTGTCCCGTTAATTGGGGACAACTATTACAGCGATAGGCAAAGTAAGAAGGTCGCACGTGTCCGCAATACCTTCACATTAACCTCATTGTCATTCGCGGCAGACACGTATGATATCCTATCTTCGATAAGTATCGATCAACTGTCGCAAATGGTACAGGAAGGGGGGAGTTGAGTTTGTGTTGCCCCAATCAATTAGCGTCTGGAATGATTTTTTAAGAAGCGGGAATACCCAAACTGCGTCACGGTTGGTTGATATCTTGATGTGCATTTTAAACACATTAGGTCAGCCCAAGAAGTAGTGATAACAATGTTTATTGCATTGGGAGAAACCATTTCCTATTGTCGTTTAGTTATTTTTATTGCATGAGAAAGTATTATTAGTACATAATTGCTGTTGGTTGATTGAGACGAAGCGTTAAGAAAGGAAGCGGATGTATTTGGCTTGTTTTTTTTTTTAAATAAATTTTTTACTATTTTTTAAGTTACAAAAATACAAAAAAAAGCTGTTGTAAACAATAAATCTTTACCAAATTACTCACATCTCAAAACATACACTAATAAATATAAACAAAGATAAAAAGCGTCTGAACGTCTTGAAGATAAGAAATATTACTCACTTTTAAACATTAGTCATCTCGCGCTGGGAAATTTCTACTTTCGATCGCTTAATGATTCAATTGTCGTCTATTCCCGACACAAGCGCTACCTTCCAGGTATTGCTTTAGCTCTGGATTACACTCCCGGGAGATAAAGGGGTATTAAAGGGACCCATGACGTTAGTAAATATGATAAAGAGGTCCGGTGAATATTGTTCGGAAAATTATTGAGTACCAGCAAGGCCTGGGAAGGAGGGGGGGAATTGGTGTAGTGAGCTCCATATAGCGTGAAGCGTATCGTTTATCGATCAAGGAGCACGCCCGTCAACCGATTGATAAAAAGAACCGATAATTGTTTCACACGGTATGCTGTGCTATCTACCGTATGTTGGGATGATAACTGGGCGGGTTTCGGTACGTGAGTTGGTACGTGATGGTGCAAATATTTGATGACGGGAATGATAAAAATCCGTGGTGACAAACAAGTGTGACGGGGGCAGCGTGGCTCCTCTTTCAGGAGGGTGGTTTTGATAATGGAAAGTGTCTTCGACATGGACCAGTGTTGGGTGTAAAGTGGTGCAGCGAACAACCTTCTTGATTCTCAGTACTTGGTTGGCCGAAAACACATGTGTTCCAACGCATTAAAGTGCCAAACGTGGGCTACGTGTGACGAAAAGTGAAATCATCTCGATGGGCATAAAAATCAGCATTGCCAACAAGGGTAATACATCGTGTAAAAACATGAGCAAATGGTGTAAAAAGAGTTTAATACAATTTTTGTTTGCTGTAAGTGCTTCGCTTTCGCTTTTTGTTCGCGGTGCGTTGAAAACCCACGCGATGCATTTCCCAACCCATCAAACCGCGCTGTGCAGCATCCAATTTGCTAATGTTTCCCACGTTTGTACTTTTAGCTTGTGCCTTGCAGTGAGTGAACTGGTGAACTGGGCAAAGGGCCGATGATAGTTCAGGAGATTCGGAAAATTAATATTGATTAGCTTGAAATTGAAATCATTCCAACCAAGGGGGGAAGGGTTGGAGCTGATCCACAAACATACACAAAAACATGGTGGGCTCTACTCAACTGCATGATTTTACGTCCGTACGTTTATTCACTACGCCGTGCGGTATCGAACGGATTTCGCTTTCGATGGGCTGCACTTTTAGAGTGTACACTTTTTTGTGTTTATTTGTTAGCTTTTCTGGGCACTTTACACTTCCACTTTCCACTAGAGGCAGAAAAAGTCTTCATGCTACTATTAACTAATAGAAATTACAGTTTTTTCTTGGAACAGTAATGAAAGCAAAATATTTATAAGCATAGAAATTATTGGTTGAGCTGAGTGTACTTTGAGTGAGTGAAATAGTTCTTTTCTATTACTTCCAGATTTATATTTTATGTTTGCAATAAACATTTTGAAACTCATCTAAATCATTTAAAAATGTTATTTTTGTCCAGAGTTTTGTTGACTACATGTTCAACCATCTTAGTGCTCAATACAACATGGAATGAAAATAGGAATTTAATAGCCTCTGCTGCCTTCATTATGTTACACTGTTCTCAAGTACTTTATAATAAACTGTCTGGCTTAACAGTTTGGCTTCATTTCATGAAAATAAACTTTCCCGTGCTTAGCACTTTGTCCATGCCGTCGTATACGCTTGCGTGTTATAAACTTTATCGGTAGCACGGAAGTTGCAAAGTGGAAAAAAAGAACCGGCGACGGAAAAGCCAAACAACACTTTTAATCCTGCATAATTCCCATCAAGTGAAGTGAGCAATAAATATGCTAATGGATGGGTGGATGATATTTTTCAGCGAAATAAAAAAAGGTTGGGGGGCTAGAACACGTGCAATGAAAAATGTATTAGAAAAAAAACACCCAACGGTTACAGGGGGAGAATTGTAAAGTTTTCCTCAAGCGTTTGAACAAAGAAAGGGAGGAGGGTTTTGCAGTGGGTGACGAGGGTGGTTGAAGGGAGTAATACTTGGAAGCTTGGAACCACGGGCTGGAGAAGTGTATCGTTTAGGTTTCAGCTTGTTTGTTCGGTAGCGCTATCGCCATGTTTGACGGTTTTTTTTGAATCCTTTTTTTACCCGGTTTTCCCCACGACAGACAACGGAAGCCACCGGTGGAAAGTATGATGCGATGACGAATGACGATAGCTGCTCGGCTTCGGATGCCGGTAACAACGTGGTCGCAATGGCAAGCAACGGCTCCGGGGATGGCGATGTTGTGAGCAAGCACCAACAGCAACGGAAGCATGCAAAACAGCAACAGCAGCGCCAGGGACTGCGGGACGAGTCCCTGCGACGGTTGGTCGATGGGCAGGTGCGCCGCAAACAGCGCCCCGGTAGCGCCGCCATCCTGGAGGGCGTCATCGGTCCGAAGGCCCACCTGAAGCTAGTCAGCCAGGAGCTGGAGTGGGAGCGGAAGTTCCGCGACGACCAGCTCTCCCGCATCCTGAAGGCGCTGATTGCATTCGAAACGCGGCTCAAGAACGAGCAGACGCGCATCAAGCAGCAGCTGTACGAGAAGGACGACGTTATCAACCGGCAGAACTGTACGATCAATCGAATGAAGCGGAAGCTGGCCGCCGATGAGACGGCCGGGAGCGACGATGGCGAGGAGGAGACGACCATCGACGAGGTGGCCCAGTACTGTCCAAAGTGTCGTAAAAACTACTACCGGCTCGAATGCCGCACGAACGGTACGCAAACGTTCGAGTACTGCCGGGAGGATGGTGCGGAGAGTGTAAATACGGGTAAGTGGGAAGGGAAGGGTGTGTTTGGTAATGGAATTCTACATCCCCCCTTTTTTTCTTTTTTTCTCTGGCTGGGATAGAAAACTTATCCCTTAACAGCGTGGAGTACGCTTCGTCGAGCGAGGAACAGGAATCATCGCTGTACGTCCGGGCAAATTCGTTCAAAGATGCCCGCCGGAGCCGGAAGTACACGAGCAAGCGGTCCTACCAGGGCTACCAGCAGCGTGGGACGGCGTCGCGTGCCAGCAGCTTCAAGAGCAACGCTTCCGGGCCAACCACCGGCCGGACGCTGGCGAAACTGACCGAGCGCAACGAAGGACGGGACGCGATCCGGCTGCAGCGTGGCGGTTCGGCGGCGGCCGACGACGACGACGCGGAGAGTGGTCACGAGGCGTACGTCAATATAGAACCAAATGCGAATGTGCCTAAAATAGTGATCTACGAAAACTACGAGAGCGACAAGGAGAACAAACGGTTGGACCAGAATCAACGGCCACGGGAGTGCAACAACTACGACAACGTGGAACCGTACTCGAACCGTATCGACACGCTGCACGGTATACACGCGGGGCGGTTCGGGAAACAGCATGCAGATGGACGGAATGATTATCATCTGGCATCGCCCTCGAAACGGGGCAGCGTCGATGGCAGCGAAGAGCAGATGGAGCTGGACGATGGGACCGTGTTCTACGAGGCCAACACGACGGGCGGCGGGGGCAATAATCAGGCAAAGTACACCGAAGGGATGGAGATGAAGCAGACGATCGAAACGAACGACGATTGGTATGCGAGCGCGAGCGATATGGAGGACTCGGATACGGCCCTCGGCAAACCGTACAGCAATGCCGCCGTTAACCCGGTGCTGGAGTGTGTCAATCAGGTAGGCATGAACCTCCTCCTTTGCCACCGACTCGTATGGTTTATCACCGTTCAATCGATTCACTTCCTTCTTTCAGATACTTCTTCAACAATCGATGGATGGTTTTGGAGATAGCAATAAAGACACGACCACGAATGGTGATGGTAATGCGGTAGGAGAAGAGGACGAGCTGTACATTAAGGCGCAGGAATTGCCTTCACAGCAGCAGCAACAACAACCGGCACCGGTGAAGGCACCGTCCACGACCGTCCGCTCGAAGCGCGTTCACTTTTCGACCCAGAACAGTATGGTGCAGGTACCACGAATAACGACCGGACCGACCATACTCGGTGCCGGAAGTGGCAATCGGAAGGACGATAAACTTTCGCCCACCTACGAGATTCAGAGCATCTACAGTAACGAGTACGAACCGATCGGGTCGGAGCAGAACTCCTACTCGAACTACTACGTCGACATGGAGTCGAAGCTCGGATCGGAGGATCGCGAGCGGGAGATGGCGCTGGCGGAGAAACGGAAGACACCGCCGGCGTTGCCACCGAAACCGGCGAACCTGTTGAAGCTGCAGCAGCTGTCGAAAACGAATCAACGAGGGGGTGGTGGTGGTGGTGGTGTGCTGATTGGTGGTTCGGCGTTGAAGGGAACGGCACGCCATGCACCATCGTCGTCCGCCCAGAGCGATATCGCCGAGTCCGAGCCGGACTACTGTTCCATCAGTGAGATACAGGATTCGGTGAAGTGTGTCCAGATTGTGGCGGAGATACACAAGGACGCGTGCGAGGACGATTACTCCATCGTGGACGAAGAGGAAACGGGACCGGTGGGCGAGAAGCGGGAACAGAATGGAACGGAAGCGACCGCGGAGGAGAAACCGGTCGAAACTGGCAGCAGGAAAAGTTCTTCGGAGCTGGAAGAATCGTTCGCCGACGTACCGAAGCTACCGAACGTGGCGGAAATAGTGGTACCACCGAAGAAGGACTCACTGAACAAGTTCATCAGCCAGGACAACTACATCACGAAGTCGTCCTCGTCCGGGAGTAGCACCACGAGCGGGAAAGTGATGCTTTCGTCCGGTTCCATGCCGAATGGAGGCGGACCGGTGCAAACCACTCCGAGCAAAAAGGACGGTGAATTCCGCGAGCAGCTATCGGAGATCATCGCCGAAATCAACAAACAATCGCCGGCCATCCGGACGGCTTCGAAGAAGCAAATTCCCGTCAAGGATTTGGGTTCACCGTTCCGAGGAGTTAGCCAAATCCCGGGTGTATCGTTTCAGTCGAAGTTGAAACCGGTCGATAAGCTAAGTTTCCTTTCGAAGGGAAGCTCCGGGTCGATACCGAGCCTTAATCATCATCACCACACACCGAAATTGACCACCGCAACCACCACCACCAGTGCGATCGGACGCCCGGCAATAAAACCCACCCTGCTGAAGTCGTCCCTCTCGACGAAGGCACTGTCCAGCACGAACCTTTCGCTCGGGAACAATCTAAATCAGTTCGGTAGCCCGGTCAAATCGGTTTCGTACATTCCCAACCTCAAGTCCCTCAACGCAACCGGTCCACGAGAGAACGGTGGAAGTTCTAGCGTGAGTTGTTCACCGGTAAAATCTTCCTCACCGGTGAAGAAAGCACCGGAAAGGGTTACCGGTACACCGGTGGTCAGTGCTGGTGGCACCCCGACCTCGTCCACTCCGGTCATCATTGCGGAGGATAGCAAATTACCCATTCAAGCGGAGTTTGATTGGTATAATTTGGACGCCGAGTATGGCAAATCCAACCAACCGGACGTTATCGTTGAGGCGGACCCATGCACACCCGGTAGTGAACCACCGACCGGCGCGGGGACAGTTGTCGAGGAGCAGGATGCCACCTCGAACAGGAGCAACAGCGGTCAGGTTAATGGGACACAAGGGTCGGTGAAGGGGGCTCAAAACAAATCGCTTCCCACACCAAACGGAGGACATTCGAAGGCGATCGGAAGTGCGGGAGAAAATGGTACCACGGAGTGCCACGAGGATGAGGAGCTCGAAAACGTCGAGTACAACCTGGACGAGGAGTACAAAAGCATTGGCCCGATCGTACCACCGCCGGACATCATCCAGAAGGGAGCACCGCCACCACCGTTGACACCGCCGAAGAACGGTAAAATCCCCTACAACAGTTTGTCGTTCAAGGAACTGATGCAACTCAACGAAACGCCCAAGATTGGGCCGGAAAAGGGAAAGGCGAAGACGGCGGCACCGACCACCGGTGGTGGTACCGGGGGAACGGAGAACGGGGGACCGACCACGGGAAACTATGAACATTTCCTGGACGACTCGGGACTTTGCTCGAAGCCGATCATTTTGCCTCGGAAGAAGCGTGTCTATTACTCGGGACCGTTCGTGTGAGAAAGCTTGTTTACCGTAGGTTTGTAATTGTTGGCAAGCTTGATCCGGCTAATGGGTTATTTGTTGTTCGATTTGTAGGCCTTGTACGAGCTCGCTTCCGAATTTGATTGCTCTATCGTTCGTACCTTTCGAAGGATTATGTTGCCTTGCTTCCACGGAAAAGAGCCCTTTTGAAAGGATAACAACCTTATCCGACTCTTTGAACAACATTTCCAGTGTAGTCATATTTCAAAGCTGGTGGAAGGCTTTAGGGAATCGCAATCCGATTGCTAGTGAGATGGAAAGATGAAACAAAACCAACCCTTAGCATGTTTTGTTTCCATTTTCGGTTCAATTGTGCCATTTTGCAATTGAAACATGAGGAACATGAGCGTTACCTTTTCCCGGTTGAAAAGGTGAAGGGCTTATCAATGAAAACCTAAAATAAAAAGAATGATTAAATCTGATCTTCCCCTCCTTTTCCTCCCTTCCCGCTGCCTGCACAATTATGCACGAGCAGCAGAACGTTTCCAAAAATCCTCTTTCACAATCATTCATTAGTTAATCGGATGATACTGCAGGTTCACTTTTACCTTCCAGTTGCTCTCCGAAGGACGCAACTAACGTCCCCGGGGCACGTCCCACCCGTCGTGCTGGTCCGGTATATCGGATTAAGTATTCATGGCCCATCCGTGCTCGGATCCATCGGTCCATCGGTGGTCCGTCATCGCCGTAATCGAATGCTATTAATTAGATCAACTCCAATATTACGTTGCTTGCGCTTTTGCTTTTCTCTGGGCGTCCGGGCGTCGTCTGATAAATGCAAATGGGGACACTCGATGGACACCGGTCTAAAACGGTCGATGGAAAGGAGGGTCATAATTGTGCCACGGGGGGCGACACGTCGGGTTTTGTCCGAACTGAAGTGGTCGACAATTGAATTGTACGTTGTTGTAGCAGGGGAGCTTTAAATATTGATGGATCAATGTACGAAACAAAAGTGAACGCATCGAGCGTAATTGCGTTGGCCGGTGCAAACTTGGGCAACTGGTGGCCATCAACCTGGATCCGAATGGTGTTATGAAAATGGAAGCATATAAATATAAACCCATGAAAAGGCAACAGATAACAGCACGCGTTCGATGGAGGAGGAGTAAATTAAATCGATTCACTCAATCAGATGACAAAAATGATGCTCTCATTTAACAAACTTTCTGTGGAATAGACAGGCAAAAACTTGTCGTTTAGTATAATCATGCGTAATCGGTGGCAAAAGGTGTATAGATGTATAGAGCAAAACGGAAGAGTATTGTAAAATGCAATATTGGATATGTGTTCCCGCCTCGTCCGGAAGTCGGTGTTCAAATGAATTAGGACAATTATGTATTGTAAAGTGTAGTCTTTCAGTTCATCGGAAACCTTAAGCAAATGAAAAATAAAACTAGAAACGAAACCTTATTTATTCGCAAAGTATAGAAATTGTGTGGCTTTTTCGTGATGTATGTTGTTGAATGGGTCCGAAAAAAAGAAAGATTTTAAAATAAACTTAAAATGGTTAAAACAAATAAATTACAAAACAGGTACAGAAGTGCATTCCAGGTGTGTTTCGATATTGTCTTGTTGATTTATCTCCGTTTGTTACGTTTCTCGTGTGCTACGTTTCCCTTGCAGATATTTTGCACTCAATGGCAAATAAACTTTTCCTCCAGGAATTTCCGCTTATCATGCCCACCCCCTCCCCCCGAACGCACAAGTGCATGGGCCAGTTCCGTTCCTTTTCTTTCAATTTCATTAAATAGATTAAACACCACATTCCCAGGCGGCGCATGTCATTACTTTCTACTTTATCAAACCGCTGCACCTTCGCGGTGGTACATTTCCCTCGTTCGCGGGGGAAAAAAAGGTTATGTGGATCCATCCGTCCGATGGAAACCCCCTGTCCTATCGTCCTCACCCCCGCCCTAGGGTTGATTGAGGATCGAGCGAGAGTGACGTCGACGTGTTAATGAGAAGTTGATTTGCAGACAATCGCGAGTCGAGCGCGGGCGCAAAAGGGCACTAGCGGCCGAATAAGTGGCGCAAGCGGATAGACACTGCGTGTGCAATCCGGACAATCTCGTCGCCCGGGGCCCGGGTTTCCTGGCTGGCGGCTCGCTTGGCGTGCCGGGCGTGTTATCGTGTGGGGGAGGTGAAAGTTTTCTGTGTGCAGCCAAATGCCAACCCGCGCGGAGATATATGCAAAACATAAAAATAGCAAGTCCCGATTATGTTCAGTGGCGCCCGGTGGGATTTGTTTCATTTATAGTAATATTATTCCTCGCTTTTCTTTACCTCTCCCGCTCTAATTCATTATTCATTCCAGGCAAGGCAAAAGGTTACGCCGTTTGTTTGCGATTGATTAAATGGTTCTTTCTGTCGGTTCACTTTACTTTCTTTGCTTTTCACCCACCGAGTGGGGTGATAGTGTGTTGCATTTTGCAAAGCGCCACCGCTTGGCATTAGATTTGTTGGTGGAGGCCATTTTTTCCTCTTCCTCCTTCATTACAAACAATGTAATGCATTTGTTTCTGCTTTAAATTTGTATAAATCATAATTCTTACCACCGGTGGCCCCCGACCGGCCTGGGGCAGCATCAGGGTGCAGCTAATTGTGCATTTAAATTGCATTAAACGATGAAAAGTGAAAGGCCATGGGAGTGGTCGGGTGAGAACGAAAAAAAGGCAACACTTTACTATTCGTACAACGGAGCAAAAACCAAACGCCGCAAACAATTTTTACTTTTTCAAAGCTCCATTCTACCCACAACTGTAGCGACCACAACGGTTTTGTTCGGTTGTTTTTAGAATGGAATTATGTTTTTTCCCCGCTCGACGCTGTCAACACGTGTTGCATCATCTCGGCATTCGAATCAATACGGTTGCGTCGTTTGTTTTTTGCGCCTCGCGTGCCCTCGTAATGGCTTATGCCATTTAATCCTGCCCTGTTCCATCGTATGAACCTTCGGCAAGATTATTCCGGTACAGTGAAGCTGGCTCTCTCGGGTTGCCGGCGTTATCAGCGGAACAATGATTTTATGCTCCATTTTACAGATTGGTGTAATTGAGCGAACTAGTCATGTTAATGCAGGGGGGGCGCTTGATGTGCATAATGTTTTTTTAAATGAAAATTTCGATTGTACCTTGTTGAATTTTAGAACATCCAAGCAGTCCACGGTAGAACGGCATACGATGGAACGCTTGTTGTACTCTACCCTATCAACGATAGCGATGATTTTCCGCGAGCACAACTTCCATCGAAGGATGGTTATTTCGCTGGGATCGTTGCCATGTGCGATAGTGGGATGATAGCGGGAATGTTTGCTACCGGCACTTACTTCCACCTTCTACCATCCCTGTCGGCCTGACGCCCGACGATTATGATGGTGACTTTTATTACCATATTCTGTCTACTATCCACGAGCTGGACGAACGCGAACGCTCTGCCCTTCGGTGACCATTGGGTAACGAAATTTATTCCACCGCGATGATGTTGTTCAAATATGCACACGGGACATGCCAGCGGAGGAGGAGTTTTGGTGGAACGTTTTACTCAAATGAAGAGAGTGCGCACACACTCCATTGTGCTCGAGGTTTTGTTTGAAAAGCTGATGTGCGACCTGAGCCCGATGCAACGAACAACAAATGCACTGCGAGTGGCCGCCATGTTCTTTTGGTGCAATCGAACAATTGTGGTGGATGTATGCATTTATGATAATGGTGCTATCGTGGCCTTAAACTGTTTTTCAATTAATGATGGTACCTACAGAACGCAACGATTAGAGAGAAGTACAGCATCGTTCGAATGTGGTTCAAATTTATGAACAACGTGACATGATTTTGGCATCAGATCAACATGTTTTGTACCCAGTTTTACTAAACATAAAACTTGCAGTAAAATACATTAAACCCTAATTCGTTGACCCGAATTTTGAATGTTTTAAAACTTTCTACTCAACGATTGTTTTTGCTGATTCATACTAGTAAAACCTTTATAAAAGTTTCTTATATTTTGAGATTGATTGTTGGGTTTCCGTAACTGACATTCAATTTTTCAGAACTTTGAATGGTGTCGCAAAAGAAATTTGTCCATTTATCTAGATGGAGTTTGCAATTTTAGTAATTCATTGTCAAAGTTGTTTGTTATACAGTTTATATAGTTATTCAAACAAATTTTTACAAGTGATTTCATTTTTTTAATTAAGTATAAGCATTGTTTCAATACAGCCAAAACAATTATTGGCTATTCTTCAATATGATGAGTTGAAGAACGAGATACACATTTGAATCGATTTGAAATTAAATTTATAAATTCAAAATTCAAAAATTCATAAATAAAATATTTTTTCATAGCACATTCAAATAGATTCAGTCAAGATAAAAGTTTAAAATTACAGGTAATTATGTTTCCACCCTAATTCCAAAACTTATTCGCTTATATTACTTTTGCGTGTTTGTTAATTTCCCCAGCGAGGAACGCAAAGAATTGTATTAGTAAGTAAAGTATTTAGAGAAAGGTTGCTAACATTTTACGGGCATACTTTCCCATAACCTTTTCGTTTACGCGTGGATGATTTTAAGCATCGTTATTCTATTTCAACACAAAGAGAGATTACTTTAGTCGTGGAATCCATTGGCAATTTAACCTCGTTGTGACTCGACGAACGAGAGATCCATTTAACATTTCGCTTGGGATTCCGATTCAGCCGGTTGCGAGACCTCTTGGGAAAATGGGTCCGCGCCACGGTGAGTGATAAACAAACTTTTGTCACGATGAGCATTTTCCAGGTGTTCCTTTATTTCCATGTTTTTCCTTCGGTTCGCTTTCATCTTCCTCT